>VRYO01002781.1:10735224-10904941 GCA_009812075.1 Sialia sialis | reverse complement strand
AGCAGGCTGAAGGCAGCAAGCTGCCCTGAGACCCCAGCACACAGGAATACCTGGCCATCCTGCACCACTCTCTGGCAGCCAGCACCTGCCTGTGTGCTCAGTTCTGCTCCTCCAGGGAGCAGAGAAATGCTGACTTCCACAACAAGAGGTCACACTGGGGTCACACTGTGGACACAGTGCCATCCTGGGTTCCAGGGTAAGGAGCTCCCCATTCACACGCAAGGCTTGCCAACAGCTCTGATCTGTGTGGTGAAGAGGGAAGAGGTCACAAGTCAGTCATTCCCAATCACTAACAGAATCAATCTGGGCCATGTGATTTATCAACATTTAAAATGCTACCAAGCCACTTCACTTAAGAGAAAGGCCCCATGAATTCTCTGTTTTGGAAGCTTCTCTGGAATGAGCATGCATCAGAGTATCAGTGCACTGAAACAAAATAGCACCATTAAACAGATTGAGATCAGCTGGGTAACTAACAGCATCAGGGCATTTTGTTCTCTTGACACCAGACATGCAGCATGGAAATTGTTTTCCTCCAGCACGTGTCCCTGCAAATTTATCCTGGAACTCGTCTCGCCCATGTAGCTGCTCTTCCTGTGCTGCAGCGCTCCCTCTGAATGCCAGCAGCATCAGCACAACCCAGCTCTCCCATCTTTATCTTGCAGATCAGTCTGCTGAAAAACAAGCCCAGAAAGACAGACTCCAACCTCAAGAAGCATGGCAAAGGAAATGGGCAAAACTGACTCAGAAGTCAGCACACAAAGGGAATGCCAAATAAAGGTCAAATTTATTGACTTCCTTATAAAACTGATTGCAAAGTAATCAGTCCACATGCTCTTTGTCAAACCCTACAGAAACAATAACGCTTCTGAAGATTTTCTAGGGCCTCTCCACTTTGTGAGTGCCAATGCCCCAAGAAGTTTTATTAGGATATCTAGAAGCACACAGACTCCTTTCTGTTAAAGTCCTGTTTGCTCCTATGCCTACAAGAACTCGCAAAGCACGGGTCTAAAAAAAAATGACTAAGAATGACTTGTATGAGAGGTTTGCAGAAGAGATGGGAGACAAGGAACTCATTGCAAAACCAGCCACCACCCTGCTGATTAACGACGAGGGATCATTCAGTGCTCAAACACTGGACAAACACCTCATGGGAAGGACTCTCTCCCACCTGTGGTGATGCTGATGCTCCAATGCAGACAGGATGCACTGCCTGCCCTGCTGCCTGCTCTGCAAACACCCTTCAGGCTGGGCACCAAGCCCATGGCACCACTCCCATCCCTTCCCCACGGGAATCCTTTCCAGCCCTGCTCTTTAAGGGGGGTCCAAGGAGCTCTGGGTGAAGGTCTGATAGCAAACCTGGGCTCACTTCTCTCCCACTGAAAGGTCAGGAGGGAGGCAGCTCCCAAGCACAGCTCCCACAGTTGAGCTAATGAACCCTGACAAGTGGCAGGATGAGATTGTTAAGGCTCAGCACCACAGCACAGGTACAGCACTGTGCTCTGCCTACAGGAACAGGCTTTCCCTCTAGCCATAGCCCCCAATGGGCAGGCCCATGTAACAGGAATTTTCACACCCGGTAAGCCCAGTGCTGGTAAAGCTCAGTATCTCAAGCAGAGGAAGCAATAACCCAAGTGAAAACAGAAGATACATTTCAGCTGCCTCAGAAATTAGTTTGTAGAAAGACTCTGATGTCCTGCAAACAAAGCAAAGTAAGAGGCCTAAAAGCTAAAGCTAGTGATAGGGCACACACAGCAAGCAGCAGTGTCCAGCTGCCCCCCTCAGGCATCTCACATCAGGGGTCTAAGTGTTTTACAACACGGGATCACAGTTCTATATTAGAGGGTGGGTATGGGGAAAGGGGGAAGAGGGGGAGTGGAGGCAGAGGGAATGACTTGCACAATGTTCCCCAGATCACATCTAGATCACAGGAGCAGCTCAGAGGCTGGGCTGGGAGCCAAAGGCAGGCAGTGCTGCTCCTGAGCAGGGCATCTCCTCTCCCCAGGAGGAGAGCTGGTGCACCCCAGGCACAACACATTCAGGGAGGAGAGCCCCAAGGCAGCATGGCTATCAGGGCTAATGGGAAAAACACCAGGGCCATAAAATGTAGACCCAAGTACTATCTCATTTGTTTAGGAAAGCCAGGTCAGTCTTCAGGTGCTGTTTTCCTGTTTCCTATAGCACATTCTTCACCTTTCCACAAAGCTGAATTTAGGTGGACTTCAGCAGCTGACATGAATCAGCAGACCATAAAACACTGCTTCCTATCAGACATGTAATATTCTGCTCTGTTAAGAACACTCACAGAATACATTTAAAAAGAAAACGCAACAAGGGAAAAGTAGCACTCTCCTCCTGAGGCTCCACCAAGTTTTGTTTCAGTGCTTAAGTGTTATCTTGAACAACTGGAAACCGTAACGTTTGTATTAATACACAGGTCTATTTGCAAGAGGATCTAAGCTCTTACTTGGGTAGCTATCCCTCTGTGTTTACAATAAATCTGACACACCTGCACATAGCAAAACCTCATGAAAAGATTTCCATTGCATAACAAAGTTCATGCTCTTTCTACATAGAAGCCATCTCTACTCAGGACACGTCTTTTTAAAAGAAATTATGAATTTCTTCACAGCATATGGCCTGCCAAGCACGGCAGCTAAACCCTCAGCACACAGAGCACCACCAATGCAACACACAGGGAATTACTCTTGCTTCAGCACTCCTCCAAACTGCTGTGTGCTCTGAACAGAGTTGGCAGGGACATATCTATGACAAATGCAGTATTTCAGCTGACCTAAAGAAAGGAATGATCATCTCCAAGGGCAGTCTTTGTCTACATGGTGAGCAATACCTCTTGCACCAGCCTCCCTGAAAAAATTTACCCAAAAGCAACTTATTCACCAACCACTCAAATAGTTTTTGCACAACTCTATTTTTTTTTTTATTTTTTTGTGTGGAGTTGAAATATCTTCTAACAGTGCTCAGTTGATGCAGTTTAAGTTACAGAGATCAATGGTATGGGGGAAACTGGCAACCTATTAGGAAATCCTCCTTGCCCCAGAGCTGCTGCCTCCCTTCTGGGCCAGCAGCTGTGACCTCTGGAAAGGTAAGGAGGCAACTGTGCTGATCCCTCTCTCTGCTCTGCCAGGCTGCTTTGCATGCCTAGCACTTGTGAAATCCAAGAGAGCTCAGCAGCTTTTAAATGCCAGCCCAGACGGAGTCCCAGTGTCAAATGCTACCCAAAAAAAAAACAAACAAACAAAAAAAAAAAAAACCAAAAAAAAAAAACCCCAACAAACCACAAAAAAAACCAAAAAATTCCCAAGAACAAAAAAAACAAAGGATAAAAAAAAATAAAATCTCCACTCCAAAAAACTGTTGGTTTGGAAACTCTGGCACTTCTGGCACCTTGTTTTCCCTTCTCTAAAATGGCAACTCCACTGCTGATTTGCCTACCAAGCAAAGGTGTTTGCTGATTAGGGAAGTAATGTTTGTGCAGCACTTTGAAGATTTAAAGTGCTACATTAATCCTACATGTTGTTCTTAGTAGAAGCCAATTTTTAACTAAGAGGAGGGAAAAAAAAAAAGTAAAGCTGATTTAAACGGTGACCCTTCCCTACTTCAAGATGTTCACTCATCTCCCAGCATCAGCTATTCTTATCTGTAAATGTTTTTTTAACCCTTCAGTCTCACAGTTCTCAGAAACCACAAGTCTCATTCAGATTTTATTTGAAAAATGGCTTCTTTCCAGGCTGTGGCTGTTTCTTGTAAAGTTAATTCCTTTGGTAATACTGCTGGAGGCACATTGGTATGTTTGGTGTGTGTACGTACATATATATATTTTCCCCCTTTTCACACGGTGTTGTTTTTATATATGTGTAGTGAAAGATACCTAATCCAGGATTATGATTCTCTTTATTCCTTTCTCATGAAAGTAGGTGGGGTTTTTCTGTGCAAACAGCACTGATGAAAATTATGTTTAATTACGCTTTTTCCTCTCCACATAGACAAAAAGAGTCTCCTTAACAACCAAAAAAAAATTATTGCACATAATTTTTACCTTCTGAGTTTTCCTTCAAAAATAGCTAAAACCTTAAAACTAATTTTCTGAAGAAAAAATTTATGACACCAGCAAAACTATAAACTGCTTGTACAAAACAGCAGAGGGGTCTTCTGCCCCAGTGAGGGAGACAACTCCTCCCCATCCTATGTTCTAATGTCTCATGGTTTTTCACCTGCAGATCCCAGGGGTAATGTAGGATCCCTGTAGTGAACACTAACTCATCTCCAGTTACAGAGGGAGGGAATCAGCTACAAACATTGCAACCAAGAAGGTAAATCCTAGTGGGGAGAGGCCGCTCACACCATCTGATGCCTGCTTTTTCCCAGCAGGGCAGGCATGCTGGGTGCCACACTGACTGTGCTGTTTGAAGATCAGGGTACACACTCAAAGCAGGAGACCCAAATTTTCAGTTCCCAGTGCAATTCATACAGTAAGGAAATAACTTCCCCTCTCATCCTTCCTGGGCAGCACTAAGCTGTCCCTTCCAGCATGGTCTTGCAGCACAGTTCAGCTCTGTCACCTGGAGGGCACTGGTCTAACAGAGCACAGAGCAAAACTGCCCAGACAAAGAAGCTATGCTGCCTTAGAAGGATTTACAAAACAATCTGGGACATAAAAAAGAGGGACAAAAAAAGCAAGACCGCTTACATCACAAGGTATTTTCTAGAAACTGCTCCACAGGTCTGTACTGCTGCTTGTACGGAGTAACAAGATAACTGGTAATAAAAACAAAATATACATGACAAAGATATTACAGGGAAAAAACACAATTACATTCTAATGGGAACCTAATGCACTAAGATCTCATTTTACTCAAGCATAAAAACCCAAACAGAAGCCAGCAGTGCCCTCCTGACTGGTTCTCACAGGTGAACTGGTTCTTCCCAGCTTTGTGAGCTTGAAAACACCTCCCTGCCGTGAGAAAGGCACCTCCTTCAAAGACAATAAGCCTGGCTCCTCTCTTTCCAGGCAGATGACCTAGGACAAGTTACTTATGCCTGAATAACCTTGGTGCTAGGCCCTGTAATGTCACACAGAGGGAAACACCTCAGAAGCTCCTCAAGCAAGAGAACACAATTGTCACCTCTCCCTGCAGGACAGTGACAGTGGCAATTGCCACCTGCCCTGTGCCAAGAGCCCACACAGGCTGGGAGCAGCCTCTTGAGGCAGCCACAGCTGCTGAGGGCTTCAGAAAGCCAAACACGAGCCTCTCTTCACCTGAGACCAATGGCCAAGTACAGCAGCATTGCTGGGCCGCCATGAAGGCCTCAGCTCAGAGCCAGGCCACGGCGTCCCAAACTGCAACACCATCCTCCTTCCAGGCCTCTTCCCCCCCTTTGGATTACAGCATCTTTTACCGTCCTCTCTGCCCTAACAAGTGGGGACTATCACCAGTGAAATAAACCCTACTGGGGAGCTGCTGGAATGAAGACATTTACAAGCAGAGTGATACCCCTGAACAAATGCATCTCTCACAAGAGCCCTTCTCAACTGCCCTGAGCAAAATGGCACAGCCCACACCGCTGCTGGCTTGGAGCTTCTGAGGATAAGAAAACCCCAAGTCCTGTAACAAGGCCACCTTCAATCCCCCCTCTCCTGACAGCTTTAAATGCGATGTTAAAGGGTGAAACTGGAAAGCTCAAATTACCCTGACCACCACACCACCAAGGAATCAAAGCTAAGATTTCACAGGAACACTCACTCAGCACAGCCTTGCACATACATTCATTGAAAGAGTCACCAGCCTTTAAAAAAAGTTTTCACTTATGATACTGAGAGATAATCAGCAGTCAGGCCATACTGGACATGACCAGAGTCACTGAAATGATGAACTACTTGGACAGATTATTTAAGAGAACACTGAATACAAAATTAGGAACTGTTGAGTCAAGGCAGTGTACACATCTAATTGCCCTCTTACTGCTTCACTATGCTTCTGCACAGTCCTCTAATTCATTTTATAGAGACTGGCAAAATGTCCCAATGTGGATCAGAATACAGAATGCATTTAAAATAAAAATGGAATTAATCCATCTGGAATAGAAATACTGAGATAGCCCAGCCAAGGAATCTGTTCTCTCAACCACAAAAACCTGTTATTGCTTGTGTAGACTAATTTAAGTGCATTCTTTTCAGCTTCCTTAAAATGCAGTTTTTCCAAATTCACTAACCCCAGCCAGCACAATCCACTTAGTTTTTTTCATGTGTATCACACACACTATTATCCAGCTTTGCTAGCAAAGAGAATCTGAAATCTGAGCATTTTCTGATGGTTGTAGGTACAGCTGAGTTTACTGAGAAGAGGAAAAAAAAGTGAGCCAGCCTGGAACACGGACTGCAGCTTTGGAGAGCTCCATGTTTCATAACAAACCCTGACAGGACCAACCCAGCTCAGCTCCAACCTACTGCAGGGCATGAGAATAAACTTCTAAACTCAGATATTGCTAGCACCTGAATTATGCAAGTCTCGCAGGGCTTGGTGTCTTTCTTCAGCAGAATCAAAATTTGCAAATAAATTTCATTTTTCATTTAAAAACTTAAAGCAATTTCTGCCTTCTTGTGACTATCAAGAAAAGTTTTTAAATATTTAGTAGATGCACCCTAAAGGCTCAAAAACTTGGGAGAGAATAAGAAGAACCTGTTTGTCTTAAAAAAAAAAAAAAAAAGTCTCATGGCTTATAAGGTGGTATCTTGCTTTTGGGGATGGGTGGATCAGATTCATTTTTTGATAGCTTGCATTTGGCAGTAACGTTAACTTTTACTTACCTTGACACATAATTTTAACTTTCCTACTGCAATCATGCTTTCCCCCATTTAACAGGTTCTGCTAGTGGCAGGTGATTGCCAAATATTTTTTAGGGGGGAAAGGGAGTGCAGTTGTTTATTTATTTATTTGAGCACTGAGTGGGTGGGGAAGGTCGGCACGCAACTTCCACCAAGAAAAAAAATCTGAGGTGGCACACTTTTGAAATGCCTTTTTACATTCTTCTGCAGAAACAGGAGCAGATACTGCAATGCACAGGCATATGGGGATTCTCCCACAATCAGTGGGACACTATTCTGCTTAAGTTCTTACTTCATCCAATTCAGAAGGCTTCTCCATCAACTTCAACAACCTACTCTGTCTCATCCTTACAAACAGTAACTGCTTGTTCCTTTGCACCATGGCTTTCAAGAAGGTTTTATTGTACGAGGGTGCATGCAAGAAACTTTGTTCAATTTAGACTATAAAGACTTTTGTTTTCAAACACTTCAATAGAATTTCAATTGTTAAAGACTTTCTTTCTGAAAAGGCCGATTAACCTGCTTGTATTCTAACTCTCATTCTGAGGTCATTAATTAAAAAAGTAATCAAGGATGCTTATAAAGTCCTTGGCAATCCAATCTCAATTTGTCATCATTAATTAGATCAACATTGCATACAAATGAGACTTAACCTGATTAGACAGCATGTTTTACTGGAATTCCTACTTAAGGTCATGAAAGACTTCAGAGAGAAAATTTGCAATATTTTCAAAGTGAACTGCTCATACATATGGAATCACCCTGTCACCTAGCATCAGCTAGTGTTTCTCTTTGTAATTTTGGCCTTTTTGTTCCCCCCCGCCATTCTTTTAATTAGGAACCCATCACAATTTGAACAGAGAAGCTGTCACATTTGTCTCCCTTCCAGCCTATATTACACAAATACTGTTGTTTTGGCAAAGGGTGTCCACTGTCCTCGCACAAACCTTCCCCACTGCAGAATTTGGAGGAGAAAACAATAAAAAAAAATTTTAAGAAAAAATTATTCCTGGTCTGTTTCCAGAAACATAGCATTTAAATAACCAGCAAATATACCTTCTGCTTTCCCCCACCTTCAACAGAAGTAACCTTGGGATCTAAATGGCTTAGAAACCTGAAGCACCTTCACAGGTCTCCAATCAGTCCATGAAAGCATGCACTCTTGCTTTTTGGAGAAACAGCCCATTCCTCTCACCCAGCTGCCCTCCCTCATTCCCATGACCTAATCTGACATGACTCAGCCCAGAAGAGTTCTGGTGAAACACCCTTGTCAGCCAAGACAGCAGATCCTCTGCCGGGCACCACCAACCCCTTCCCAGAAGCACCGGCTGAGTCAGACTTGCTGATCCCCTCCATAAAGGGGGAAAGTGCAACACGATGGATTTCCTTCTTAATATTGTTATCCAGGTAACTGCAAGATGGAAAACAGGAGAAAAAAAATAGAAAATGAAGCCAAACAAACTAGGAAACAAGGCTTTCAAGTTTTGGACTCTTAATAAGGGTGGGGCCATCAAGTAATTAAACTTTTAATAGGTCACTGCAGTGGAAGAAACTCTTCCAGTTGGGTAAGTTCCTAATCCATCATTAAAAAAAGACGACAGGCATTAATCAAAGTGTATGAAGTCACATGGGGGGGAGCAACTCCAAGAACTTGCTCTTGCTGAGAGGATGGGGCAATCACTCCTCCTTTCATCAACATTTCATGCGTGTTTCCACACTTCTCAGGACAACAGTGGGAAGGAGAGCCTTCTCGTCCTTCCCCACCCACCCCACTGATAAAGCTGTCGAACACAGATTACCAACTGCTCAAGAGCTCATGTGAAACGAGTTGGTGGATTAATTAGCAGAAGGGCAGAGCTCTGAAGATGGATAGATGCTCTATTTTGCAAGGCATATTGATTGAAGGTCCCCAGCCAGCACCACAGGACTGTCATAATCCACTGTGAACGCATAGCACACTGCCAGCTCCTGCATGAGCAGCTAAATCTGTGTCACTTGGCTCACTGCAAGGACACCTGGACCACACTCCCTCCTCCCTAATCACACAGCTGTTTAAGAGGCCATTCCTGTAGTAAAATACATGGACTTATACCTGAACAGACTGCAACATGCATGGGGACTTTCATCTGCTGGTCCAGATCACAGCAATGAAAAAGGAGGGAAGGCTAAAAGAGCACTTCCCCACGTTGCACACATCTGATGACTGCAGTCACCAAATAGTTATTTTATTTCCTTTTCCAAGTCAGCATGTAATCTGAGCTTTGACCACTACCTAGATCCACATTAAAATTCAGGCCTCACTTCTACCCCAAAAAGCCACTATCACCTCATTTAAGCTTGCCAGTAGCTCTCTTGCCTTAATCTCTGCTGGAACAACCTACTACATACATTCAAACCTCATAGTTGAAAGGACAGCATCAAACACTCTGGCTCCTTGCAGCTGCGTTAGAGAATTCTTTGTACCATATGTAGCAAAAGACAATGTCTCTTCTTATCTCCTTCAAAGGACCCTCTCCAGAACAGCCAGCAGAAACCCAAACCAGCATTTTCTTGCCCTGAGAAATGCCAAGTAGAACTGACCAACAGTTTACTTACCTACAAGGAATTGAAAATAAATACTGTGTGCAGTGTAACAGGAGAAACAAGGACATGAGAACAACTGCCAACTACAGCAGAGCATCACTCTCCAGGCTGAGTAAAAAATGCAATTTCAACCTCACTTAAAAATACCTCACCCTTTTATGCATAAGCAAATGAAAATTTGGTTGTGACTGGACCTATTACATTTTAACCTCACTTAACACGATTTTCTGAACAAAGTTACTAATGTCAGCTCTAGGCACATTTTACCAGTAAAGGCTTTTAAAATATAAGGGATGTAACCTTATAGTGATCTGAGGTTATATGGCATCTTTTTCCAGTTGAGAGCACAAGGGCTCTGCTCCTTTGCTGGCAGCAGTAGCTGGGAGGTTTTTATTTAGTTGCCTTTGCAGCTAGATTGTATCTGAGATCAAAGCAGTTCCTCAGATTAAAAAGAAAAATAAAAAACCCACACTATTTTAATGTTCTTAGCTTTTGGTAAAAAGTCCTTTTTTTTTTTTTTATTTTGCTTTAAGAAAAATAAAAAATTAAGTGCTTGCTTTTATTTGAGCAGCATGGGGCGGGACATTATTCACTGCATCTACTCCAAGTGCCTGCAGGAGAGGAAGGCAAATATTGAACATCTTTAGAACAGCAATATTCTCCACTGTAAACATCTCTACTCTAGAGCCCTGAACCACCACAACAGCTAGATCTACAGCTCCAGCAGTGCTGTGTCCTAGCTATGAAGAGCTATGAACTCTCTAGAGGTTGAACAATCAAGCCAGCGTCACCAAAGATCAAGAGCTGGACCTCAAGTTTCAAGCATCTGCAGTTTTTTCGTAAGAAAAGCAGTGTTCTGACAGCAAAGTGTTAAATAAAAAATGCAGAACACCAAACCAACAACAAAACTCCACAATCAAACAACCCCATCCCCTTCAATGAAACCCCAAACACCACCCAGGGCTGACCCAAGCTGGTGACACACTGGGGTTCCCATACCAGCTGCAAGAGGATAAGGACACAGGGAAATGACAGCCTCGCACTCCATGGGTCTGAGCAAGGAGCAGCACTTCCATCCTGCTGCCATAGCCCTGCATGGCACACCTCACACAAACCCAAAGATGCTGAAGAAAGCCAAGGGAAGCACTGAGGCAATGCTAGTGCCCACCTCAGGTTTTACTCCAGTGTTCCTGCTAGATTCAAAAAGAGCCACTCGTTCATCGTGCATGGTGTCTACGTGACTGGCTTTTTGCTAGGCATTTTAGTCTCCTGGGATTTAGTGGTATTACTGAGGGTTAAATTCCCACCACACCCTCTCAGAGCAACCAAGATAAATGTCTCCCTTCTGTGTGACACATCACGCCCTGCAGAGGACTCAGGTCACTTTGTTCTTGCACAAGCCTGGGTATGTATCACACGAATAAAGTCACTACGGGCAGAGGGGCCAAAGCCAGCAAAGGGATGCTGTGTCCTTACCGTCCATGTTGCTGACTTTGCTGTGCTGGACTGTTGAAATGATACATCGAAGCTGTGAGGTCCTGGGTAGTCTGTGTTGGATGGGATGGCTGGGGAGGGAGAGAGGGCGTCAAAAGTGGAGCTGGGCTGGGCGTAGGGCGAGGGGGCCGTGACGCTGTTCTGCGCGTGCTCCGTGTTGTAAGGGCTGGTGGAGGAAGAGCCATTCTGGATCTGCTGGTCCATGCTGTTCAGGAGCCCCAGGTTCGTGTACTGCGGCTGCAAAGAGATGCACAGGAACATTAGAGGAGCTGCATCAGCACAGGCTGGCCAGACATGGCACAGCCTTCACCACAGAGGATGCACATCATCTCAGCACTGCTGCTCATTTCACACTAGGAGGGACATTTGCAAAAGATATCCCCCTCTTTACCCTGGTGACTGAAACAGAAAGGAGTACAGCTGCTCGCAGTCACACACTGGATCAGCAGCAGAGCTGGGAAAAGAGCCTGTGCATAACCAGGTGATCTGCAGGGCAGAAAGCCATCACAGGGAGACAGGCTCACTACGTCTAGCAACATTCAGTCAGACCTTTTCAGAGGTACTGCTGTAACCTGATAAAATCAGCAGGTTCACTACAGTGCAACTGCTTCTAACTTGTACAACATCTTCACCAGCCTCATGCTCTACATAAAAGCCGTGGATCTGATCCCACTACACAGGATGACATGAGGACCTCTAACTCAGGTAGTAACTATGCTGAAATGTGACTCACTGGAAAAACAGTTAGGTGCCACCAGCCTATCTGCACCATGTATTCAGCTCCCAGTGACCAGTCACAGATAGTAGAGAATTAAAATTCTCATCAAGTAGAATGGAAACAGCATGGAGGGCTGCTTCTCATGCTCAAGAACAACTAGTTGTACAGTTAAGTGTAGTTAACTAGTAGTAGTTTAGTGCTACATAGCACTTAAGTAGCCTTCAAGTACAAACAATACATGAAACAACTAGAAGGCATCAAAACCAAAAGCCTTTGAGAATAGAGTACAGAAAAGGCAAAGGTTAGATTAAGGACAGGTTAACAGGAAAAAAACAAACCCAAACACCCTGAATTCAATGTTTAGCTGTGGACTCCCACCTCAAAGAGATGAGAGAGGAACACAGTTCAGAGGAATGTGACAAAAATAAGCAAATTCTTTTAATACTATCCTGTAATGTAGCACCTTTTCAGCCTGGAAAAAAGACACTGAGGAGAAAGGTGGAACTTGATAGAATGGGATAAATTCCTAGATGACATGAAAAAAGAGCAAATACAAAATTAATTTTCATGTTGTCTTAAAAGAGGAGTTGGGGAATAAGCAGCCATCTTCAGGAGAATTTTGGCTTAAACACAGTTATTCTTCACAACCGAGTTATTCTTCACAAAACCCACAAATAAACATGGAATGTCTTTGCCAAAAAAGTCACAATAATGAAAGCCTAAGTTCAAAAAGGCAGGACACACGTTGTGCTTGAGAAAAATGCATCAAGACAAGTGTATCTGATGTTGAAACCCTGAGCCATCAACATCTGGAAGCTGGGAAAGCATTCTGGAGACAGTTACACAATTGCCACTCGTTTTTAATCCTCTAAAGAACACGGCAGTGGCCAGAGTGACAGGGCAGCAGACAAGTGGGATTCAGTCAGGTACACCAGGTTCACAGCCCCATCCTTGCATGTGTTCAAGGAGCACTAACTGGGCTCATCTCAGGACAAGCAGCATCTCAAAGGTTTGTGGTGCCCAGTGCCAATCCAGCAGCTCTGGGCTCAGCCAGGAGCCTGCAGTAATAAAGGCACCTGGTTCTGCTGTTAGCTGAAGGGACTCAGGCTCGTCCTCTTATCCAAGGCTCCAAGCAGCCCATGTCCCTCAGCACCCTACAGCTCCAGTCCAACCCAGAGTAATCAAGCTCACCTATCTGTCAGTATTTCAGCCAGTCTGCTTACAATTTCCCTCATCTTTGCAACAGTTATTCCTCTGCCACACAGCAAAGGCCTCCTGAGTCAGAGCACCAACCACAAGATCCATAACAAAAAGCTTTCTCAATACTGGGAATCCCAGCAGTCCTACTGAAGCTTTGAGAAGCACATCACTCCTCCAAAGGCGTGAAAGGGAAGGGCAGAACCTATCTGCTGAACTCTCCTGGGAACTTTGGCTGAGCCATTTAACACCAGCTTTACCCGTCCTTTCAGCCATAGAGGAAAACAGGATGGTTCCTTAGCAAGAATCAAGTGTCTTCCATGTGCCCAAAGATTTCACACTCTCAGTTGTGCTTCCAGAATGGAAGTAGAGAAATTTAATCCATGCACTGCAGCTTTTCCTTAGGTTTCTGTTTCACTAGAAGAAGCTAATATTTTCTGGGGGTTCTATTAAACAATCAAGGTGAAGCTGGTGCTCTGTTATCTTCAGTGAGTCACATGGGACCTTCCAGAGATGGATCAGCCTAGTACTAGGAGCTGTGCTGTGGAGGTCTGGGCAGGGGAGAATAGCACAGAAAACTACATTTTGGAAGCTGGGACAGGCTGCAGAGAGAAGGGAGAGTTGCTTCCCTCCCTCCCTCTGTCAGCGACTTGCTGTGTCCTTGGGCAAGGCACCTCTCCTCCCCCTCCACCCTCACCCTACTGCAGGCAGCAAGGTCTGCAGGGCAGGGATTGCTCCTCACCATGTAAAAAAGCCCTGCACTTAATAGGCCTCCTTTGTCTCAGGCCTGCAGGCAGCAGAGTAATAAAAGCAATTACATATTGAGTCCTAATCCTGGGTGAACCAGTGACTCAGGTTAGTCATTTGCCCTCCTTGCCTCAGCTTCCCCCTCTGGAGCAGTGTGGATGTTATTAGTGTCCAGCATCCCTGTTAGATGGGAGAACCTGTATTTAATTAGACTCAAAGCTAAACAGTTGATGGGGGAGAGAGCGATCCAGACTGGTTCTTCTTCTCCAAAAGGAGATTGCAGCTTTGGCAACACGGATGACAGTTATGTCTCATCTCCTGCAGGCTATTCACTCAACCAAGACCTATTTAACGGACTTTTGGTACACGTCTTCCCTTGAGGCTAATTCTGTACAGAAAGAGCCAGAATTCTGTACCAGGAAGAGTCTTTTACCTGCTCAATAATTCCGCGTTTCATCAAAAAACAACTCTCCTGCCCCAGAATACCCTAGTGAGACCTGAAGACTTCTCAAAAATGTAGAAGTATCACTCAATTGTTTCATTCCTCATGGAGATTATAATCAGACACACTCCCTAACCAGCAGATGATGAGAAGACAGCTGTGATGAAAACAGTCTCCTACACCAGCTAGACATACAGACAGCAGAACAATAGTGTTTCAGCTTTCACTTAAAAACTTTTTCTCTAATCCCAGGCCTCTTAAGCTAATGGGGAAAGATGGCCAAAACAAGCGGTCGGTGTTAACAAGACAGCACAGCCTGGAAACGCTGAAGGTGCTGCCTGGGATCCAATTAAACAAAAATAATAAAATAAGTGTCCCATTAAAATGTAAGATATCCTTAAGATATTCCAAGACCCTTTTCATTCCTTTCAGTCCAGAGACCATCTGTCTAAATGTTATCAGCAGAGCAGCCATTCCACTGCATTTATACATTCACATGCCACAGCCGAATGCTGTGTCCCCATTTGCTCTTTAAATAACTATTAATCTCCTTGCACTTATCCTCATGCTGACACAAGCAGCTGTTGGACTCCCCTTCTGCCGCCTGAGTCCCACCAGCCTTTCACCTTCCCTGGCCAGGCAGGTGCTCCAGCCCGGTGACAAAGCCACCAGGTTTGCACACACCAGCTCCAAGCCTGGTCTCGCAGCTCTGCCCCAAGGCAGGCGTGCAGTTGTTTGCACTCAAGGGGTCAACACCTGAACTGCTTGCAAAGTTTTGGAGGAATCTGATAAGGCTTGGGGAGGCACACGCCTTCTGACAACAGGACAATTAGAGGGGCAGCAGGCCCGGGGAAGGCACACGCAGGAATTCACCCCCTTGGCCCCAGCAGCGCTGGGGATGGGGAGAACAAAGAGAGACTGCAGACTGTCTGCAAGGTATTGCCCCTCGGGAGGGGGCTGCAGGGCGTGTGTGTGTGTGCACATCGCTTCCTTTCACCAGCCACTGAAAGCAACACTACAGCGTTTAATCCAGAAATTAATTCTCGGCAGGTTGGCAGCCCAGCATTTAACACATGCTCGTATTTTGCTGGGGGGTCGTTTTAAGTGACTGAAATGTAGCCCGGCCACTGATTCCTGATATAAGGAGAAAGCTATTTGGTGGAAATAAATGAATTGCATATAAGGCTGAAAGAAGAGATTATCTAATTTTCAGTGCCTTTGTTTGCTATTTTATTCCCTCCACCAAGTTTCTGAAACTATTAATGTCCCTGAACCATTACAAAAACCTCCAGGCAAGTCTAACTGCAAATAATTAGAGAGCTACAATTAGATCTTGGACTCTGTATTTCAGAACATCATTTCAACAACGCATCTCCAACTATCAGTTTCGTTTCGCTTCCTATATCACATCAGCTTCACTTTCAGGTTTTCATGCTAACTCATGCTTGCGGATTAGGAGAAACACGGTTCTGCTGGAGGGGTTGCCGAATTAAAAGCAGGTTCTGCTGCCGGGAGGGTGGATCCCCCTCGGGAACACGGGGGACAAGGTCCAGCAGAGGCGGTAGCCAGCGGCTCCGGGGCACTTGCCACCAGAGGGCAATGCAAATGCTCCAGCAGGGCAGAGCTGCAGGGCGGGCAAGATGCCCCAGCCCACCAAACCTTTCTCACCCTGCTTCACAGCAAAAACCCACCCCTGGCTAAAGCCTATTAGTTAATAAAGTTATGAGAAAGAGCTGCAGAAAGACCCTCTGTTGGAAAGGAAGTAACTAATGCAAGTCATGAAAAGTTCTGAAGGGGACTTCCACACCAAAAATCCCCTAAAATACAGAGTTCCAGCTATTAACTACCCAGTTAGCAGCATTTCAGAGAGTTTTAAGAGTTTCTCCACTTGAGAAAATAAACAAACAGTTACCATCATCAGGTGTAGGACACCTAGATGCCTCCCCCTCTATTAAAACCCATATCCCTAAAGAGCAAGCATTACCATACACACCTACTGCCTGCACCTCAATTTTCACCACTGGATCTATGCAGCTCAAAAGCAGTGTCCAATCACCCAAAAACCTTGCAAAACACCTGCTGCTTATTTTCCAAAGATATGAGATGATGAAATGAATAAACTATCACGGTTATTAGCAACAAGAAGATTAGCACAGCACTTTGGAAATTCTGTGTTTTGTCCTAATTGCACCACAATGATGCACCAGGGCTAACTCTTGTAGGACTAAGAAGCAACTTAAAGCAGTATTTCAGTGCTGGCCTAGGGAAATACTCAGATTCCTGCTGGAGAACAGCTGTCTTAAAAGCAGCAGGATAAACGTTTCCTATCCAAATCAGATGACAGACACCTCAAATGCATCCAGAAATATTTAAATCCACCTAAGTTTTCAAACCTTCTTAACAAAGGATTTTAGTAGGTGGAAGTAAGTCCCTTAAGCTGAACAGAAAGGCTTCTATCACAATTTTTAACCAAGATACTGCTGACTGCCAGTTGCTCAGATGGCAGCAGATACAATACCTCATGTCAGCGCTCTGCTTGTGCCATGACAGAGCAGTGCCAAGAAATAAAAGGCTCCACCCATGGCCCTCAGCTAAGATCAGGGCTGAAGCAGAGACAGCTCAGCTCACTCATCACAATGAAAGCTGTGATTTGGTTTTCCTCTCTAGTCTGTTTTCTCATAAAAAAAAAAAACCTTGAACAAAAAAAAACTAACCAAAAACCAAATCAGACAAAAAAAAAAAAAAAAAAAAAGAAAAAAGGAGAGAAAGATTGAAAAATTTATTTATGAGGAACACACTCAGTTTGGACACTGCTCTGGTCCCCTCCAAGCAATGAGGGAAAGATGTGCACAGCTCATTTCTACATCAGCTCAGCCACGCTCTCTCCAGCTCCAGGTCCAAAATGGAAACAAATCCTGTGGGTCTATTTTGCAGAGACTTCCACAAAGCTACTGTGCAGCTGAATACACCAAGCACCCGGAAACCCTCAGATAAAATGATAATGCACACCATATACTCAACGTGAAAAGCAAGGGAACAAATAACTTCGGTTGAACCAAAGATATCAGCAGTTACCAAGATGGATTTGTTCTAGTATAGGGTCTGCAAACCTATCTGATTTGAGCAATCCTGCTGTTGGGTCATTGCTTTTTCCAGGAAGAGAGGAGGCTATCTCCCATCCCAGTGGTGTAACAGGTTCCCAGTGCCATGGATTAAAAGAAGCCCTGAGTCTATCACACTCATCCTGGAGCACAGACTGTTGCAGCACAGCCTCTCCTCTGCTCAATTCCACCTGTAAGCAGGAGCACAAGTATTTCTGTACATTTTCTCCTATACTATTGAGAAGGGAATCTGAGATCTACAGGGCTGTGCAATATGTACAACCATCACAGTTTTAAGAAACTAAAGATTAATAAAGAAAAAAATCATTCTTCCAATAAGAACAAAAAACAAAACCCCATGAGTGACACACACAATATCCTCCTGCACAGGTATTTCATGATAACCCCAGGAGTTGCCTGGACAGCTTGCAAGAGCACCTAAATACATAAAGAAAGCCTAAGGAAGACTCCGTTTCAATCAGCTGGGGAGGAGAAAAAAAACAAATCAAACCAAATCCCCACAACTACTCCTTCACTCAAAAAATCCACCATTAACTGACCAACTCAAGTTATACCACTATGTACCAAGCTTAAAAACCTGACTGCTCTGCCCACTTCACCAGAGCATCCCTTCTGTCCCAGCCATCCCAAACAGCCCTATGGCCCCTTTGGTGAACAACACACCCCAGAAGCTGAGCAGGAGAAATCAGTGCACGTCAATAATTTGCAAATACACAGAGAATTACACTTAAACAATCAGGCTTGTACACTGGAGGAGGCAGAAGGGTCTGTGCCATTTTCACTGGGATGAGCTATTCCAGCAGGCACACAGTGCCACATCTACACTCTTTAGGTTCACAACTTAAAGAGCCTGTAAGGTGACATTTCACTGAGCCACAGTACTGCTGAACACAGAACTTCATGGTCAAGGTAAAGTCCACATATGCAAGTATTTGTGGGCTCAGAGAAGGAGACAAATTAATGAAAAGCAGTGTGAGCACAAGTTTCTGTCTACCCTACAGGGGCTGTAAGCTTTGGAGCTGTCTTGTTCCCCCCAGCTGTAATAGTTCTCTTCTAGCTAAACTTTGAGTTTTGCCCCTTGGTTAATTCATTAAACTCAGCAAGAAGTGTTTTTCAGCCAGAAGCAGGGTGTCTTTTAAAACAAGCACAGCCCAAAGCAGGAATGCCTGTAATTCCTGACTCCTACCACTTGCCACAGGTTCATGTAAAAGACCTTGTCTAATTTGAGCATTATCAGAATGACAGTGCATCCCCCAGAAATATTAAGGCTGGACACTCTACACTGTAAGTACTTCTAAATATTTTCCAGTGCATATAAAAATAATATCCCTGACCTCTCCAGAGCAGCATTTTAGGCTCTTTAAAAAAAAATTCTAAATTGGGCTCTCAAAAAAAGTTCCACTTGCATAGTAAGCAACGGTGTTTCTGAAAGTCAGACCATTTTAAGGTTTTAGACTACAAAACCAAAATTCCTTTCATAAACATAAACCACTTTCATTAGAGTATTTCAGCTAGGCTCAGTTATCTTGAAATCAAACTGTTTAAGACAGGAAAGTCCAAGATCCACCCCCACTGCACACAGTCATTTCTTCACTCTCAGCTTGTGCTCCACAACCTGACATGTAATTTGAAAACATACAAACAAAAAAAGGAATTAAAAAAAAATCATACAATATCATCTCTATGAAACACATGAAATCACAAGACATTAGAACTCCATGATCTTAAAAGAAATTGATTAATAACCCAAACACTCAGCATCCTAAAACAAAGAGGCCAAGAGTTTCCTACATTCTCCAATTACCAGCTAGACAATGCAACATCAACAAAGATCTGAAGAGCCATAAAGCACAGACAAATAGTAAAAGCACCCCCTCATGACCCTAGAAGATGTAAACATAACTGAAGACAAAGACCTGCATCAGAAAAACCAGAAAAATACTGCAAGATCTCAGCAAGGCTTTTGTTTGCCTCGTGCCAGTGGCTGAGAACAACTGTAAAATCCCAGCTCAGTCAGTGCCCAGAAATCCTATCTGCTGTGTTTGTACAACAATGCTGAAAAGTTGGATTAAAAAAAAAAGCACTTTAAACATTAAAAAAAACCAATTAAAATAGAAGTGTGGAGATGGGGAGGAGAAGCAGGGGCTGGAGAGGAAAACTTCAGTAGTTGATTAAAGCTACCTTGTTTCTTAAACTCTTTACTGGATAGTAACCATTGATGTTATCAGTCATTTCAGACATGCAGCATTTTATTGTGTTGAGAGGGCAGCTTAGGCTGGACAGGATATCTGTGTGTCATCCACAGTGAAAGGCTGCAGGCACACTAACCACCAAAGTATGGACAAAGGGCACAAGGACAGTGAACAAACCAGGGTCAGAACAGAACCAGGAATTGAAGTTAGCTCCCAAATTCATCATTATGCTCAATAAAATCCGAGTGCATCATCTTTTAGATGTGAAAGTACAGTATTTGAGCTAGGTACCACTTTAGTCAGAACAAGAAATTCAGATCATCTGCAAGTTAAATAAGTCAAGCAGTTAAACACATAGGGAAAAAAAAAGAAAAGCCACACACATAAACCCCCCACGCCCACTCTTTGAAGCATGGTGCAACTATGGAATATAAGAATTCATAAGAAGAGTTACAGGAGGGCAAAGGGCAGATTAAAACAAGTTAGAGCAAGCAGAGGAAAAGGGTTACATGGCAGCGTCAGAGTCCCTATAGATTGAAAGGAAGATCTACTGGATTTTACAATGTATTTGGCCATTTCTTCCATCCAAATCAAGAAAATTCCTGGATGGTGTACCCAAAAGCCTGCACACCAAACAGCAGACTGAAAAGCTTTCAAGACTGAGGGAGGAGTCAAGGGGACTGGATGCCAACTGCAGAGAACAAAAGGAGGCAGGGTTTTGCCTTCCAAAACTACTTTTTGTATGAAAGCGGCTCCTGATCCGCACTGAGCTGGCACTGCCTGAGCCCAGGGATCTGCTGGGGTTCAATACAGCAGCATCCACACAGCCAGGAAATCCCCTTACCCACCCTGCCTCTGTAGCTCACCTCGGAAACAGCTTCACATCACTACTGCAGCCTACTCACAGGTGAGCAGGAATTTTATATGGTGTTTTCCAAAGATGTCAGGCTGTGCATACTCAAGACTCGGTCTTTGAGAGAGGAGGCTGTGAGCGTACACAGACACAACGTGCATGCAAAGGCACTGCTTCTTCCACAGTGACTTCATCAGCTTCACAAACATCAAGAATATTCTCCCCAGCTGTTTAAATCACTGTGCCACACGTTCTACACATGCAGGATTTCCAAAGGGCTCTCTGGCATGGGGCCTCCAATGTCTAAGAGCAAAACTAGAAAGAGTTTTCAGTACTTCCCTCCCTGTCCAATACTGCTGACTTCAAGCAAACACCAGGACACATGGTGCCATGGTCACTTATGCAAGGCACAGCTTCAGAGATTTACATTTGAGGTATTCAGCTGCACAGACCTTTCCCTGTCCAGACAGAAAGGTGTTCTTCCAGATTTTTGAGTAACAATATACCTACTAATTTCCATCTGATACCACATTAAACACCCTATCCCTCCAACTTGAACATTCACAATTTCTTCCAGACATAAAACACAGGGGACTGACCAAGGCTCCTCTCAACAACTTCCCCACCTTACTATCAAGCAGTAGTTTCCTGTGTCCAAAGTACCGGTGACACAGCCAGTGCATGTTCTGGTCTCCTTTTAAAGAACTTCTTGCACACTTTTCTGGCTGCTGAAAGGTGGGGGCAGATTTGCTAATCTATTCAGTTCTAGTCAGTCACCACCAGCACTCCTGAGAGAGCCAATTCTTTGGCTATAGATGAAATGCAGAGTAAAACTGCAGCAGTGCAAAATCACAGGCTTGCAGAAGCTACTGAGAACCTCAGAGATGCAACTTAAATCTGCAGAACCCAAGTTTTATAGAGCACTCAGAACGTCATTATTTTTTTTTAATCACTCTTCAAAAAATAATTTTGCGATTCCCAAAGACACCATGACATTACCTACGAAAAGCCAAAACAAACAAGCAAAATTATTAAATATACTTTTAAGTCATTTCCCATACAGCAGGGAGATCCAAGTGCTGACTCAACACTTCTGTTGGCATCCACCTATTCCTATTGTTCTGCTCCCCTGGCTCCCGAGGCTCCAGCCCTGTGCATCATCCCCTGACACAGCTGGACCACAGCTCTGCAGCACAGGGATCTCTGCCTCGGCAGCACAACCAAAAAAAGCCCAGCAACTCCTCCCCTCTCCCCAAAGCTGGCAAGATTCTTTGTATTTACTTCCTAGATGTGGATTAAAACTGAAAGATTCATATCTGCTGAGACACAATCCATCCCTTTCATTCCCAGACACTACCCCACCATAAAATATTTCCCCTTCCCTCCCTAAACTGGGCGTTTCCTCCCACTTTCTTGCCCTTGGTAAAAACATTCATCTTCTTGCCATCTTGAGGAAGTTGGACTCATCTCAAATTTCACCAGGTCCCCTTGTATACCACTTCCCAAAGTCCTTGGGGGGAAGTTTAATCCGGATCCAAACTCTGGAATCAATCCCAAGAGGCTTCTGGGCTCCAATCAATGCATTAATTTTCAAGCATGCTCAGCCTTGCCACTTGGGTCCACTTCCAAAGTGAGAGGAAGACTGAGCACAAGTCCAGAAATACATCATACCTCAAGCCATTCACTCAAGATACTAGCACACACATCCTAGTTAAAACACTGCTTCTTTAGCTGTTCCACTAAGACCCCAGGTGAAACAGCAAAAAATACAAGATATCATTGAGCGCTCTTGGATCAACTCCCAATTCACTCAATCCTAGTACAAATTAAAAAAGAAAACCCACCAGGCACACACACAAGGAAAAAAAAAACCACCAACAACAAAAACAACCAACCACCTAAAAGCTCCCCTGCACACGTTTCATGTTTTTGTTGCTTGTACATGGAGCTAGTAACAATGGTCAGTAATCTCAAAGTCACCAAAATTAGGGTCAAGTTCCCAAAGAGGATCCAAGTTTACTCTGCCAATGCCAAGAACCTAAACCTTCCCTGAGACTTGCTGAACAGTTATTTCTTACTGGGTTTGCTCCTTATATTAGCAGCCTTACAGAAGTAAAATCCCATTCACCTCAAATGTCTTCCTGCCCTTTGTTCCTTGCTCAAGCAGCTAAGCTAATGCTCTCTTAGGCTCTCCTTTAGAGGTGAGCTGAGATTCTCACCCAGGACTCAGTGTGTTTATCAGAAATAATGCAGAAAAACCTAGGGGTGAACCTTTCTTGTCAGTAGCTCACAGCCAAATCAGCCCTTGCAAAGCCTTGTATACAAGGCTGCTATACAAAAAGCTTTATGCCATTATTTATTTAGGTCTGCTCCTACTGAAAAACAGCTCTTTAATCCATCTGACAATTACAGCCTCTTTTCCCAGCACAGCAAAGTCCTGATGGGAAACTCTGGGAGAATAAAGACTGGAAGACTTCTCAGAAATCATTTACTGCTGTAACTGAAGAAGCCAAAACAAAACAGGGAGATTTTTAAGAACAGAAAGTTTATTCATTGGAGAGACCCACCCACATGCCTGACCATGGCTGAGCTCATGTGTCACTCTAAAGATCATGGCCTTGGAGAGTTGAGAAGGGACTGCAAGGATCATGGCACTGAGACAGCAAAGAATCCAGAAAATGCATACAGGGGAAAAAAAAAAATTGAACCTTAACACCCTTGGAGAGAAATCATTTTCCTCTTAATTCTACTTGATACCAAAAGTGACTTAACACTAATCCAGGCCAAGTGGCACAGAGAGCTTTGAGCTGGAGAGGATGGAGTGAGTGCTGCTGCTAGAGCATAAGAAGCTCCTCTCCTTTCTGATGATTTATGCAACCTTGCTTTAAAAGAGTTGCATTCATTTTATTGCCTACTCTGCACATTCTCAAGAGGCGTTGGAGGCAGTGCCAGAAAAATAACAGGGTTTAACAATGTCTAGCACAAATCCATAGGTGCAAGAGCTCCTTTCTGAAGCGTTTCCAGATTTTTTTTTTTTCAGTGGGAACATTTTGTAAATAGAATTTAAAATTTGCCTTGAGCCAGGCAACACCCGCTTTTATTCAGCCCTTCACGATAATGAAATAAGTAGTTTCTCCACTAGTTATAGCTAATGCCTTCCAGAGGAAAAAGTGCAAAGCAAATGGTTTATACCCTCTCACATCCCACATCCACAGCTTTCCTGTTGCAGATGCCATGTCTTCTTCACAGAACTACTGAAGCTTCTGTCTCACAGTAAACAGAGCTGCAACTGGAAATAAACACTTCCACAAGGCATAACTTGACAAATGCAAACCAAAAGGTTGCCACCAGATGGGCTGAAACACAAGGTAGAAAGTTCTTTTCTGGTGTTTCTCTATGCACAGAGAAAAAAAAATTGCTGTAAAGGCATTAGTTCATTATTTAAAACAAACCAGGTAAAAAAAGAAAATAGATTCTGAGAGAGCTAGGCAATAGCATAACTGGGCTCATGTTGGAAGAAGTCAGAAACCAGGTGTTGGTGACACTGTTGAAGATTCAAACCATCAGACCAATACAAAAAACAGTCATCAAAACAACAGTTCTAGTCCAAGGAAAACACATTTCTAGACTATGGATATATATAGATATATCTATATATAGAGAGAATTTCATCCTATCTCAACCCAAGTCAACTTACAGCAAAATTACAGTTGCAACCACTTCAAGATGTAAAATATCCTGACCACACTGCAATGGCAGTTCTTTTTCATCTCTCACACCGAAAGAAAATAAAAAATATGTTTCCTAGTATGAACAAAGATTTTTTTTTTTTTTTTTTTTTTTTTGCCAAATGAAAAAAAACTGAGAAGATGATCTGTCCCTGATTTCTTACTGCTTGCTAACCTTCCTTTTGACCATGGAAAATTGTAAAACGGAGCTGCAATTTCCAATCTGGTTTCAAGTGCAATTAAATGACTGCACAAACCTCAAGCATGTACATAACTGAGCAGTACCAACATTTCACACACAGCCACACAGCCTGATTTCTGCACAAGCGCTGCACAGTTGAAACAGTACAGATGGTCTGATGTCATCAGGTTTCATTTTTGTACGATAAAGCACATATTTCATTCTTTCCACTCCAATCACTTTTTTCTGGGCTACACCCATAGCCTTAGACTGCTGAGGTCCCATCCCTCCACCTGAACAATGAGAGGATTTCTCCAGGCAAAATCCGCAATTCACTGCTCAACATGTGGATCACATCACCTGTCCCACCACAAGGGATTTTGGTACCTATGACAGAACAAAAGGCCATCCACAGCATGACAAGGCTGCTGCAGTGAGGGGCTGGATCCCTACTGGAAGCACACTCAACTCTCGCCCTTCCCTGCGTTTCTCCTGCCGTGCATTCCCCTTGTTTCAGCCAGGAGGGAGATGGGCATGTAGCATGAGGCAGGTCTCAGCTCCTCACCACCCATCTCTCTGGGCTTCTTCTCCCTCTTCACCGGCAAACCCAAACAGAGCAGTATCATCCACTTAGGCTGTCCAAACAAAAGATCAACGCGCTTCCGACCTTAGGCTTTTCTACCTCAGATTGAACCTTTGCAACGGGAATGCAGTTTGAAAACCTCTTGGAAGAAAAAGAAGCTAGTTATATAGAACCTCTACAATCTTGCAGAAGACCATTGCAGCCCAAGGATAAGACACATGCCTCTCAAGCCTGCACAGATATCATCACATGACAAAAAACTTCAATCCCGCAAGTGCAATTACGGCAAAATCGAAGGATAAATGCACAAGAAGCACAGCTGGAATTGCAGGGATATCATCAAGGAACACAACCCCCGATGCATCTCCCTATTTCTTGCTCCTAGTGACAGACTGTGCCCAAATATGGGGTGTTAATACCATTTAAATAAAAAGAGGCCACTGGAAGGCAAGGAACTCGCATCTGAATCTTGCACAGCTCAGGGAGAGGCTTCCTTCCCCAGGGATTGGGAATTGTTTACCTGCTCAGAGCCAGCAGAAACTCCAAAATAGCATCACAAATAGGAAAACAGGAGAGGGTCGGGTTTAGCCAAAACCTTCTTACTTGATAAAAAAAAATTAAAAATCAGACTTTATATAGCATCTATCCAAGTGTTTTCATCTTGGAGAAAGACAAGATGTGGGGGTTCAGAGGGTACTGCCCAGACAATCCTTTCTTCCTGGTACCTTCAGGAGGTAAGCAGGTGGGCTGCTCTCCTGGGCAGTGACCAGGCAGCATCCCTCAGAGATCACTTCCTTTGCCCCAGGTTTGGCTGAGGGCCTCAGAGAAGGGGCAGCACTTCTACAGTGCACCAATGAAGCTGATGCTCAAAACATCAGTTACATTTCAACCCCCACATTCTTTAACCTTAAACTAAGGTTTGCTGAACCAAGATCCCAGACAGGCACAAGAAATGTTTCTCTGACTGAGGAGGTCCAGCTCCCTCAGGATATCCTTCCAGGCCACCCTGGAGCCTCACATGCCTGCTTCTACAAAGAAAGGACTCACACCCGGGGCACTACAGCTCAAAAACACACATCTGAATAATTACTTAAAAGCAGAGGAAAAAGGAAAACAAAACCAAAAATGCACCCTTCTGAAGAGGCTATCCTAACCCTCAAAGATGTTACCAGCCATACATATATAGTTTCTTAATTTTCAGCGTGAAGGAATGCTGCCAAAAAACCCATAAAGCAGTGCACAAGTTTTTAGTATAAAACCAGTTCCCCCCGCCCCAAAACTATGATAAAAATCTTAACGGAAAGAGATTCTTTAATTTGTCTCCCACAAAGAGCAGGAAGATCTTTGGGAAGGATGACGGATACAATCAAAAGTTATGGTACGTATTTCTTATCACTGTTTGAACAAGAGGTGTTTATTCTTTTGGCACTGATTTAATTTGATTTTAGCAAGCACTCCAAACTCTGCATCATCACTCATCAAACTGCAGAGGAACCCAGAGTCCCTAAAGGGAATCTCTATTGCTCTCATCTCCCCCCACAAGGATGCAGGAAACTTGGACAAGACCAGACAAACTTGCAGGTACTCTTTCACACCCAGTTTTGTGCATGCTTCCTCACAAAGATTTGTACACAACACAGAATTCCACATGTGGACATGAGGCAGGAAGACACAATGACATTCAAAGGGTTCCTGTTCATCAGCACCTCATCATCCTATTAATAACCACCCAGAGTCTCTCCTTTTCACATCTGCTACTCATAAGCACACAAGAACAGATCTCCAGGGTCATCAAGTCCAGTGCTCTACCAA
The DNA here is from genome assembly GCA_009812075.1 of Sialia sialis. NCBI lineage: Eukaryota > Metazoa > Chordata > Aves > Passeriformes > Turdidae > Sialia > Sialia sialis. The sequence continues at coordinate 10,878,442 of VRYO01002781.1, read as the reverse complement.
CAAAGAGCTTAATTGTTCTTACAGCTGACCCAGATCAAATGCTGGGATAGATTAAGCTGGAAAAGTAGCTGAAACAGGTTCCACTTCCAGCCTCTCAGGCCAGTGATTCACTTTAGCACCCTTCTCCCCTCTTTCAGCTTTTCCCAAGCAGATCTGGCTGTTTGGGAGGAGCCCATCTGACCATGGTGTTCGGCACCAGGCTCGCAGGCATGGCTGGCCCAGGGCCGTGGGCGATGGTGCGAGCTCGCCGCCCTGACCACACAGCCTGCACTGGGGCTTGTGCAATGGCCTGTTCCCAGGCTGGGAATGCATTCCCAGGGCAGAATGCGCCGCACAGCCAGCGTGTGAGGACGGCAGAGCTCGGCATCTGCCGGCACGCAGCCAGCATACTGGGGTGGCTGGGAAAAGCACCCCAACAAATGGGCTTGGGGTGAGAGAGGACTCCCTGCTATTCATTTTAAAACTTGGTTGTTAATACAGGGGAAAATCACTTCTCCCCCTTAAATAAGGTCCACTTCTAAATCCATAAGCTACTCTCTACTAAGTTTTTCATGAGTTGGTATGCCTGCCTTGTGACCAACCCAGCAACAGCTCTAAAATCTGAACTTCAATTACCAGTGACAACAAAGCACTGCTTCCATTTGCACACTGAGAGCTTTTTATTTTTTCTTCTTTTCTGAGGAAATCATGCCAAAGTCTACTTCTTGTTTGCAAGCTTAAGATGGGCGAGGTTCATCATCACCAATATATTTTAATTGAGCATTAACAAGTCTCCCTCTCTTTTGAGACAAGTCATTAGCGAGGCTGCTCTTGCTCAGAAATGAAGCCAAGACAGTGCTAACAGGGTTTTCCTTCCCTACAATGCTTCACTGGATGAACAAAGTCGGTGCACCTTGTTCAAATCCAATGAGGTAAGAGGGAGAACGGGGGGAGAAGGAAAAAAAAATAGAGCTAAAGCCTTTTAAAAACCTCCCGTGACAGCAATAGTGACGAGTGGCATTTAAGCGGAGCGAGAACGCTCCTGAGCGCATCGTTATGACAGATGAGCCCAGCCAGTCAACCATAGGGACTCCACAGCCCCACTGCAGCTATTCAGCGAAAGTTGATCAGATAGCAGCAGACAAATAACACCAAGCAAACACTCCAAGAAGTGCTCTCTCCATGTTTAAGAGTTTATAATTAACCTAGGAAAAAAAAAAAAAGTCATCCATTTGGGTGTCCGGCATGGAGGAGCCACACGCACACAGGGCTTTGGGCTCCCTGCAGAGAGGGATGGGGAGAGCAGGCTGGTTTCAGTTTTCCCCTCACTCTCCCCGAGTCACAGACCCGCCATCCCAGGCGTGCAAGCCTTGAGTAAACCTTCAGCAGACTTTTCCTCACCTCCTGTCTGATCTCCTAGCTATGCTTTCGGCCTTTCAATTTCTATTTTGCTTTCTCTTCCAAGTGGCTGAGCTTCTGTCTGCTTTGGGGCTCATACCCCGTGCCCTCCACTCAAAGCCTTTTCTTCAGGAATACACACATGCACACACACACAGAGCTTTGGCTGCTTTGCCACTCTGGCAAGTGTCAACACAGCTGCTGTCTCCGCTGGAATGTAAACCAATATTGTCGTTAGATCTCCCTCAACCCCTGGTAACTTCCTCCGAGATTTGCACAGCGTGTGGCAATCCTCTCCACTGCCACCTTACAAAGCATCGACCCAGCTGGTTAAAAGCAATTAAATAAATAATTTTAAAAAATTAAATCAAAGCTGCACCTGAAGTTTGCGTCCCACTCACACCCATGAAGTGCTGTAGAAAGCAAAATGCATCCATTGTACACATATTTATCCTCATAATATGCTTATACAAACACTGTGTAAAATACCTTGCTGCTGCAAGTTATGAGGCAAGGTATTAACAGCACTGAGTAAAAGAGGTATTGGCGTGGACGCTAACACAGCATTTGCAGCAGAGAATCTTTGTTTGCATATTATTTTACTTTAAAAAGTAACCTAAGAAGGGATTTATAACACATTTTTAGTGATTTCCTAGATACCATCCAGTTTAAACCACAAGCAGCGATTTTGGCAATAAAAGACTCGTAAAAGAGTCATAATGCAGATAACACAGCTAGTGTTCCGAGTGCTACAGGAATGCAATTCTTGTGCATTGCCTCCATAAACAACTGCCTTGCTTCTCCATTGAAAGAAAATTATGTTCGCTGATCAGGGCTCCCAAAACAAACTCACTGTCCCAAACAAAAGATTTGAAGTTCACACTCGGATATTTAGCCCAACAAACTCTGCTTCCCATTGTAAAATGCAGAAGTCTCACAAAAACAAGTGCGTATTCCGCACCTAACTTCAGGAGTGAAGAAATAGCATGTATTCACTAAAAATAAAAATATATTAGCGATATCACAGCTCAAACCTAGAGTCCTTACCTCGCTATACTGGGACTGGGCATTGTTTTCCAGGTACAACATGTTAGCAGTCAAATTGATCAACGCTGCTGTTCTTTCTTCTGGCTCCAGGATTTTGACAAACACCTCCCACCCCCTAGAAGACCCTAAAAATATGTGATGCTACTGTGGAGATAACAGGACGCGGAGTGTGCCTCTCTGCATAATTGAAGTTTCCCTTATATACCTAACTATAGGCAAGGAGGAGGAGGTGGGGCTCTCCTGCCTTACCTGTCCAATCTGTCAAAGTGCCACCTGGAGTCCTCCACTCCAATGGAGAGAGGCCTCTCCCAGCTCATTAAGTAGTTAGAATTCCTTATCACCAATCTCTAAAGAGCAAAGGGAAGGGAAGGGGGGGAAATGGCCAAAAGAAGAGAAAAGAAAAAAAGAAAGACAGGCAGGGAAAAGAAAGGAAACAATAACTTTCCCCTGTCACTTTTCTACAAGTTTGGGAACTCAAAAGAGAGCTATGGAATTGCTCTAAAGGAGCTGCTCCAAGAAACTTCTCCTATTTATTTTCTACAAAGATCCCAGGATTACTTTTTTCCAGGCACAAGCTTTGCTGCTACCAAGAACCAGAAGTTTCAGGAAGGGATAGAGATGAAGTGCTCAACACCAGTGGTGCAGTAATGCAGCCGAGTATTTGGCTGCTGCTGTGAGCAGATTTGGGACAAAACCCCCAAAGAGCTTTGAGAGAATCAATCACTGGTTCCATGCCCCATAATCCAGCTACAGTCTCCATCACCGGTGTGCTCCCATCCATAACCCCAGCCATCAGGTCCTGTGTTTGCAGGGCATCACTCCAGCTACATTTCCCTCCCTCCTTGCTAGTTGCTTCAAACCTGCATCATGATTAAAAAAGCAAGTAAAAAACCCCAACTCGTCCAAAGGGATTCATATGTTGAATTACTACATGAGAGAAGTTTCTGGGTGTCTCTCGGTGAAAACCACCTGGACAGGATGCCCATGGCAAGCTTTTCAAGAGGCAGGAAGGGAGCTTAGGCGAGGTGTGCAGGAGCGATGCCGGCTGCGATTTGGGTCCGGACAGGCACACAAAGCCGTGTCCTGTGGCGCTGGCCCCGGGCAGCCCCGCAGCGCTCCATCCCCGGCACCGCCGGGCGGGGTGAGCGGCACAACAAAGGGCAGCGGCTCCCGAAGCGCCACCGAGCCACGAGAAACACAACACCTTTCCAAAGGCCTGCGGAGGGGACACGCACGAAACCCAACATGCAGACCGGAGCGCGGCCCAGCCCCATGACAGCGCTCCGAGCTTTATCTGCCGAAATGCAGAGCACGGGCTGCCGGGGGACCAGCGACCGGCCAGCGAGGGACAGCGTCGGGACAGGGTCCTGGCAGGGCTGGCACCCGCACACGGGCTCAGCAGCTCCCGCCTCGCCCCGGGCATCACCCAACCCAGCCGCCCTGGGCTCGCAGGCAGCGGCACATGGAAGCCACAGCCTGTGCTGCTCGGGGGGCTGGCGGCTCCTGGGCTGCCCTCCTGCCACACGGCAGCTCTGCCGATTACACTGCAAACTCACCAGCCTATTCCAGGCTGCAGCAGGCAGCGCATTCCTAAGGCTGCCGCTAAGGAAACGGGGCAAAACCATCTTCAGGCAAGAAGTGAAACAAACACCAGGGGATTAGTGTTCCCCTTCACCTGCAGCAGCCCCTTGCCACAAGAAGCAGGGGTGTGATGCAGCTCAGAGCTGCTGGGTGCGAACAAGAGGCTGGCAGCATTTCCAGTGCACCTTCCCGACTCCTCACCCAGCACAGTGCAGGGAGGCGCTTCCCAGAACTGGCTGCAGAGAGGAGCACCGAGCCCTCCCGACCCGGCACCAGCAGCATCCCAGCTCAGGTGGGGGCCACACACACCTTCAGTGCTCCTGAGCCAGCAGCAAGAGCGGCCGAGCACACAGCCAGTTTCCCGGATCACAGAACAACTCACACCACGGCCACAGCCCCTCGCCCTCCTGTCCCTCTGCCCCAGCACCTCCTCAGACCAGGGGCTGTGCCCGATGCACTTCTCTGATCTCAGCCGATACGGGCACAAGCCAAAAAGCCACAGCAGTGCTAATCTGGAGATGCAGGTAAAGTTTGCAGGGAGCAGCCACAGCACCGTTAGCAGAATGGGGCACTCTGCAGCACCACTGCAAAGCTCACACAGAGCTGGACATGGAGCAAGAATTATGTCACCCACGGATTTTCTGTAGTCTAACAGTGAGGAAAGGTTATGCTGTGCTCAGATGACCATTTGGATTCCTAAATACTGTCAGGTTTTTCATGCTGGCCCGTGAGTTCAATAACTGTGGAGGGGAGGGACAGAGCAGGAAAAGGGACATACATAAATCTCCCAGCCCCAGCAGAATCATTACAAAAACCTCTTCCATAGCTGTGCTCTGAAACTCAGAAGATCCTTCTTTTCCAGGTCATTAATGCATTGTTGTGTGAGGTATCTGCCATCTTCTGTCCCACAGGTGGCTGGAGGTGGCTGTGGGTGAAGCAACACCCAGATACAGAGAGATATGTGGAAGTTTATCCAAAGAGATCTGCATGTCAAACACGAGGAGAGGTGTATATAGCATGAATAAATTGACATGTCAGCACAAATCCCTGTCCTCTGTACACACAGCCCCATCCTGGCTCTGTTTCAGATGCATTACCCTGTGTGGTCACCTTGCAGCAGATGCTGGACATGTGGCTTTTTGCAAATCCATCATCTACAAGAGACACAAAGGAGGACACCACCATGCCAGGAGAGGTGGCAGGAGGTAACAGAGCAAGCATCGGGTTTGTGCCCTGCCTTGGATATTCATGCCAGCACCAGTGGCACAAGGGTAAAGTAAAGGCTTAAACCTTTCTACCTTGTCACGAAGAAGAAAAGTTCCCAGACCCTCCTTTTACATGTACAAAGTTTTCACGTAGACAAGCCTCCAACAACCTAACTGCAGGCAGGCTGCATCTCTTTGGGGTTCTGAGAGGAAAACCTGATTTCCTAAAATACCATAATGCTGAGTCATAAATGCAAAAGGACACCCCACTCACTTTCCAGCTGTGGGACAGTGACAGTTATAATTTTGTGAGCCTTCTGGACACGTCTCCAAGGGAATCATCAACTGTAATGGTCTGAAATCATGGCAAGACAATCTTTGTAAACAGAGATTATGATGCCTTATCATACCAATTAGCCTAATCACAAAAAGCAAACAGATTCAGGCAAAGGCCCTCCTTTCACACATCAGTAAGAATTACTTCATGCCGAGGCCAGATGAACAAGGTTTAACTCTAGAATCCAACAAGTTCTCCCCCATCCCAAATAGAAAAAGAATAAAGTAGAGAACAAAGCATCATGAAAAAAGCCTGGCACTTATGCTCTGGATACTTGGTTGGATTGAAATTTAAGAATTAGCTCAGCCTCAGGAAAGGAAGTCTCCTTAAAATAATTTACCTCCAAAACTAGCAAACTAAAAAAAATAATTGCTAGTTAGATTTGAAAGTTTCAGCTGCAACCCTCCCAGGTCTGACTCAGATATTCTAGAAAGCTTCTGGCAATGCTTTGTGGCTCCTGCTGGCGTGCCGAAGAACAAAATAAAACACAAACAAGACCCCTAAGTTTCCAAAATGAGCTGTCGGCCAAGTCAAACTGCTGATTCAGTCTTTGTTTGAATGCTCTTTCCTTGTGCTCTCACATGGTTAATCCCAGCTCCTCTCACCAGTACCACAGGCAAGTTCTCAATAACCCTCCCTGGTCACAAGGTAAGTGCACAAAAATTGTGACGATTAAAAATGTCATTACCACAGCTGCAGTGTTAATTGGAGATTGTGCAATTTCTTGTAGAAGGGAGGCGTGTGCATGCACACCTGCCTGCGTGTTAGGCAGTTCATGCAGAATTTCCTGCAGATCAAAAAAAAAAAAAATCTGCTCAGACCTCTCCACTCATACAAAAATAGCATCTGGATTGACTGCATCACCAGACTGTGACATTCATTCAACTCAGAAATGTTTACAAATTAGGACTGAGATAACAGGAGGAGGAGGGGAAAAAATAGAACATAGGTTTGGGTTGATTTTTTTTTCTGTTCCTCTGAATAACTGCTGAATGCTCAAAAAACAAGCCTCTGCCAATTGCTTTGACAGTGTTTTCAGTGCAGATCTTCCAGGGACAGATGTGTACTCTGCAATAGCAGGCAGTCAGGTTAAAGAGCAAAAAAAAAAGCAAACCAAACTCATGCAGAGCTGATCTTCATTGTTCAAACCACAAGAAAGACAGGGAAAAACAACATGGTCCCTCAAACAGAGTCTTTCCTCTTTTTTGTTTTTAATCCAACCATTTACGGCAAGACAGAACAAATAAAAAAGAGATGAGATATAAAAGGCAGCATCCTACTTGCTGCTGACTGGCTATAGTTTTGTGTGCATCCCAGCACTGCAGGGAACTGCAGCTGATCCATACCAACAGAGGGACCAGGAACCCCCAGCTCTCAGAGCAACCTCTGTGCACCTGGGACACAAATTCCAACCTCCTGGCTTCCTCACCACTGACCCAGAGATCGGTCTGAAGCCCAGAAATTCCTCTGAAATGCACTGAAATGTATGAACCTTCAGGTTAGAAACATGCCCCATCTGCAAGTGTTTAGCACTGAGGATGGATCTGTTTTTCCAAGGACTTCTAACTGCATTTTTTTCCAGACTTCAGAAGTGCAGGGTGGAGAGCTGGAGTTGCCAAAGGCAGGAGGAGAGCCAGCTGTGCCCATGGTGCAGACTGGCTGCTCCTTCCCAAGGAACATGCCCTCCCCAAGGCAATCGCCTGTCACAACAGCCCTGCCCTCCGACCCTGGGTAAACATCTGCACACGCTGCTTATTTGAGCTCCTACAGCCTCGTTATCTCCCCCAGAACACCCCTAGGGCTAATTAGAGAGTTAATGGCATCGTGTCAAGAGATAACGCTACGTGGTGGGGGAGCAGGGAGAGGGAAGGTGGAAAGGAATTATGAAACAAAACCAGTTCCCTTCCCAACCGCTGTGCAATATTGGTTTAGGAAGGGCACACAGCCCCTGGGCCTCTGCCCTCCGGCTGCTGAGCTCCATTTAATGAGAGATAGCAAGACACTCCTCCAGAGAGGCTCAGCTCTGCAGCCGAGGTGATGCAAGGTCCCCACGCCTTCCCCACCAAAAAACCCTGCAACCCCATCAAGGGTCATTTCCACCAAAATGCCAGCAGTGACATGACATAGGAGGCACACAAAGCATACAGATCATTTATCAAAAAGTGCTTCTGCTTCTCCTGGCACTCCTTTTATCTAATTTCCCCACTTTTACTGTACCCTAGTGATTCTTTCTTAAAGAAATTTGTTTCCACTACAAAGCTTAGCAGTAAAACCATCTGGACACATATCTTGGCAAGGCAGCACATAAGCCTGCAAAACTACCAGCCAGCAGACACTTTAGCACTGGTGAATGCAAACCCATGGGTTAGTAGACACTCATGCATGTAGATATGTCATGGTTACTCTGGGGGTTCAAGCCAGGGCAGCTCTTTGGTTGGAGTGACCACCCTCAACATTCAAACTGCATTTTTGCCTCATGAGGATCTTTGGATACTCAGCCCAGCATGATTGACCACCACCAACACCCCATATTTATACAATATTTTCTAAAAGTTAGGAGAGAGGAAGTTACAGAAGAAAATTAATGAAAATTGCTCCTAATTGGCATAAATAGACCCATCTCTCCAGCTGGAGACAGGACAGGGTTGCAGCACAAACCTGCACCCCTGAGACTAAATGCTCAAGCCAGGGAAAGGGAGAAAGGAGATAGCAACAGATTACAGAGCTTTTGTTTTCAGTCACAGAAAGGAGCAACTGTTGACAGACCAGGGCTGTTCTTGCACAAGCAGCTGAGGGGAAAGTGTTGTGCTTCCCTTATCTTATATAAACTAGAGACTGGTCTCATGAAATGCACAGCTGTTTATAAATGCACAATCACAGCAGCTCTTTCTCTGCACTGCTGCCAAATCCCTCCCACCCAAGCCTTTTTACAATAATCCACTATTTAAAAGAGCTGCCAGTTTGTAATAATTCTAGAAGAGTCTCCAAGTGCCTGATTACACCCTGACCCTGCAACCCATGGCCATTCACACTTCTCCTATTAACACATCACTGTTATCCAATATTGGCCAGGAGCTTTGGAGTGCAACAGTTCCCCAGGCAGGAAGCCTGGAAGCGTGTTTATCCCTTATTTCCTATGAAGAAATGCTGCACTTTGCAGTGCTGGTCTTCCCCAGAACACTGATCACTTCTGTTTCAGAGTTGTTTATTTTAATCCAGTCTGGACATCACTATGAGGTCCACCATACCCATCCATGCTCTCAAGGCTGGAGATAGAAACCCATGCTTTTAGAGTGACAGTTATATTTTTTACTGAAAACCCTTTGATCTTTCATTAATCTCTGCAAATTCAGCTGCTGATTAGAGAAGAGCTCAGTGAACAAACGAACCCAGGCCACAAACCACTCCTTAAACTTGCGCTTCACAGAGACAGATTTAATTTTTTGTGACTGCCTGACAATTCACTCTAATTTCAGTGCTATCAAATCAGTGACAGTGAGGTGGAAAGCAGATGGTAAAGACGTTCAGCAGAAAACATTACCTAGTCCAGAAGTCTCCTCATGAAATATTGGAGGAAAAACTAATAGTCATTAAGAGGACTGTGGGCAGAATCTGCAGAACCACAAAGAAACATACATAGTGAGACTTTGGATGCCTAAGACTCTCTTCAAAGCAAGAATCCCAATTAATGCAAGAGAGAACTTTTAAAACAAATGCTACACCCCACAGCTGGCTGCAGCACAGACACTCTGGCTGTGCTGGACAAGGAAGGGGAGCAGGACACTCCCAGGGCTGTGCTCCAGCTTCGTCTTAGGCTGGAAGGAGAAACCCCTCCCTGGTGGCATGGTCAGCTCTGCAGCTCAAAACAGCAGGTGAGGTGCTTCCCATCCACCACTCACCTCACCCCACAAAGAGGGGTATCACAAAGCTCCACAAAGTTTTCATTTGGCTGGATACATACAGCTCAATTCATCACCCTTCCAGCTAACAAGAGAAAAGGATCTTATTTTCCTTCTTCAAACAATTTGGTTTAGAATTAAAAAAAAAAAAACAAAACAAACAAACAAAAAACAATCCAACAACAATACAAAACAATCATAACATCCAGAGGAAGGCGAATTTTGGGGGAAAAAAGAGGATCCTATCAACTAGATAGAAACAATGTGTGAAGTTCCCATCAGGACAGCATAAACCTTAAACTTGCTCCAAAGGAAAAACTGCCTACAATCTATTGTTTCAAGATCAAGATGCCTTTTAATTAAGTGTTTGTGCAGACCTTTTAAAGATGTAAAATAAGCACTAATGCATTATTGCTCCATACTTGCTCAAGGAGCACGTGTAGCACCATGGAAACCTTTGGAGGCAGGCCTAGCTGCTTGAGGAAGATGTTTTCTGAAGCAACTGCTTCTTTTGTTTGGAGGTATTTGCATATAGGCAGAGGACAGGACTCCAATTACCACACTCTATGTCAGGTGCTCACAGCACTAGAGCTGGGGAGTTGAGCCACACCTCCTGAAACACCCCCTTTCACTGGGACTCTCCCTGTAGGTTTGTGCTTTTCAGCTTACAATTTGTTTATTCCTTCCTGAGATGAATATACAGCAAGATGCTGAAAGGGAAGAAATATATAAAGGAGTTTTAAATATGCTTCCAAAATGATTACAGAGCAGACAGATCACCCATTAGTTTTCTTCAATACCACTGAGAATCCTTGGAAGTGACATTAAAAACAAAGTACTTGCTGTAAGGATACCAATCGTCAACTGGCTGCACTCCTGCAAGAAGAAATGCAACCATCCCTGGTGTACAGCCAGAACTAGGGCCAAATAGCACAGGAAAGGGAGCTAGGGAAAAATTATTTTAAAGAAACAGAAATATGCCATTAGGGCCCTGCTACACATAAGAAAAGGGAAGTCTTCAGACTTTGATTAAACAGAACATACAGATACATTCTTTACATTCATTCTTATCTGAAAGAACTGACCACTTCTAGATCTGGATCTGCAGCCCTAAATGTGATAATTAGATCATTTGGAGGGACCTACACGGCAGAAGATTAAACATCCAGCAGACTTACAAAGCCAAGCCTAAATTAAGAGAGCTTCTGAGTTCAACTGCAAACAGAAGAGGTGCTGGAGGGAAACTTCCAATAGAATAACGCCTTTGCTCATTATGGAAATGTCTTTGCATAATCTCAACTTTCTTTGCACAGCTATGGAACGAATAAATAACCACAAAGAAGAGAAACTTGGCAAGCCTCAAACTCTCTCAAACAAAACCCAGACAGTAATAAAAGCTTTGATCACATCCCTGTGCTGTACAAAGTCCTTCCTTCCTTCTTTTCTATGGTCAGTCCTGGAATACTCAGGCATGGAAACAGACGTCCACACAAGCCACTTTGCTGCATCCCCTTATCAAATCAGCCTCATCCTCCAGGTGCAAAACCATTTCCCAACAAAATGCAGGGCTGTGGAGAGCCCTTGGCATCACACATCAGGTGTTAGTCAGTCCCTGCACAGAGGCACTATTCCTGCACTGCTCACCACATCAGCTCCCCACCCTGCTGTGGGTACCCAAGGACAACCTCCTCATCCCACAGTTCCACCACCCCAGAGCCAGTTTTCATCTGCTTCTTCAGCCCTTACCTTGCAACTAGCAGGGTTCTCTTTTGCTGGCCCAGAAGAACTTTTAAGAAGCAATTAAAATTAACAGAGTTCAGAGCCTGCACTTTAATAAGCGTGGGATAGGATGCCAGAGTCGTGCAGGACAGGAGGGGGGAGCTTTGTGTCTGTCCATCAGATGCACAGCAGATCCTGACCACAGCTCCCACGTGATGGGGACCAGGAATTCAGTGCATGGCGATCAAATATGAATTACTGATTTACATGGTGCTAAGGCTGAGAGCACACACAAGAGAGCCAGCAGCCACCTTGGGCTAGAACAGCTCCTCGACAGCTTGCTGGGCTCCAGCCTGGGAATGTGCTCTGTACAAAGTGGTTTGGTGAATCTTTCATTAGCCTACAGCAGATTAAATACTGGAAAAGTTTCTTGTTTCCACTGGAGAGCATCAAGAACACTCACATGTCATTGGTAAAAGGACTGAGGCTGAGACCCTCAACACCTCCATTTGTTACACAAGATCCACCCAGTCCATCTACTCTACAGCCTCCTGTGACTTTCACCTCTGTGCATAAATGAGAACAGCAGAGCCACAGTGCTGAAGCTCTCAGTTTCAGAACCATGAAACGCACGTTGCACTTCCAAACTTCTGTACCTACCAGGCTTGGGACACCCACAGCTCAAAGCTGTATACCCAAACCCAGCCCTACACACACCACCATCCCCAGGGCAGAAATCCACCCCACAGGCTGCTCAAGCCACACACAGCAAACACCCATGATTATCTGCAGAAGATGAGTGTGCAAACTTTAAACTTAATATATTAAAAAAGAAAACAAAACCAAACAAAAACCAAAAAAAACCCACCAAAAAACAACCAACAACAACCCCACAGAAAAAAAAACAAACAAGGAATTCTCTCTGCCTTTTATGGGGAAGGATGGATCCTGGTTAAGAAAACTCTGACCAGGCACTGTCTGAGGAGCAGGCATTCCACTGAACTGGTTAGGCAAGGGGCTGGGGAGGACGGCTCGCTCAGGGGCATGACAGGAAGGTATGTACAGGGGGAGGGGGATGAGCTGCTCCATCCCTGGGGACAGCACTCCAGCTCCTGACAACAAGGCCCCCACAGCCCTGGCCACACTGCCGGGACAGTGATGGCAGAAGACTTACAGAATCTGTAAACTCCTCAAATAACACTTTTACCAAGATGCTCTTGCTGAAATCTTTAGCCCAAAGCAGCTTTGTTTGGGTCGAGACTAGCATCTTTTATCACCAGTGAGCAGTTTACAGGATTTTGGGGAGATGGTAAAAGAAAGCAATTTTGCACCTGGTAGAGCAGGCTGACAGCACTTAGAGGGCTCCAGGACAATGCAGGGGTTATTGCACTGCCACACGCCCACTCCTAGAGAGAGATCTCCAGACCCGCCTCCTCAATGCCCCAGGACATTTAACCAGTCAGATACAAATATAAAATTGCTGTAACATTACCTGACTTCTGGCACTGCAGCATACAGGCTTTGCAATCAGTGTTCCTCCTGAATGCAGACACCTAGACACCAGCCCACCACACCCCACAGCTGCTGGCTACATCCTTGATCAGAGTACAGGCTGGGGACCAGCTTCTTAGGTGCACTTAATGAATGGCAGGAGGCCCACAGGGACACACACCCAACTCACCTTTCTGGCCATCCACAGCTCCCTCCCACACCAGGGCCATAGCAGAAAGTGTTCTCCACACCCACAGGGACCACCAGCCCTTCACTCCAGTTATGCAAAAAAGGCAGAGCTTGGCTGGGGTTTCCCAGCCTGCCAGTGGTTCACATTTCACAGCAGGGCAAAGGAAGGGCCACAGCTGACAGCCAGCATGGGCCACCCAGGACATTGTGAAAGAGCTGGTCACAAGGCCCACGGCTGGGGAAGGGTGCTGACTGTCGACTGTGATACCAAAACCTCTTCCTGCCCCCTCCAGATCTTCTCATCCCAAGGTAGTGCACATCACCAGTTTCTCTTACCCTTTTCTTACACAGGCACAGGAAGATTATTTCTTCCTCAAAACAAATGTGTGAGAACTGCAAGGTCTCAGCAAGAGGCAGCTCAGACAAGAGGGGTTTCTGTGTCACCCAACCTTCTTCCCCAAGTTTCTCCCCAAAGAGCTCCATTTTCAAGGCAATGAACAACAGATGGATGTTCAGCAGGGCAGGACTTGTGCTCATTTTCCAGCCCACCTGTGGGACAGGCACTGCAGCTCCATCCCCACTACTAGTTCTGCCGTGAACAAGCACTTGTACCCCCAAGACAAGTTGTGTTCAGCAACACAACTCTTAGGCTCGAGGATGGGCATCTTTTAGACTGCAAGTTTCATTTTTCAGCCATAAATTGCAAGAAGGTGCAAAGCTTATTTTAAAAGCTGATCATAATTGCTTTGAAGTCCACACAAGGACAATTGCTTTAAATAAACCACTCTTAATTGCTCTGCACCCATCTAAATCTCACATGGTGATGTATTTTGGAGAAAAACTGGCCTTGCTCTTTTGCTAAGACAAATGTAATATTGTAAAGCACTCTGCCTTGATCTCAGTGCTCATCTCCCAGGGCCCCTCTGTTTCTGCTGCATTCCTTTGTGTTTATCTGCCCTCTTCAACCCTTTGCTGCAATCAGCTGCGTGCAGCACCTCGTGTCTGGAAGTGACATGGCTGAGGTTACAGGAGAGACAGGTGCAAGGGAAGCTCGTGCCCTGAAGCCATCCAAAGGAAAAGAGAAGCTGGAGGGGAAGAGAGTTGTAAGGTATTTCAGATTAAAGCAAACACCTTGCCCCAGGCTACACATTCTCTGCCAATGAAAGCTGCAGCCGCTGGAGCCCCAGAAACAGCAAAGCAAACACAGACTTCTCTGCAAGGGGAGTTGTCACCTGTCAGGGATGTTTGCAAATTTATAGGGAGGTGGTGGAGGTGGTAAGGGGAGTAAAAAGAGCTTTCCTCATTTTAAAAGACAGGCTGTTTGCACAGGTTTGCAATGCATATTTTGCTTTGTGAAGGCTTTTGTCCAGCATTCAACTGAGAGAAGGTGCTGTCTTCCACTGAAGACAAACTGGAACATTTATTAATGTACATACATTAATGTACTCCGAGCTGCTGCCTTTACAGTAAGGGTGAGGATGGATGGAATTTCCCCGCTCCCCCTTCAGCTTGTCACGTCAGTGAAAAACACTTCTTAAAAAGAAGTCACCCTGCAGCCTGGCCTCTCCAGAAATGCCTCCTGCAAGGCTGGGCTCAAACCCATCATCAGCAAGAAGTAAGAGAAAGCTTCTGGTCTCCTTCCCAGGCAGCAGCACTCAGCTCAGCAGTGCTCAGAGAGAACAAGGGGAAGGGAATTTCCACTCATGTTTCACTGCACCACTGATGGGAGAGGGAGACCCTGAACAGCCACTGCAGTTCCCTGCAGACAGCTTGGAGAACAGCAGATGGGGAACTGAGCTTGTGCTCAATGCCACAAATCCAGATTAGAGCATGGAAGGAGCAAAGCTACTGCTAATGACCTTTAAACTGTTGGGGATTGTTTTTTAGGAGAGCATAGTTCAAACAGACCATTACAGTCCACTCTGAAAATCAGAATCCCCTATAACCATGGAGAATCTCCTGGACTCTTTAAGAGACCATTTCACTGGAGCTGTGCTAGAATGGTGGAAAAAGCCAAGATTTAGATGCTGATGGAAAGTGCACACCACCCCACCAAATCCTGAATCAAAAGATAACTGGATATGATGAAGGCCACCTCTCCTCGTGCACATGCATTAGTTCACGTCAGCCAGGCACATACCCAAGCTCATACGGGCTTTTTAACCTTCATGGAAAGGGAGGAGCACTGCAGCCTCCCCAGCAGTCACACCAGTGCAGCACTGACAGGTCAAACCTCCTGCCACCAGAGACTGCAGCCAGAAGGACCCAGGAGCTCCTTCCTTGCAGACAATCCTCCAGGCCACAAACACTACCAGGACACAGACTGCCAACACACCACCACTGGGCACATCAAATTGTGGTTGATTAGCCAGGGAATTAAATGACACAGTTTCTCAGGATGGAAACTACAAGAAATATCAACACAAATTTCAAACTACACTTTTTACCCTGAAGTTTACAAAACCCAGGAAGAGCAAAAACAGGACACGAGCAACTCAAACTCCTGAAATATCTCCTGTTCCAGCCCGCAAGAAAAGCATCTGGCTTCTTCAGAAGAGCTATTTCTAGGGAAGAGCCAGTCTGTTAGTGTCAAAGACAATGAACCAGCAACCACCAGTGCCTCATCTGCATTCCAGATGCAGATGAGCCATATCCCTGAGATACACATGGCCAAGACTCATTACACTTTAGTCTGAAGAAACAGGAGGGGAAAAGAACCCAACCATGGTCTGAAAATCAAGTTTTCATTCATATATAACCCTCAACAGAAGAAAAAAAAAAAAAAAAGAGTGAAGAACTTCTAGCCTTGGTCAGCAAAATTGCAACTGTGCCCAGAATTCAAATTATCTGAACCCTGAGGTCAAACTGTCTCTAAGCAGGGAGAGTGCAGGTTGAATAGCCTATGCAAGAGGCTCCTCAGCTCTCCTGCCAGTTTAGCTGCCTCATCCCTTTCTCCTGCAGGAAAAGAGCAGGTGAGGAGCTAGCCAAGGTGGGAAGATGGCCCTGGGGCTGCAATAGCTCCTCCAAGAACTCCCCTTCTGCCCCCAAAGGTTGAGGAAGTTCCTCGTTACTCACCCACATTGGGTCATTGAGCTCGGTGTCCTGCACCCGGACACAATCCATGCTAATCTCAATTTTGTTTGTGGAGCCATCTTCAGATGGGCCATCGATGAAGTTCAAATCAATTGGCTGAACAGAGCATATTGGTCTGGAAAGAACAAAGTAATGAAGTTAAAATCAAGTTCTGTTTTCCACCACCCCACCTTTGCCCCCTTCCCCTATGCCTAGGACTTTGGCATTACCATAAACCAGTCTCATGACAAAGTAAGGAATTCTGAGGAACAACAACCCCCTCACCACTGAGCTACAGCAGCCTCTGAACAGGATGGGGCCCAGAGGGACACTTCACTTGCTCTGAGGCAAGAGCAGAGTCAAATCACTGAAAAAGTCATGGAAGATTTATAGCAGTGATTGTTTCAGCATCAGTCATGGCAAGTCAGGAATGGGAACAGAGTCAGTTTTCTTTCAGTCAATGGACCTGACAGGGTGAACCCTGCACCATCTTCATCTTCTCTCCCCCCGGCATCAGCAAAGGAAAAGACAGTTTGGACACAGTGATGAGGCCACGTTCTGAAGGGAGATGCCACCCATGAGCCTTAGGAAGCACCAGCTCAGCCACCAGAGGCCTGGCAGACAGTCAGTGTCACTGCTGACCGCTGCACTTGGTCCCTACAGCTGGGTTTGGGACCTCTGGAGAGCTCCAGAGCTGTCAGTCACCACAGACCGACACATCCAGGCATCACTCCCATATCTCACCAACAAGTACAGAAGACTCCAAACTCCCCAGCATCAATCTCCTGAGCAGCCTAGTTATAGAGACATCCCATCCTAAAACACCTTACATATGTTCCACATAAGGGCTACTTACTGTTCCAGGAAGTCCCAGATATGCTGGATTACTTCTGGGCTGAGGAATTCCCTGGGCTGAGAGCTCTGGGACATGGCTGAGCGGCAGTAACTCTCCTTCCAGGAGAAGGGGCTCGGAGTTTCTACAAACCTTAAAAAACAAAAGCAAAAAAGCCAAAAACAAAACAAAACAAAACAAAACAAAAAAAAAAAAAAAAAAGAGAGAAAAAGAAAGACATACATAAAGACATGTTGAATGCATGAGTCCAGCTCAATGAAAACCCATAAATAGAAACTATTGTGTGAAAAAGGAGACATGCTGAATGCCTGAGACATTCACAGCTGTACAACACACATTCCACACTGCTACAGATGCTGCATTTAGATGGGAGAGAATTTGGCCACCCTTCCCAGCAAGTTAAACACCCCTCAGAGTCCACTGGGCTGCTGTGTTGCAAGAATCTCAGAGTGCGGAAAAAAAATCCCAAACAAACCACTTCCCATTTTCCCCCCAAATAATCAATGTCCATATGAAGCAGACAGTCTTTGCAGAGAGTGAAGCAGCCAAGCAATGTGGGATTCCGCTGTCCCAAGCTGTTTGCCTGTCTAAACGGCATGCTCTTCAATGATTTAGGTGACTTCTACACCCAGACACTACAGCTGAGGTCCTGAACTAAGTATTGGGTTGTGCTTTTGTTTGGGGTTTTTTGGTTTTGTTTTAAACTTGAATAACTATAAAAATAATATTTTTGTTTCCTATTCTATGGAAGTAAGTTCAATCACATCAGATTTTATCTGCTTGTCTAGTGCCCTCTCACTTCTGCCAATTTCTGAGCCAGAACAACTAATTTCCACCGGATCTGCTAATTACCTTGGCCATTTTTATCCCCTTAAGCTCCCACAAGCCTCACAGAAATAGGTGGGCCCAAGAGGAGCAGTGACAGAGCTGGAGCACTCGTGCCTTCCACAGCTGCACATTCTCATCCCACTGGCCAATTTCTAAATTCAAACACAGCAGCTTTTACACTCATGTCAAAATACTTGACGGCTGTAGGGATGTAAAGCGGGTGGGAAGAATTTCTCCAGTATATTTGCAGTTGATAAAAATTTTCAGTTCAACTTCAGAGTATAAGGCAGGTGACCACCTTTCCTGCCACAGGGTTGGGGCTGTCCTGCCAAATTTCCATGTGGGAGTTATTTCAGCACAATGCAAGTGAATGACCACATTCTCTGCCAGGGGAATGGCTGTGGCAGGAGCCAAGGTTATAACTGAATTCCAAAGAGAATTGAACTAGTATTTGGTTTGGCACATATTGGTCCTGATTAACACAATGGTCTAAACATATTGCATACAAGACCCCAATTTATTAAGCTGCCAAAATTAAGAAGTTGTTTCAGAGGGAGGATCACACTATAGTACTTTTACTCCATCTTCCCTTTAGTATTTACTTCTGGCTGCTATAAGAGAGGTATCTAGCTCTCTTTAATGAATTTTTACAGCCTCTTTCATTTTCAGGATTACTCTAATCTGCAAAAAGCCAGGCTTTCCTCACCTCTGCTGTCCACAGAACTGCACACTCTTAGAAAAGAGCAGATTGTTACTCTCAGCTAAAGGAAATCCAAGTTGCTTAAAAGCCCCTTTGAGCCAGTGCTAGGCATGCCTCGAAACAGGTGAAGGCATCACTTCAATTCCTCATCCTTTGTGTGATTAGGAAAAAAAATCTCCAGCATAATTTAAGAGTCTATAAACAGCCAGAAACAAAAATGAAATGCAGAAATGCACAGGTAATAACTCTGCCTCACAGATGAAAGCACATGCTCACATCACATGTGAAAAAAAACAAAAACACAAATCCTCTGAGAACAGCAGTTATCACACAAAGTGCCCAAAATGACTCCTTGCAGGCTTTCAGTCAGAAACAGAAACCCAGAAGAGCCAATCTGGCCTGAAGCCTATCATACTAACTGCAGGTCAGTTCCACCACAAGCCTCGGGAGAGCTCGGTGGGTAGTGGCTACTTCTTCTGCTGCTAAACCCAGACAGACCATAGGCATTGCTCAATACCCTGCACCCAGTCCTGATCCCCACGGATGGGCAGAGAAACCCCACAACAGGTTCTTTCAAGCCACAAAGTGCTCATTTTGAACAATTATTTGCTGCTTATCACAACTGCTCTTGACTTGTACACTAAAAAACACTTTCCTTACCACACAGACAGGAACTAACGTCAATGAAAAAAGTGTTATAACAAACCAGACCTTCCCTTCAAAAAGTCTCAATATAACAGGGTTCCTGCATGCCACAGCATGTCCCAGCTTTGGTTCACTGCTGGACAGAGTCCCCAAAAACAAAGTGCCCCAGTTCACCTGCCTGCTCTGGTCCTAGTGGTCCTGTTCTGCTGCAATTCCACAAACCTGTCCCAACCAAGCAGTGCAGGAGATAGCAGCTGCACAGACTGATAAAGCCAGGTTTGTTACTCTACACCTCTGCAGCTAACAGAGCTGTTGAAAGCATTGCACCAGTCAAGGACACAGCTGGTGCATCCCATTACTAAACAACTCTAAATTTCTCCAGAGATTGACATTTTCTAGCTGCATCATCCTTATCCCTGTAGCCAGACAAGTTCCTAACTCACTGTTTCTAGGAAAGCATTACCAGATTTTACCTGATGGCCAAAAAGGCACCTTTCCTTACACCAAGCACAAGGAGTCTCCAGGCTAATGTTTCCACAGAGACACCTTCAACACTCTCTGCAACACCTTTACTACCTGTCCAGTTCTATTTCCAAAGGAGGCAGTGAGATCAGTCAGCCTTGGCAAGGCAGCTGTGACAAGTCCACAGAATTACAGAGGTGGCCCCAGCATTACAGTAATATTGCTTTTTACTCAGTTTGGTGCACTATGTTCTCAGGTGGGAAGTAGCTGTCAAAAGGCAAGAAAACCAACTCAGCCAAACAATGTATTCAAGATAAACTATCTCCTTCCCTGTGGTCTCAAGAGACTCTAAACCTACTGCTATTTTCCTTAACTAACAGCCTTCAACACAGAGGAGAAGGGTCTGTCTACTGAACACATACTTAAGTGTCTGAACTTCCACTGGAAAATAACAGCTAAAGCCTAAGTAAAATCTGTGCATAAATTTCACTGCATTAGTTAATTGTCTTTTCCCACATCAGCAAATGCTCTACTTTCAGTAAAAAAGTCTGAGTGCCTAATCACAAGATTGCATTGCTTAAACTACTTCTGTAAATCAAATGCCTTTTTTATTAACAGACATTTAAACAACATCCCTCTTACCTACATCTGCTCATCCCAAAGGCCATTGCAGGAAATGGCACTACTGAACACAGCCTCTCATACCAAAATACTGACTACAGCAGAACAAGGCAGGGCAGGGAATCTTGTTCTTGAACTGTACAAGGTAAGTCCCTGCAGCAACTGAACTATGTGACAGGATGCTTTTCACAAACAGAGAGCACTAACTGCACAGGAACTACAGGGGGATTTACAGCCCCCATCAAACTGCAAGTTGAATAGGACATTGCATCCACCAGCCCCTCCTTTAAAAACCACCAGGAGATTATTAATAGCAAGTTAAGTCTTCTCACAGAAGCAGCACCTCACCTAGAGCAGTGTTCCTTTGCAGTGCTGGGACACTGCTCCTGAGCCAGTGAATCCCAGGACAGGCTTCAGGCAACTCTGCCTCTCCCTCCTTTATCTGGGGGAAACAGGAGAGCCCAGAGTGCAGGTGGAAGCACTTGTCCCAGTTCAGCTGGTGGGCTGGAGCCCAGGCACACTGATTGTGGTGGTTTCTCCTGAGCAGAGCTGTGTTACAGCCCGTCAGTGGGGACATGTCCCAGCTGATCCCCTTTGCCACCCCACTCATCTCTGACATGTCTGCGAAACACAGCAGTGACAGCACCAGGCCTGCCCCTGTAGCTGCGCCCACACTCCATTCCGGAGTCTTCTGGAAGGCTGGGAATGTTAAACTTTACAAAAAAAAAACCAAAACCAAAACCAAATCAAAACCAACAAAAAAACCCAATCAAACCAAAGAGCAACTCACCCTTCCAAAAGCCAACGAGCAAAGCACAGCATTTTCTAAGTTGTGGGCACACTGTTATTCCCTTTCACTGGAGCTGAGGGTCCCATCCCAGGAGAAAATGAAGCCCTGACTGCTTGGCCCACTGTGACACTAAAGTGGTGGTAAAGTGCAGAGAAAACAAGAGCATTTCTGCTCCCACTGCTCACTCTAAGCACATCCTTCCATTCTTCACGTTACCCCCTTTCCTACCCTCTTATCAAAGAAATTAAAGATAAAACAAATAAACCACTCTCCAGCCCAGGAAACAATGACAGAAAGCTACTAAACTCACCTACTGCAACACAGCAACACTTCTCACCCAAAACACCACCTTTCACTGCAAGCAATCTTTCTTAGAAAGGGTTTAAACCAAAGCAGCCAGGTTTGACTTACCCCTGGGGAAAAGCCAGGAGCTCCCAAGGCCAGACCCAGGCGTGACACTGAGCATGTCCAGCCCAGCCCCTCCTGTGTGTCTTTGGACCTTAAAGGCAGATGCCACCTGCTTGGTTGGTAGAGGGTCACATCTGACACAGGCACAGCCTGAGCACCGCTGGCGCATGTGTGAGTCCAGCAGCCTCCTTCCAAAAATAAAGACTGTCACAACCACAAGGTCGCTGGTTTCCTTTGTTTTTTCATCCAGAACTTGGTGCTTCAACACTCTGAACTAGTCCCAGGTTAATAGCATGGTTTATGAAGAAACCAGAAATGAATAAGGTATGTTGGGTTGCTGTGTTGGGTTTAAGGGGTCCAAGCACCTCCATTTCTACATAACTCAAAAACTGGGGCTCTGATTTGGTTTGTGGTTCTTCTGCAGTGTGCACGTCCTTCAGATTATCAGTGTGGTTTATGGCAGCAGAACTTTGTGGCTTGATGTCGGTGTAAAGCCACACTGCAAAATTTTGTAACATACAATCCTTCACAGCAGGGACAAGCAAAATTATTCTGAGCTTTCTGCTTGTTGCCAAAACTACAGGGTGTTGCTTTCTGCTTCTATCTATGAGGTGCCTATCAATGGTGTACAATTTTCTGTGATTGAGCTGTAGTTCTTAGTGGACATGTAGATGGGGCCAGAGAATTCATTCTCTAAGCTATAAATTTCACTCTTTTTTCACAAGTTACAGTCCCTTAAACAATATAAATAATAAATAAAAAACTTGTGGAGTGCTCAGGAAACCTTGATGCAGAGAGAAAAGCATCTGTTTTTATGAAGAGAGCACTTTCTTCCACGTTATACAAATGTACCCAACAATTGATTCATGGTGTCTGAATAAGGATAGCTAATATGCCTCATTTTATTCCTAGTTCTCAAAGTGCTCTCAGCAAAGGAAGGTAGTGTGATTACTCGCATGTTACCTGTGACAAAACAAAGACACCAGGAGGTCATAGAATTACTCACCATTAGTCAGCAAGCCATAAATACAGGCTTGGTCACTCGAGTCCCAATCTGGTGCTTGCTCTAAAATGAACTAGTGATTTTGGGTGTTTAGATAGAGAAATTCAGAAAGGCCTTAATTTCTTTAGCTAGAGTATATGCTATACCTCCTACACTAAGAAATTCTCAAACTTCATTCATCTTCAGAGACCAAAATGCTGATCCTAGAAATGAAAATCAAGGGTTGCAGAAATGCTGTGACACACAGAGAGTTCACGGTGGAAGGAGAATTCCAATCCAGACTAAAACATAATCCTGAATTTATACAGCAATCCCTTAATTCCTGTGCATATTAGTATATTAGTATATTAGTCCTCAGGGTGTGAGCTGGATAGAGATTTAAGTAACAGAGGATTCGGCTGCTTCAGCTCCAGCAATCCCAATCCACACACTTGTCCCTGCCTTCTCCAGTTACACCTTGAAGCGCATCAAAAGCAATGCTAAACAAACAATTTGAAGTTCATGAGCATTACGTCTAAATGCCTGAATCTTGGTGCTGGTTGTATTTTTAGTTTTTGCGTGGGGAGGGGGCTCCTTTTCAGATCGCACGTTAAAGCTGGAGGAACTTGGCAGCCCTGGTGGTGCTGGAATTCCCCCTGCTCTGCACCGTAACACTGCAGTGATTTGTAGCCATCAGTACCGAATGCAGCTCACAGCTGTGCAAGAGGAGAAGGATGCGGCTCTGGCAGCACGGGACAAGCGTGCGCCTGGCAGGCGATGTCATCTGGAATTCCCCGGCTTGCAGCTCTTGGAGCAGCCACCCTCAGCCAGCAGAGCACACCCTGAAGCACCCCCTTGTAACCCTCTTCCAAAGGCTAGGGACCTTCAGAAGTCAAACAGCTTTGGTGCTACCCCCTAAACAGGTGGGGAAAATGGAACAGGATCTCCAATCCCTCAGAGAAGATTGCAGTTGAATTTCATCAACACCTATCGCACCTCTTTCGATGTCTACTTCCTCATCAAGCAGCCTCTCTTCCCAGCACTGAATTGCACTGTAGAATGGATTTTCCTGCTTGTTTCTTTGCCTGCTGCCATATTCCAAAGTCTTGGCTCACAAGAGCCCAAAAGAGACTGACTCCCATCCTAGCAAAGGCACGTTGTGCTGAACTGAGCTCACTAGTGTTCATTCTTCTTTGGATTTTAAGTCGAGCTTTCAGCTTTCAGCATCTTAAAATTTAGACTCCCAGGAAGTTCTTTAAACCCTTCAGATTGTCTTTGCACATACTGCCGCTCCTATGTGTCAGTCCTAGAAAACCTTACTCCAAAAGAATACTGACAGATGCATGGGTTAGAAAGGACAAATGTAAGGAATAGCAAAGACCAACACAGGATTCCTTTGAATTCCACCTATTGGTTCAGGATTTTTTCCCAGCTCCCACATTTGTCAGATGTTTCACAGATCTGGTCTCACAAAAAAGTGGACAGCAGCATGGGTCGCAGGGAGGGGCAGCAGTGAGAAAAGTGGTCAAGTCTCACAGGGGTATGCATTTAAAGAAGCTCCCTGCCAGAAGGATGAACCCTGATCTCAGAAGTAGCCAACAGCCAAGGAGACGTGGGGAACACGTGAAGGAACAGGGAGTGGCAGCAGCACAGGGCTCGGTGACACTGCTGGTGTCCTACAGCATCTGTCAAGGACAAACCAGGGAGCACTGTTAGCTTCTCCTGTCCTCTAGGAGAGGGTGCTTGTCTTGTACACACCCTGTTTCAGCTGTGAACTGTATGGTATTTAGAGGAAATAAAACAGTTCTGTCTCACAGGAAAGCTGAGTGTTCTGCTAGGGTCTACTCTAACAGTGCATCTTCATCTTCCCGTGATTTGGATTTGTCTTCTGGATGCATATGTGTGTGAGATGAATGGAAAGGAGTAGGAAGGGATGGTTCAGCTTCCTGGTTGCCCTTTACTCAAATCTTGAGTGCACAGGCAACTCTGACCTATATCAAAAAAGTGAAACTGGCTGTACAGAGTAATCCTCCTAATTCACCATTACACAAGGGGGATTTTTCTCCTTTCATCATCTCCTTTCAGTTAGAGTCATCTCTAGTACACTGCCTGCAGTGATGCAACATTTGCAGCTTTGTGGCAGCGTCTCAAGGCACATCATATCACTGCAGCCCTGTGCCCCACAGCAGTGCCCTGCTCCAGTGCTGCAGAGCTCCTCTGGGAGGAAAAGACTCCCTCTGCATTCCCACTGGGGCTCCGAGAATGAGCACTGCACGGCCTGCTCCCTGCAAACTCTGGGAATGGCTTCTGGAAACTGAACGATTTCAGTACCTGCACAGCCCAGGAACACATGCATCTCCTATCAACAGCTCATCCGATCAGCTACCTACGTATCATCATTGTCAGCCTGACGGCAGTGACCTCTTTTGCATAACAGAGATTTCATCCTCAAGGCTTCAGGCAGCTCAGCACTCCTCCAGAACTTGAGACACTCTCCCCTAAACGTAACCTCTATTTTTTTTCTTCAAAGTTTCCTTCAGCATCTTGTGAACTTTCCCAGATGTCTCTTATCATTCACTCAACTTTTGACACCCCCTTTTTACCCATCGTTGGAAGCTCAGCCATGCACATCCCCTCCTTTCTGCTCAGCCCTGACACCTACTCCATTTCTCAACCCTGGCCAAGGTGAAGCACTGCCACAGCAATTCCTTCACCTGCCCACTGCAACTGGTGCTTTCTAGTCTGGGCTACAAACTCATAAGCTGCAGAAGAGCACCCAGCCTGTGTGGAGAAGCCCAGAGTTAGAATGCAAACCTGGAGCTCGGGACACCCAAGCTCAACCCCCAGCCCCTGGGTGACCTGTCCAGCTTTCTTCTTCCATTCTTGAGGTATAGCAGTATCCCCAAATTAGTAAAGCACATAGACACCTGTCAACAATCAGTGCATCTCCAGGAAAACATGGTCCCAAGACTTTTCAAATTTAGATAATAAAAGAAAATATAAATGATCAGTTTAAGAAAGTCTTGAACCCAAAAACAATTAAAAGCATTCACATTATTTTGTAACTCACTTTTCCAGTCAATCTCTTTTCCAAACCTATTGTAGTGGTGGTGGTGCAAAGCAGTGCACATCTGGAGAAGGAAGAGTCAGAGCTGCTGGACAGAGATGAGATCTTTCACAGCAGTAAGTGAAAAAGTCTTCTTAAAAGCAGTACAAGTGGAAAATCCAGGCCCAGCCCTCAAAATTCTGAGGTATTTTTGGTCCAAGTCCAAAAATAAGTGTTGTGAGAAAAACTTTGCAGGCAAACTGTGCAGAAGCCACAAAACATTTGCAAGTCCCTTAAAAAAAAAAAAATAAATCACCTAGGTCTAAGTAACAGATATAATTTGCTGTTTTCAATACCCAGCACAGAACATGTGTTTGGGTCTAACTTTCGAAGTTTATACAGGAGTTTTCTTTGCCAGACAGCCCTGGTAGTGTCACAGCAGGATGAACAGAGTGATGAGTCCTCCCCTCAGGGGAGGAGGGGACAAGCACAGCTCTCTGCTGAGGCATCTCCTGATGGGTCAGTGCTGCCTCCAGCCCTGCTGCCACATGCCAGCTTCTGTGTCCAGCTGCAGCTACAACTGGAGACAACAGAGACCATTTTTTGTCTCTCTGAGCTCAGTGCCTCACCCAAAAATCACTCCATGGCCCACTCGTCCACCATCAGTAATCTGCAGCAGGTGCCTGGGGCACCTGGGGAAGTAGGAACTCAGACACCTCTGCTATTGCATTCTGCTGCACAGGGTGGGGAGACCCCTCATCTTTCCTGGAGGAGCAGTATTAAATGCCCAAAGCAGCCTAAAGCAGTTAATCATATCCTTTCAGATACTCAGATCTCTGCAGTGTCAGGGAATATTAAAAGAAATAAAACAACAGCCCCAGAAATAAAAGCAGGAAAGGTCATTTTCAAGAGCTGTCAGCCATGAGAAAAATACAGCTATCACAGGTCTTCATCACTACTCTTCTATAGTGATTTTAGATCTTTAATAAGGAAAATTGCGAAGTTATGGAGAGGCAATGGCCAGAAATCTCATCTTCTTGAGGCTTGCTAAATCAAATTCACCTCTTGAGATTTGGTCACCAGTATTTTTCCTGCTATCGCAGGATTTACCCAATAAAAATATCTACCTCGTATCACTGCTATTTTTTACAAGGAGCTTTCAGCATTTCCCACAGGAAATGGGACTGTCTTAATTATTATCTGCCAAACTTCTGGAGTGCAACCACCATCTCTAAGTTTTCACTGGTCTACCTCCATTACACCAGTACAGAGACCACAATACAGAATAAAAAATTACTTTATTTATTTATTACAGACAGTAAAATAATTCAGCCAAGCAGATTAGAGCTACAGAAAGGCAGTCACGGTGTCAGAAACTGGTTCTGGTTCTATAAGGCTCTGGTAAAGGCCAGACACAAGGGGAAAAAGTATCCAAACCTATCAGGAGAGTTCCACTTGCAGCAGGGGTAGAGTGGCAAGGAAAGACCTCAGCTACATCCACACTGCTGCTCTGGCCAGAGTTCAGTGTCTGGTTTGTGTATGTCCCTTACCTACATGCAAGCATGTTTTTGAGACATGCTTCTGGCCCGAGCTCTGAGCTATCTGGAGAGGAAATGCCCATGAGAACTGTTAACCCAAACCTCTAATTTTTTGCAGCATAGGCAAGTTAGGCACAGTCTCAGCTCAACTTCTGACATCCCAGTCCACCCCCAAACGGCCTGAGCTCATCTCTCCCTGAGAACTGTGCACCTCAGAGCAAGTGCCAGCTGCAGGCAGTACCTGACCATGGGAACCTGAGAGAAAGCCCCAGATCAAGGGTTCATCACCACTATGGCTGGGCCCCCAAAGCAGGGACCTGCTCTGTGCTGGGTGACTGCAAGGGACATCTCTGTGAGTTCCTGGCTGCCCTCCTTGGTGACACAAGTGGAGACTGTGTCATGCAGAGAGCAAAAGCCTGTGGCCCCAATGGCTCACGATGGGGTTGTAGCCCTGCAACAAGCTCTGAGCTCTGTTCAGAGTCTGGCATGGTGCCTCCAGCCTCTTCCCTGCTTGCACCCTATCACTATCAGTATTAAGGGCATTTGTTCCCCAGGACAGTAACACACTCTGCCAAGAGTGGAGCTTCTTTTAAACTTGCTGAGATTTTAACTTTTTTGACATGTGAAGGAGTGAGATCGTGCCTCTGTCAGGGCTGTCCCAACAGCTCCTGGGTGTTTTTGCCCAAGTCTTGGTGTGCTGCAGCTGCAGCCTCTGGGAAGGCGCTGGCACCCCTGCATGCTGAGCAGCAGGTGCTGAGCTGCTCTTGTCCCAGGGCATACAGGACAGGCATTTCCCAAACTTGGCCACTGTGAGGAGGCACAGCAGGGAGAGGACATCCTACATGAGCTATCTCAGCATGTCCCCCCACCACGAGGACGCAAAGCCAAGAGAAATCAGGCAGCCCACGCTGATTTTCAGCCCTGGGAAACTATGCATTGCAAGGCATTTAGTCACACTAATATAGGGAGAGAAGAGAGAGACAGACAGGGAGCATGAAATATGTCCTTCTTTTTTAGAACATGACAGTTCTCAGACTGCCTACTGCAAATGGCTTGTGACATTTTGTGTTGAGTCAGGTAAGACACTTGGCTCTCTAAGGTACCTGCTCTTACAGAAGCTGCTTCTGTCTTTAATTACACAAACTCCTTATGAATTAAAAAAAAGCCCAACAAATAAATCATCATGATAATACAGAAAGTCCCCTGAACTCTTCAGAAGCAGGAAACTGTAAACAGCAACATCCTGAGTTTCAGTAAATAATTAAAATGCAAAACAGAAACACCAGCAAAGCAGATGTTAGGTGCAGATTCCTGTAATGTGAATTTGGTTGAAGCTTCCCAAATTTGTTACCAGCCCACCTCCCCCCCAGCCAACCAGTGAAATCTGATCTGTTTTGGATACTAAACATTAACACCCATTCCTCACCATCGCCACCAGTGATGCTCCTACAGGAAAAGGAGCTCTTCTGCTAAATACCACACCAGCTGCATTTTTCAGCATGTAGCAACTCTGTGGCAGGGCAGCTATTCCTAAGCCCAAGGTCAGAGAATCCTACTCTCAAAAATAAGAGCACTTGCAAAAACCTTTCTGTGTGTCACAAAATAGCTCCAAGACAGGGCAGATGAAGGACAAAGAATTAAGAGCAGATTATAGTCCTGGAGGACAGGAACAAATGAAGTGTTTGTCAGGAGCACTGCTGGTGTGTAAGAGAATGCTACCTGGAGCGCTCACAGGATCTCTGCTTTTGTAACTATGGCGGGTGCTGAGAAATTACAGGGTTGACTCCCTATAATTTTATCAATACATTGCCACACCTAATATGATTTATGATTTTTGCTTGTGATAATCTTAAAGCTGTAGCTGCTGTAGTGCTGTGAATACATATAGCATCACCCTTTTCATCAAAAACAGGAATGATGTTTCCAGCCTGTATACTTTAAGATGAAAGTACACAAATATGAGCAACCAAACTTGGAAAACTGTATAAATAAATTTTATTGTTTTTGTGGTGAGTTTTAACCCTGTAATATTTGAGCACCTAATGCCCATGTTAACTCTCAGTTTCACACCTGTCCCTGACATCTCATATACCCCACTTACAGCAATTCCAGCCATCCCAGTTTTTCCCCCCCAGCTCCTGCTCCCCAGACACTGCTGGCAATACACAGCTGAGCCACTGCTGTTGGCAGCATCCAGCTCACCAGCACAATTCTTCTTTCCATGCATTTGTTCAGCCTACATGACTTTTGTGCCTATCAACATTACTAAACCACACAAGCACTGAACCTCCAGGGCAAGGTTTTGTAAGCAGGCTTATTTTTATGTTGCAAAGAGCCTACTGAAGCCCTGATCATTTACTGCAGGGTTTCCCCCTTCTCAGTTGGGGAGGTGGCTGTTCTCTTTATAGCTCCATGCACTAACTGAATTCCCCTTGCTTATGTGTACTGGTATTTATCACATCAGACCACCTGT
Organism: Sialia sialis; assembly: GCA_009812075.1. Lineage (NCBI taxonomy): Eukaryota > Metazoa > Chordata > Aves > Passeriformes > Turdidae > Sialia > Sialia sialis. Next base: position 10,849,179 of record VRYO01002781.1, on the reverse strand, counting down.
GGCATTTGAACACCTGATGGGAAATGACTCAGCAGCAAAATCCTGTGGGGAGGTAATCTGCTACAAAGGAGTGATTGTAAACAGGCACCAAAAACTCCCGAGTAAGGCCTAAGAACAGATACAGATGGTTTCATGAAGCTGTCTGAGCCGATGTTATCTATTACCAGCAGAAATACTTAAACCTCAGAAATCTATTATGGCAAAATATTTTCATTCTGATTGTTTCAGTGTTGATCGTGGACTACAAAATTTTAAGGTAAAGAGAAGTGAAAATTTCTCTGGCAGTATAACCACTGGCTCCCACCACCATGTCCACATTCCCAGGATACAGAAGTGCAAAACCAGCTTAGAGCCAGGCACCAAACTGAAAGCCAAGTTGCCTTGATTTCTTCCTCATCCAAGACTCTGCTTCCTCCCCCACACCTTATTACTCCTATTGAATATTTTTTTATAAGGAAAGCTTCAAAAGTGTTTTGGACAAAAGTGTTTTGTTGAGCAGCAGAGGGTTTTATTTTTCCCCAAATCAAAGCTGAGCCCTTTTGTACTGTATCAGGACAGACATCCTGGTGTTTGTTGAGAGAAGCTTTTGCAAATTAGCTTGTAGCAGAAGGTACAGTGTAAGTCAGCATGGAATTATAACATGTGCCATGAACATCCTAAATGCCTCTGAACAGATGAACTATTAAGAACTGGCTTCTTTAATTTCTTCAAGATTTTTTGAAGTTGGGCAAGGCCCTATGAATCAGATATCCTCTCCTCACAGTATAAAGGACCCCATGAAAGATTTCACATACTCTCCTTGCAGTTCTTTGGGATCTGAGAAAAAAAAAAAAAGGTTGGTTTGGTTCCACTTTAATCCTTTAAGCAGCACTAAAAAGGACCTCCAAGCAGACAAATATTTTCTTGAGAAGCCTATACTGTTTTGAAGATGAAAAATTGCTGTCCTTGTCAGTGACTGTGGGGTGAAGAGGTCCAGCAGGGACAGAATGGAGGAGGGATAAGCAGACTTCAGGGACTCTGCCAGGAAGAGAGAACAGAAGAGGGTCCAATGTGCAACTCTTGAGCAATTTTTTTCAAGGATTCTATCTTTTAAACCCATCTTCTGATGAGATTGCAGTACCAGAACAGGACAGTGACCAAAAACAGTCCTCAAAGATGAGATAAATACCTCCCCTCCTCAGCAGCAGCAGCAGCACACATCCCTGTGAGGTGCTGCAGGCAGCTGAGAGGTGCCTTGCTGGCAGCATGTCCACTGCAGAGCTGCTCTGCAAAGCCCTCCTGCCAAGGAGGCCACTCTACAAGGGCTGTTTTGACACATGGACTGCTGTCTCTCAGGTGCATCTGGCTCAGCTGTGGTCCTTCCCTCATGGAATTTCTACCAGGGACAGCAGCATAGCTGTGAATGTGACCAGCATCCCACAGGAGAGCTCACAAAGACCAGAAACAAAGCACTTTCCCACCTCTCCTTCCTTCTTGGAGCCAACTCTGCTCCTGCAGGAGCCACCAGCTGCTCTGAGCACACCACAAGCTGCTCAGAACCATTTCTGGGCCCTCTCAGTCTCTGGAAAGTACCTGCACTATCACTGGCTGTTTGTGCAACTACATCTATACCAAGTCATGTGTTTTTCTTTACTTGACTTTAGGTCTTTCTGCCAACAGCAAGTTTGGGCTCCCATAGCACAGGTAAAGGCAACTAAAATTTGTCTACTTTGTCACAGCAGGAGTTCAGTTATTCCTTAGCAAAGCATAGCATGAGGAAAGAGAAAAAATGTGCAGTTGCCCAAATGCAAGGATTCTGCAGAGCCTACATGTGGGATGAGATGCTCCTGCAGGACAGGACCCTATGACAACTTAAGCAAACCTCTGTCCCAATGTCACCCAGCTGATACCTGAGAGAAAGGACAGGCCATTACTGCAGCACTGATTCACAGCCACGAGGGACACAGCCCTCTGCTGCTGCAGCCAGCTGTTCTGTCTGGATGTGTCCCCTGCCAAGGCAGGGAGAGAAGGCTGCAGTCTCCCAGAGCCTGCTGGCAGTGATGAGCTCGGGGTGCAGTGAGTTTCCACCTCTGTGCTGTGTTGCAGCATTGACATTGGCCAGACTCCTGTCCGTTCACCAGCCCTGTTCGATAGGTGTGGGAACCAAAGGGGGAAGGTGGAGTGACACATGCAGTGCTCCTGATGAAAGATCTCTGAACCCAGGAGCTCTGGCTGGCTGGAACTAGGCCCTGCTTACCAAAATCCATCCAGATGCAGCACCCAATAGATGATGTTTCCATGGCCCAAACAGTCCCCTCCTTTCCAACTAATTTCTAATACCCTCCTTAAGTAATTTCTTACAGTTTTCCTCATTGCTTTCTAAATTTTTTTCCCCTACATATCTGGTTGGGAGGTTTTGTTTGATTTTTTGGTTTTAGCAACCTCCTCAAAACCCAGGAACATGTCTGAGAAATCAGGTTTCCAGCACAGATGTTGCAGAGACCGGAGGAGTTCATTGCTTTTCCTCTGTTATTAGTGAGTCTTGGGAGGCTGGACTGTATCACATTGTGTTGAGAATACAAAGCAAGAAATGAAAGGAGAAAGAGCAGTTTGTGTGGGAGCCCTTTCATTCAAAAGGGAGGAGTGAGCCACGGTGAACACCTTCAGCACAGCAACGATGTGAAATCCTGAGGCCACCAATTAGCCTGGGCATGGGGAGAGGGAGGAGCAGAGCAGGCAGATCTAGAATGCACCAGCAGGTGCATTCTCAACAACCCCCGAAGAGGAGAGCTCCTGGGTAAAACACAGCCTAATGACCATTATTTCCAAGAACACAAGTAACTTATCTGTAAACATCACTCCCCCAACCAGGCATTAGCTGAAAAAAAAGCAGCTTTGGGGAGAGATACTAATTACATAGCTCTCAACAGCTGGACTTTGATCATAATTACAGTGCCTTCTTCATCTTACATTAGTGGCTTTCAGCTGCAGCTAGGTGGGCACTTCTTGGAAGGTGGAAATCCCGCCTGTTTCAGATAATCAGCTCTTTTTATGACTCAGAGCTGACCTGGGTTTTCTGCAGCACAGGATGAGCTCCCACGGTACCATCCAAGCCAGTATTTCAAGGGGGTCAGTGGCCTGGCACTTCAGGGAGGGTGCTTCTGTCATTACAGCAGCACTTCCCAAGTCCCAGGAGCCAGAGCACTGAGTGCGCATATTCCTGATTTCAAGTATTTTCGTTTACAAGGGAAGCAGAAGGAGAAAGACTTTGAGATTTGCTGAATTTTAGCATCTCAGCTCTTTCTGTTTAAGGAGAAGAAAGATGGGCAGATTCAGGATACACCTGTCCAAACAACCTCCCTTCAGTCACAAGCTACATTTGCATCCTTCACTTCTGCAAAAGGATGTACATGCCTATGAGCACCCACTGCTCCTCTGGCTCTCTATTAGCTGGGCTGCAGCCCCAGCATTGAACTCCAACACACAGCAATGAGTGGGACTGTGAAGGAGGAGGCTGCTGCCCTGTCACCCAGCTGAGTTCCCCATGATTTTTTGTGATGCTTTGCTTTGATACCCACATTTACAAAGAATTTAATAGCCTTAATGAGGGAGCTGGGCTGTTGACACAGAGGCTGAAGTGGCCTAAACAATCACACAAGGCACAGAGTCTGTGCACTCAGCTGTTTTTCCTCATCTGTGGCACTGAATTACTGTGTTGTTTGGATATATCGTTTTGCAGTGGCCTGTGAAATGACAGGCATAAAGCATATAAGCATCATAAAGGCACATTAACTAATGCTCCTCAGTGTGCTGTGTCTTCACCTCTTGACAGAGAAATATTTTAGCTGGCTCTGATGTGCCCTGCCTGCTGGACACCTCCAAACTGAAGAGATGAGTAGATGAAGCAACCACAGAAGGTAAATCAAAGCCACAAACCTTAGAGTTACCTGGGATTTATAGCTGCTTCCCCCTCCATACTGAGCTACAGGGAAATCTGTATGACATGCATGCCCTCCCACCAGTTTAACTGGGTTTAAAACACTTTTCACTATTGGTGTTTTGCCAGCATATCTCAGCTCAACGTTATCAGTTTACTGGTTAGATAATTACTAGATGTAATTTAAAGGTTGCAAAGAAGCACACTGGTACTAGCTAAATAAAGTATTTTGACCACATCAAAGCAGAAGTGTTTCAAACTGTGTAAAATAAATGCAATTCTGAAACTATTGAATTTTGTTATAGCAGTCAGAGAAATGTCACATAACACCATGAATATGCAACCAATGGAGCTTAATGATGAAGATCATCCTTGTCTCAGACTGAGAAAAGTATCTTTAGGGCCAGCTTTGAGCTGATTTTGACCTGTGGCAGAGCACAGTCACTAATAATTGAACAAATGCCACTCCTGGCTCATGTAAAGAGACATGCGTAACAGCTGAGAAATGTTGTGACTATAAGCTACATCTCAAGCAGGTTTTATGACTGAGGGGTGTCACAAATTCTTTCTGTCCTGAGGCTTCCCATACTGCAATGGTCACTTAAAAGCTCATCATGCTGCTGAGGCGTGTGGTGAGGAGCAGCATTTCTACTGTAGGGCCTGACTCGCTGGATGAGGCAGATTTGCAGGGGTGAAAGGCTTATTTAAAAACTTCTCCCAAATACAGCCAATAGAGTCTTTTTCTCTTTAATTCATGCTCCAGCTGAATTTTTTGCCTGAGCCACAGCACTGATTTTTGGACCTGTTATTTGACATGAGGTGGGATACAATCTGGCAGGAGCTTATGGGCTGGGAAGCTGTCCCACAGCTCAGGTACACTTCCCAGTGCATCTTCATGATTTCCAATGTCAGGACTTTTCCCTTTCTTTTTTCCCTTTTTCTTCATTTCCAATTTTGGAATTTGCCTGGCTGGGGCTTCCAGCCATGGAAACATTAATGTGCTGAAGACTCCAGGGCTGCCAGCCCAAATCCACCTTGCTGGGCAGGCGCTGCTCCTGTCCTGCTTTCTGCTGGCCACAGGCTGGGTGTGCAGGGGATCACAGCGTGGCTGCATGTGCCTGGCCAGCCCTGGGCTGCTCTTGTGGAAGGTCTCTCTGGGGAATCCAATACCCCTGGCTCCATTCCATCTTCCTGTGCCACGGCAGTGTGCCCAAGGACCGTGTGCTATTCCCCAGCCTCTCCTTTCCCTCTGCTGGCCCCAAACACGGCTCCTCCTCGCTGCCAGGTCCACACTCTCCTCCCCTGGACCTTCTCACAGCACTGGCACCAAACACCCGGATTGAGAGAGGATAAAAGCCCCCCCAAACCTTGTAACAAAGCACAGCAGTGGGGAAAAAAGGCAGAGATGGCAAAGCTGGCTGCAGTGCCATGGGCTGGGTGATGGTGGCCAAGCCCTTTCCCCAAGACAGAGCTATGCAGCAGGGCACCCTTCCCCAGCACCCTGCAAGGACGCAGAGTTAATAGTTAACTCTTCCAGCGGTTAATGCCTCTGTGAGACACCAGCCAGGGCTTTGACAAAACACAGACAGAAGCCAGTCTTATAAAGGAGCTCAACAAGTGGCTGTGCCCAGAGGATTTCACCTCTCCAAACTTTACGACTGGAAAAATACCATCTACATGTCATTTGCATGCTTAAATATAGTATCTTCTATTGGGAGAAACAAACAAACCGACAATGTGATACTGTGACACCTCGTGTGGACATGCTCTTTTATCTGCTGGAAAGTTATAAAACTCGGCATAACAACAAAGCTAAAATAAGAGTGGTTGTCAGGCTCTGACGCTGGCTGTTAGACAGAAGGAAAAAATATTCCTGGAAAATTGCTCTCTCTTAGAAGGCAGATTTTTTTTTTTTCTCTGAATCTTTTAAATTAATTATCTTTTAAATTCCAAAATCTCAGGGCTTAATATTTCAGCTCATATTATTCCCAGGAGTTTTTTTCACTTCAAAGAAACAAACAAACACACAACAGAAAGTTAAAGGCATTCCTGTACTACCCAAAGCACTTCTGCTCCAAAACACCAGGGAAAGATACTATCAGCTTTCGTGTTATTTATCATATTTTTTTTCCCTCTAATGCCAAAGAGGAAAAGGGGATATCTTCAACGGATGCCTATAATTAAACAGTAACCTGTTAGAAAGCCAAAAATAATAATAAGCTCCACTGAGCATGAAGAGAGGCACATTTTTTCCGCGTGCAGCCCAGCTGGCAGCGGCCGATAGCAGGGAAGTTAACAATTACACAGACACTGCGATCAAACCTGCGATAGCAGAGCTACGTCACGCTCAACTCACCGCTGGATGCAGGGATCAGGGTAGTATGGCAGGGTAGTGAAAGGTGCTGCTTCAAAATTCATTTCCTTCCAGCCCCTCCTCGGGGACAAAGCGAAATAAAATAAATAAATAGATATAAAGCCAGCAGGCTAAAAGCAATAAGGTCAAGTGGTACACGAGGTACAACTTTAGAGATTTATTTTACACTTGTGGATGGGTGGGATCTGCTGGGGACTTGGCCAATGGGAGTCACAGAGTCACCCGAGCATCACCACCACTCCCTCCTCGCCAGCTGGGCATCTTCTGCACAGATATTTTCCCCTCCTCTCAACATCCTTAATAAACTTTGGTGTACGCTGGCCACACTTGTTGTTGGGAGCTCATCTGGGGCTTCTCTGAACTTCTGATCTCGCCGGTCATTGGTTGCCGTCCCGCCTGACTTCACAGTTTAATTTTGGCAGCTCTTGCAGTTTTACAAACTACTGTGGCCGCTGGTCATCCTCGTCTCCAGATGGCCGGAGTTTCCTCTGCTGGGTGCAGCCCGTGCTGAATTTCATCATACTTTCAAAGCCTTCCTTGTCAGCTCTGGGTTAGTACCTGCTTATAGTTGCCTGGGGAATTTTTCAGTCTCTCTCACACCACAGTTCAAACAGTCTGTTGTGGTCACAGTCTCAAAAGCTGAATGACAAAATATGGGGAAATTCCTCAATTAAAATTAACTCTGAACTTTTGCTCCTCTGCCTCTGCTTCCTGCCCTCCTCCCTGCAAGAAAACGATCAGGTATATTTAATGTTTCCCTTTATAGCTTTTTGCCATTTTTTCCAAAACAATTGAGATGATACAGAAATCTTGCATTGTTTGGTGTTCTGTAAATAACATACACATTTTCTGCATTAAAAATCCCCAATATTTTCAATTATCTTGAGAAGAAAGCAAAAGTAAGAAAATAGAAATCACATCTTTTTCAGACACTAAAGCCTAGATAAACAAGAGTGAAGTCCACCAAAACAAGCTACCAAAGATGAAAAGCAGTTCTAATTTTCCTGAAGTAATATGAAAGCAAGAAAGGATGGCTTTAATTCTCTCCTCACCATCTCTTTTTCTTTTTTTCTTGTCTCTTTTGAGTCTCACAGAAAATCATTCAGGAAAGCAACCTGTTTTGTCCCCCTGTTTTTTTCCCCCTCCATGATTTATCCAAATAGTACAGGCTGTAAACCTATCCTGGTTTTGTGGGTTTGGAGAATGAATGAAATATGAATCAGGAGCTAAATTAAAATGGATTCCAGCAGGAAAAAAATAGCACCCACATATCTGTGCACCAGAGGGATTGCATCTTCAAGCAGACCTTCACGTTTGTGTGGACAAGGAGAAGTGAAAGGGACTGCCCTGCAGCTCACCTATAGTGCATATTTTGTGTCAATATCAGCACTGCTTCTGACCCCCCCGAGCAAAAGTCAGGAACCCTCTGAGATGGCAGCAATTACCTCTTATTTTCCCCCTCTGTATTTTCCTTGTAGGAAATGCTGGTTCGAAGAATGTCACGTGGAAACATTTTCCTTGCTGCCTGTGCCAGAGTGGCAGGAGAGCTATTTCAGACTTGACATTCTCCACCCACACTCAGCCTGATAGTTCCTAACATCTGTGAATTGTGAATCCTGTAAACTCGCAGGGCTGATCCCCGGCCAAGCCCAAGCAGCTTTCACTAAGTGGCACTCACCAAGGAAGAGGCTGGAAGTGAAGGGTGTGTTTATTAACTGGAGTTAAGGGCTCCCTGCTGCTGGACACTGCTTCCCCTGCCTGGCCCATGGGAGAACAGGAATATCAAACACCTTTGCTCTCTTAGGCAGAACCCTGGAGTGAACATCAAACCTTGTAGCTTGTGTTATAGGGGAAGAGGTATGGGAATCTCCAAATCTGCTGGGGAGGAGAGAGGAAGATTCACAGCAGGGTTTGCACATACAAAGCAGCCCAGGGAGAGCTTCAGAGTGGCTGCATCCTCTTGTGCTTCTGAAAGCAGGGCTGTGGGCAAATACCTCCAGGGAATGGGCAAGGAGGGCCACACCAACTCATGGTCCACACTGCCAGCCTGGCTCTGGTCTAGGCCTTGAGCATCCACCCTTAACCAAAGACACAGCAAGGGAGTGCTCTCGCTGCTCAGACCATTTGAGCAAGAGTTTGGGTTGGTGCTCTCTTGCTCCAGGACGTGGCTACACTCTGTCCCCATGGATGTAGGTGTGGATAACCACCCATGCATGCAGGCACCAGGCCGGGCTCTGGGCACACTGCTGGGACCTCATGCTTGCTCCTGGAGAAACACCAGAAGCTGGCTGGATTTCGTCTGCCATGGCCATGGGGGAATGAGCTGTTACCTCCTCAAGCCTGACTTCATGGAAGTGTGGTCATGCATTGTGTGCTCTCCAAACAGCCCAGAAAAGTTTGTCTCTCCTCATGGATTTCAACCTAAAAGGCAAAAGAAACATCATGAGAAAAGCGCTGTGAAACCATGCTCTACCTACTTCTTCATGGAGCTGAAGAAGAGCCTTTCCCAGAATGGCCTGGGTGCAATGGCCAGTGCATTGGGAGCAGGGAATAATTCCCACCTGGAGACAGATCCTCTTCTGGTTTTGGCCAGTCTCCTCACCTGGCACGTGCCCAGATCACACATCCCAAGGGCTTTGTGAAGTAAAACTGGCATCTCCTGACATTGCTGCTGGGCTGGCCCTGTCTCTGAGGGTGAACCTGGCTCTGGTTTTACACTGCCTTAGCTCTGCACAGCCTTGGTATCCCAGGCACAGTAAATACAAGTCTGTTACAGCCCAAACCTCCATCCTGTGGTTCCTGTTTGCAGTGCTGAACACGTGTTGCAGAGCACAATTAAGAAGTGGTAGTCTCCAGCTAGCAATTCACACCAAAAGAATAACTTCTTCTAAAAAAAAAAAAAAATTCAAAAAAGAAGTATCACATAATTCTGAAGAGAAATAATGGTTTGCAACAGGGCTGCTCTCTTCTTACTCACAAGGCACTGATAAGAGATGTTTCTACCAAGGACATTTCCACAAAATCCTCAAAAAGGGCCACCAACTGACTAAGACCTTTACCACCCCTTATGCCAGGGGTTGGGTAAATGCAGATTGCTCATGGTTTGGTTTGCTTTGGCAGGGCACACAGCAGCTGCCTGCTTTTTCCAGAGAACTGAACATTTTCAGTATCCCACAGAGATCTGGACATGTTCTAAGGTAGCTCAGAATGTATATCTTTGGCTTTTCCCAGCTGGAAACCCACTGGCAGTAGTGTACAAAAGCCCCTGCAAAAGCCAACAAGTGTCCTGATTTCTCTCCTGCAACCCAAGCTTCCTCCCTCCTGCTCACAGCCAACACTTAGCTGTGGGTTGCTCCACCTGGGATTTGGGCAGAGACACTCACCGGGGCAGTGAGGTTGCGTGCAGCTCCTCTCAGCTGCATAGCACTCAGCAGTGGAAACACAAGCACAGGGTGTGAGCCTGTGTGAATTGCCAGTGCCCCCTGCATAGCTGGGAGGCTCTCGGGGCTCAGTGGTATTTGGCCAAGTTCACTTGCACTGCCTTAAAGGAAACCTACTGGGAGATGGAGCTCGAGACGTTTGAGAGTTGGGATATTTCAGAAGGGAGTCTGAATGAGAACGTGAGGACTAGTAAACTTCATTTAGGGAGAAACTCTTTAAGAAGAAATTCTTTGCTGTGAGAGTGGTGAGGCAGTGGAGGTTGCCCAGAGAAGCTGTGGACAGCCCATGATGGAGCTCTGAATAACCTGTTCTAGTGGAAGGTGACCCTTCCCCACAGCAAGGGGCTTGGGACTGGATGACCTTTAAGGTCCCTTCGAACCCAAAGCAGCCCATGATTGCGATCCTGGCAGCACAGGCGAGGGGGAGCTATTTTCAGCGGCAGCCCCCAAGAGGAGCAGGGGCTGGTGACATCCCCATGGCTCTCTGCCCTTCCAGGACCTTTCCCCAGGCAGGTGCGTGTCTGGCGGCTCTGCGGCTCCAGGCACCATCCGCAGCAGCCGGAGGAAGCCGGGCTGTGGGGATGCGTGTGCACAGCGGATTTCCAGCCCAGCAAAGCACGTGTGGATGTGTGTAGGTGGGCAGGAATGCGGCGCTGTGCGCCCAAAGGGACAGCAGATTATCCTTCAGCATCTCTATCCCGTCAGGAGGCTGCTGGGGGCGTTTATTATGGGGTCCACACCGCCAGCTAAGGTCAGGGCCAGCATGCCTGTGAGCAGCCCCAGCCCTGGGGAGGGACAAGGGACACGCAGCTTGCTGACATCTCTGTGCCTGTTCCCTGGGGCTGGGGACATCTGAATCCTCGCAGCTGAAGAAGACAGCAAGATGCTGTGGCTTTGCTCTGAGCCACCTTTGCAACTGCTGTTTTCAGGATCTGCCTGAAATCAGACCCACCCTTTATGCCAGAGAATGAAATGTTTCATTCACAGCTTGGGATTTCCAGGGGAGTGATTGTCGTCTTTTTTTTTTTTTTTTTTTTTTTAAGTCAAAATTAATTCCTTTTAAGAGCAAGAAGTCTGTGGGATATTTGGGGATTTTTTTTTTTGCTAGAAAAAGTTGAAGAGAAGGAAATAATTCCCTCCTACCAGCAATAAAATGTTTTGAGCTTGGCTATCCAAGGGAACAGAAAGCCACATCAGCATGCCTTTTGAGCACATTTTTCAATTTTAACCAAATATTAGGGATGTTCAAAGGTTTCAAAGGAATTGAGGTTTTAGGAGTTTCATGAACAGAAGTAAGCAAAGCCAACTCTTCAGTAACTCCAGTGGAGGGAAAGAGGAAACAGGAATATGACCCTCACAGAATTTGGAGGATCTACCTGAATGCTGTGATGGTGGAAGAAACTTCCCTAAGAATTCAGATTTTGCCTCTAGCTAATTTCTGATCCCACTGCTCCAGAAGTGTCAAATTTCTGGCTTTTGGTTCATCCAAGCCTTCCCCCCCTGCACCTTCCATATTGAGAGACAAGGGACAGGGAGGAGAGCCAACTTAAGAAATCAATTAATAAATAAAACCACCGCAATTCTGCACATGATCCTGCCCATTCCCCCAGCACCTTTTGTCCCTAGTGCAAACACAAAGCAGTAAGAAGGGCACTCATACCCCAGGCTCCCCATGCTGGCACTGCCCTGCCCGGGGGGCACAGACCTGCTAGGGGACCCTGAGGGACTGAGCCCAGGCAGCAGCTCCCCACATCTGTGCAACATCTGTGCAGGTCACTTGGTCACTGTGGCCCAGGACTGATGACAATCCAGTGAGCAAGCAGTCCAGCACAACCCTCCAGGCACATCTGGAGAGAAGATGGCAAAGGTGTCTCAACGTGCCACTCCCCACATCCTTCTCCAGCTAAACCTGAACATCTCAGTGCCAACAACTGTGGACTTTAAAATACACACCAGCTTCAAGCTGCCATCTCCATGTAAATACCACACACCTGGAGCTCTGCACAATCCTCATGCTGGCCATCAACTGCTTAGGCAGAGTTAGGAGGAAACAAAGGACAGGGCACTGTTCCAGCCCTGCTCACCAGGACAATGGGAATGGCTTTCAGAGCAGTCTGTTTGCCTTTGGTCACATCTGTAATGTCAGAGAATCGTCCACTCACTGCAAATGTCAGTATAGTTTCCATTTTTCATGAGGCAAAAACCACTTTTTGAGTGTTTGTCCCCACGATCTTGTCTCAGCACAACTCAGATGACAGGGACTGGAAACTGACTGCCTTAGAAGGGAAAAGCTGAAATCTTGTATGGCCTTATCCTTCACCATCACCTACGTTGTAGTGTTTTTTCAGGGCATACTATAGTTCTCTGCTTGTACAACCCAAAACTACAAATAACCCAGAACAGTTATGACAGGAGTTTCCCACTGTGTCCCTTTCTGCTCCAACCCCACAGCTTCTAGCAAAGCACCTTTTACTCTTTTCCTGTTCTCCCACATGCTTATGGAGACTCCCAGCTCCCATGGAACACTTAGTGGCATCCTTTGTTTGCTCTAGGCTTTTCCATCTTCCAAGTCCCAGGGCAGAGACTGGTTCTAGGGGAAAGCCCAGAGCACTCATCTCTCTCAGCAGGTTAATTGGGCTGTGCTCTGGGCTTCCCACAAGCAGCAACTCCTTGTGTTTCCATGGGATCAGGACAAGCCAAAAAGCTTACCTGAGGCTGGCCTCATTTCTAATCCATCAGCCTCTTTATCTCACTGACCCTCCCATCAAGATCCTCAGAGTTGTAGTTTCCTGTGTCACAGTGTGTTGCTTAAGCCTCAGCTATGACTGTCCCCTCTCCTGGAGACATTCCCACCACTGAGGCCCACACTGTCTTCTTTCTCCAAAAGTGGGGGCAGCAGAAAGTTTTGACCCTTGTTTTCGAGTAGCTGGAGGGAGATGGCATAGGAGCAGATCTGAAGCTGAGCATGTGTTTTGGAAGCTGCAGTCTCTATTCTCTCCCTTTTGAAGAGTCATCAGACAAAACTAACTGTAAGGGTAATACCATCAGCAAAGAGTAGATATGAGCACTGGAGAGGTTTGTCTTCACTGTTGCTAAAAAACAGGGCACTTCTCTCCATGAAGAGGGAGAAAAAGGAAGCAGGTCTGGGAGACCAAATTTGGAATATTGTTTCATCTCCCTTTCCAAGCCTTATGGTTATTCAGGCACATGTGAAGAAGGTAAAACACAGAGCAGTGACTATAGTGATAAATCAGAAACAAGGCCAGGAGGAGGCTCCCTCCCAGCTCTGGCCCCAGCAGAGCCTGTCCTGTCCTCGAGAGCTGGCGGGCCACTGCACAAGTCCCACTGGAAACTCCTGCCACCCGCAGGGGAGGCAGGGAGGGAATTTCCCTCCCTGACGTCAGTGCAGCTGTGCCACGTCTCCAGGCGTTCCGAGACACTGAGGGGCCACAGCCTGGCCCGAAGTGGGTCTGGAGACCAGAGAGCCCCAGGACAGGTGGCAACACCCTGCCATGGGTCAGGATTGCATATCAAAGGGGTGGCAGGAGCTGTGTAGGTGGAAGGCTTGGTCTCCCCATTCAGCTGCCACACGACATGTCTGGCATTCTGGCCAGAGCCGTGCCACAAATACACACAGTGTCATCACACCCTGCAGGGTCAAGCCCAGGTTGGGGATAGAGCCTCGGTGACCACATCCCCTGTGGGTGAAGGACTGCCCCAGCCCTGCTGGGCAGTGGAGAGGGTGGTGAAGGAGGGCAGGACCAGCAGCTCCCTGCAATTTCCCATCAGTTTTCTCGCACAGGCTCACACTCATCTTCTCACCACAGACACATCCCAGAGTTTTCTCACACTCTGCTCGCATCTTCCAGGTGTTCACATCAGAAGCCACAGAGGCTGGTTCACGGAATTCCAGGATATCAGCTTCTGAAGTGCTGGTGACAGGCAGCAGCAGCAGCCCAGCAGCAAGTGAAAGAAGAGGCTTCTCAAATCTTCAAAAAGACTTGCTGAGTCAAGTTGCCTGTGTGGAGAGATTGACTCAGAGAGAAAGTTCCTAACAAGGAGCATTTACTGTCAGCCTCGATGGAAGACACAGAAATGCAGTAAACCGAGTTTATTGCTGCATCACCCATCTTTCACAGCCTCTGACTCTTCCTTGTGAGTCAGAGCTGAGCTGAATTGTAGCAATGTCATGTTGCTGCTATCAACCCTGCTGTTCCTGCACTTTCCCATCTCCTGCCTGCTCTGCAAAAGTAGAAACCACTCAGCTCTTTTGGCAGCTTCAGAAAATAAATCCTCAATGCAAAAGCATTGGTCCCAAAAGAATTTATTTCCAAACAGGATACAACAAAAACTCACTGCTTGGCTGGCAGAGCTCTAGTTCCCAGCATTAAGGCTATGTCTCTCCTGCAATCCAAGGTGCAAGCACAGCTCCTGCAGGCATACCTGAACTAATGGGATTAAAGCCAGTTCAAGAACAGTAGCAATTAAAACAAAAATCCCTAAAGCATTAACCACTAGTGATGGAAGCCCTGGTTGCAAACCTGCACATCCTCTGCTAAAGCTGCACTTCCACACCTCCCCAGCCAGCGGTACCCAGCTCACCATTAAGGTGGGTGTGTTCACATAGGTAGTAATTTCCCTCCTGTCTGTGCTGGAGACAGAGTCCAAGACTGCCTGCAGTTAGGGGCAGAGGTCCTTTTCCTGGCTTACAGTTTGAAAAACACTAGGGATGGGACATGCTTGACTCTGCTAGTTGGTCCGTCCTCCTCAGGATGGAGCACAAAATCCACTTAATCAGTGACAGCACAGTACATGGGCATAAAATAAGAGTTTGGTATCACTTAAGCTAATAAAACCTTCTTTCGTATCTCAGAGAAAGCTGAGGAAAGCTGAAGAGCCAGTGTTTCATGTCTTTGTGGAGAAGATAACAACTAAAAGAGAGTCTCTCGCATTACCCCCATCCTTGTGCTTTGATGTTAATAACCATACATGCATCCCTGAAAAAAAACAAAGCCTCACATGTGATATGATCAAATCCTCGCACCTCACTTTTTCCAAAGTGGAACAATTTCTGCTGTGACTCAGCCTAAGCACGTCATACATTGCACCCTTGAAGTATGCAAAAGATAACTCCGTGTCCCAAACTCCCAACTCAGCCTTAAGCTTTTCAAACCAGGGTAATTTTCCCACAGCCACGGGATGGCAGAAGCCAGTATTGCTCATCCTTGGGAGGTGAGGCTGCCAGAGGTGACACCATCGGTAACACAGCTAGAACAAGAGATATCCCACACACAGAAATCCCAGTCCCTCCTTCTCAGGGGATCAAATCTGCCCCAGGAAGCAACACTGTGGGCAGACAGAGAACCAATAGTTGGTTTTCAACTATCAGCTCTTAAAAATCTCGGCAATGCTGCCTGTTCAGAGACAGCACCGTGCAGGAAAGTGAGTTACTGTGAGTGTGCTTAACAGTGCCATCTGGTGATCCCTGTCACCTGGGGATCCCTGTCACTGGGGCTCCCTGCCATCTGGTGATCACTGTCGCTAGAGATCCCTGTCACTGGTGATCCCTGTCACCGGGGATCACTGTCACCTGGGTGTCCCTGCCATCTGGTGATCCCTGCCCATGTCATTACTGGTAGCGGGGCAATGGCACCCAAAACTCCTGGTACCGGTAGGACTGGTCCCAAGGTGCTCCACAGACCCTTTACTGCCAAGTCTCCCTGGTGGTGTCCTATGGGGTTACAGGTCAGAAACACTTCAGAGCAGGGATAAAGGTGAAGGAGGGTGCTCTTTGCTCTCCCTGCATATTAGCTTTCCTGAGAAGTCCTGCAGGCATGACTTTTAGTGAAACTGAGCTAGGTCCCTGTATTCCCCACCCTACTGCCATCTATGAAAAGACTGCATGAGCCAAATCCTGCCTTTCATGGTGGCCATTAACTTTCTGTAGTTTTTTCCAGGGGGCTGCCTTTCAAACCTCTCAGGCAGCTGTAGCCCCAGCAAGTGCATCATTAATGTACCAATGGATATCCCCATTTCCCAAGTAGATAGAGGCGAATCTTTACAGTAAGTCCTCTCAGAAGATGAGGAAGGGGAATGCTCATAAGAATTTTTCTCTGATGTTTTCTCCAGTCTGGAATGGTCCAGAGCTGTTCATGTTCTCCTTCTGGGAGAGCTGGCTCACATACCTCTGGCAGGATGCATTATAGACCTCCCTCTGCTCTAATAAGAGCAGGATGCAAAAAACCAACCTGAAACATATAAACCATTTCCAGAGTCTGCAAGCTCACAGTAACACCACTTTGCCTGATGCCAACTCCTAATCTTGTGTCTTGCTCCTCAGGAAATGAGAAGCTTATTCAATTGCTTCTAGTTCTCATGTCATGAGGTTTTCTACTTGAAAGTAGTGTCAAATGTGATTTAAATGATATTTCTGAAAACTCCTTTTAAAACAGATTTATAAATAAAATATATTCCTGTCTAAGAGCACCTAATTAATGCCTCTTTCCAAATACCTTAACCTGAAGCATTGGCAATCAATGACTAGGCAGACAGGTTTTAGGAAAGTCTCTTCTAAAACAGATTGCAACATGCAGATTCTGTGTTGTTAAAACAATTCACATGCTTTTTTCACACATGATTTCAATTTACTAAGGTAGACAAGACCACACAATATAACTTAATACATAGCAATCAAAAATTTCCACACCATCCTTTAATATAAAGCCATGTCCCCATGTAACAAGTGATGCAACAGACTTCCCTGAAGTCCCAATTCCTACAATTGAAGCTTAAGCCTAGCAAAGAAAGAATTAAAATTCTTTAGTTGCTGCTGAGTCACTGGCTGCATTGGGTTATTTTCCTGTGCATTAGACTTTAATTATAATAAGCTTTAGCCATCTGTTCTACTCCCTAATTACAGATGCAACAAATATTTCACAATTCCAACCGTTAAAGAGATCTAAGAAAGCTCCATCTATGGTGTGCAAGGTTGGCTTCACTTGGGCCCTTTGCATTCCTTTTTGAAGGAATGAGGGGGGAAGAGGACAGGATCCTCTGCACATGAAGCAGATCCTGTTACTAATTTCAGGAGGCCTTTGCTGTGTCACACCTCTTGGAAGGACTGTAAACTTCCCTGTGCCAGGGCAGAGGGCCACAGCAGTGCTACCTGCTGGTGGCCTCTGACCCAGATGTTCGTGTCCCACAAGGACTTGAAAGAAAGATGAGCAATTCAGAACAGCTGATGCATCAGCAGTTACAGCTTTGGGAAAGGACTCTGACAAATTATGGGCTCTTTTGGTGTGGATGCTGAAGGTGCTTCAACCCCAGCTGCCCACCTGGCTCTCCTCTTGCTGTGGCTGATCTGTTTAGGCTTTATCACTTCATGGGCCAGTTTCTCATTCACATGAAGAAAGGTGGGACTTCAGACATCATATTACGGTCAGCAGCATCTGAAGGCAAAGCCCCCTGGTGTTCCCTGCCTGCTGCAACAATAATTATCTCAGCAGAGAAAAGGGTTGGATGAAGGCATGATAGTGCCCCCACCATCCAGAGCAGCACATCTGGCCTTGCTGGGAGCATGGCTACCAGCTCTCGCTGCACAGCTGGGGCTGGCTGTCCTTGCCCATGGGCTGCTGGATAGCCCAGGAAGAGAAGCTTGCTAGAGAGTCTGGGGCCTCTCAGTCACCTTCCTATGGCTCTGCTCACTGTCACGAGACACAGCTGCAGTTGCCTGAGCTGCCACCACCACGCTCCCCTGTCCTGAACCCTGCCCTGTCCAGAGCCTCAAGCGCACTCGTAGCTGTAGGGCTGTGCTTGTGCCTCCACCAACCACCTGGACAACTGCCCAGTGTTTTGTAATTGCACACGCTGCCACTGACCTCAGCAATCCCTTCACCAGTCACAGTCAGATGCCTGGTGAGCTCCAGAGCTGTTATTCATCATAAAAAGATTTGGTTTCACAGCAGCTGCCTGCAACTGTGTCCGTGCCCAGTTGTGGAGAGGAGGGCACGTCCACTCCAGGTACATGCCATGGGCTACTTTTTGTTTGTGTCTGGGGAAAGTACAAGGAGGATAGGAAAAGAAAAGGTTAAATTCACGGAGCTGAACTGTGAGTGCTTGTATTTGTTCGTGTACCAGAAAGAGTAGAGCTTTTTAGACAAAAGAGAAAGCTAAGAAAGGGTAGAGCAACCCAGAAGCACATACAGCTTCCATGGTGGGATTTCACACAGTTGTATTTAAATTATCTCATCTTCTGAATGCTCTGTAAGTTTTCAAATGATATCCAGTGGTTTCTCACCACAATTATATGTAAGACCCTCTTTACATTTCTAATATTTAGGTATACGCCCAGACTTTCACTCTTAATGTAATGTTAAAATGAATTTTTAAAAAGTAATCAACCAACACTCTTCTGCTGTGCTTTGACAAGGACCCAAAACCACCACGTTTCTTGTGGTTTTCTTCTAAAATCATTATGACAGGGCTGAGTGGAATCACGAGGCAGGTTTGCTGAGTGGTTTGGTTGTGAGGATATAATAGAGTCCAGAGTCAAAGTATTTATCTCTGGCATCAGGGCAAGGGATCACAGTGTTTCTGTAGATATTCATAACCATGTGCTTGCATGTCCTAGCCTCTGGGTGATTATATATCACACAAGGTGATAACATGCACACTGAGAATAACCCTGCAGGAGACACCATGCATGAAAAGAAGCCACTCTCCATGATGACTTCCTTGAAGTTGGTCCCAGAGCCAGAAAATCCTGCTCTGTCATTCTGGTTCAACTTCAGGCCATAAGGAAAGCAACAGCAGAATAATATCAGTTGCTTCAGCCTCAAGGAAGAAGCAGAACAAAGTCTAGCATTCTCCAAAGACCTCCTAAAGCTTTCCAGAGCCATATGTGGAGTTAAGCCCTAAGGCAAAGCACAGTCTTATTTATCTCTGCAAAGGTCCTGAAAACTGGTGTCTTCCCTTTCTGCCACAGAGAAAGGGAAATTCTGTTTGGTTTGGACTTTGATGTTGCATTCAGGAATCATTTGAGCAGTGACCAGAACCAGGAGCAACCCATGGATGAGAGAGCAACCTGAGGTTCAAAACTTAAATATAGTAGCAGAGGTTTAAATGGCCCAAAAGCAATATAAACAGGATGCATGGATCCAGGCTGAGCTGAAACTGTCCTTATTCTAGTCACAAAAGAATTCTCATCGACTTAAGGTTTTTTGCCACCAGGATATTGTTTTCAGTTTAATTAACAGGCTCCAGCTGTATCTTTCCCTTTTCTGTATTTTCCCACTTTTTGTGCCCTGGGGAGTGCTCAGCCAGCGAGCAGCCTGGGGAACAGGTATGCAGAAATCCCTCTTAGCACAGGAGTCAGAACTGTGAGCAATTTTCCCCGTGCTGAGGCTGACATGGGCACTGTGAGCAAATGCCTGCGAGGAAGCCAGACGAGGGGATCTGCTTAAGGAGATTAAATAATTCACTGTGGCATTTTTCAAGAACTAAGTCAAAAGGAAAACAATCTCTTCATTTGAATGATCCCCCTTCCCACTCACATAAAAGGATAAAAACCTGCTTTTATTCCCACACATGATCAATTTTATTCAATATGATTTCTGTTCCTGTTCTTCCTCTACTGCACCCCTGAGCCAGTCAGTTCTGCCCTGCAAAGCCCAAGAAAGGAGGAAAGCAGCACAGTGGAAGACAGGAGCCCAAACAGGAGCTGTGTGCTTTGAGTCAGATGCATGTTCTTACTCACATACAGCACAAATTCTGAATCAAATCCTGGGTTTTCCCCACCCACCACCCTATGTTCACTGAACATCTCAAGCAATAAATTCAACACATCACTCTGGGAGATTAAGTTATGCTCCCTGCATAGCAAGGACAGCTGCACTGCACTGAGGACACACTTGCAATGTAGAATTATATTGATTTTGGCTGATCTCAACACTGTTGACCTCAAGATGCGTGATGCCAGATGAAGATTAATGGTGAGTAATCTGGATGGATCAGCTGCTAGATTCTGCAGACAAACTTGCCATGTCTGTGGGATATGTATGCTGAGTTGTCCTGCTGGTCTCTGAGCAGATCCATGGCAAGCTCAGCTCCAGCCAGGTAAGATTCAGCTCAGGACCCAAAGCTGTGCAGTAATTTGAGCCTGGCTGAGACCCCAGACCAATATACCCAGCACAAACATGGCCGTGGCTCAGTTTAGTCCTGGTTTTAGTCCGGGTCAGACAGGGGCTCACGTCTGTCTGCAAACACTGCATTGCCATCCTCTCCCTCCAGCCAGGTCTGATCCTGCAGGGCTCTGTGCCTCGTGATGCACTCCCCATCACCACAGGTCAGACCAGCTGTAATCCTGCCCTGCACAATGGTCAAGAGCTGTGCAAGCCAGGCTGGGGAAGCCATTCAGCAGATTCAGGCTGTCCTTAGATGATGCAGCTGACCAAAAGCAAGTTATTTGCAGGTTACTGGACAGCAGTAAACAACTCATCCTGCTTGCAGCAGCAGAAAGCATCACAAATATGCAAGTTACAGTAACTTTCCAGAGAAGGAGAGGGAGGAATAGGTGGAGACCTGTTGGGAGGTGATTAAGGGATAGTCATATGCCCTAACCACAGTGCACCTGCTCTCAGGCTCTCCTGCTGCAGCCCTCGGCACCCTCACCTCGCCTTCCTGCACTGCCACATCAATGCAAGCCCCACGCACCCCTGTGCCTGAGGCAGCTCCAGAGTTCCCAGCAGGGCAGGAGCAGGAGCAGGGAGAGGGGCAGAGCTGGGACAGGGAGCTGGGAAGGGTAAGAGAAAGGGCAAAGAGCCCTGAGGTCGCTGCTCCACATGGAAAGGATCAAAGGAGCAACAGCCCCTTTCTGCAAACATCCCCTTCAAGAGCCATAAGGGCCAAGGTTTCCTGCAGCAGGCACACAGCTGTGTGGCCACCAGCATGGCTTTGTTGGGTCTCCAGTCTCAATGAAATGGAGAGCAGCTTTGCCAGGACTGTCTTGCCATTTTGGCAGCCAGCTAACACAGGCAACTGCCTGTGGTTGCAGAGTGCCCTACGGTAAGAGCAGCAGATGCCTCTTGTTGGAATTTCTGAAGAAAATCCAAGAGGACCATCTGAAAGTGTAGAGAGAGGTTCATAAGAGTAGGAAAGAATTAATGACTCTGTCAGGGAATAGGAAAGCAGCCCTTAAGCAATGAAAGATAAAAAAGCATGATTATAGTAGGTTGCATTCAGCCCAGACAGACCCCAGCAGAGAGGATAGGCTGGAGTCACAAAGTGAAGGCTGTAGGGATTCTCTGAAGATGTATTTGAGCACAGGTCTCCTCCAAAGCTGAATATATAGAAACTAGGGCTGAAAGAAATGGTTTAACAGTGCATTCCCTGTTTGTGCTACAAGTCTGAAATACATTCCATTTTGGAGCAGCCTGCTGGAAGAGGTTTTGCTATGATTCTGGAAAGACATTGGAACATGAGAATGGATCTCCAAAGACACGGATGGGAGGAAAAAGTAAGAAATCAATCTGGGGGTGTGGCAGGGCAGTATCCTGACAGGGACACACTCTCATTGCCCTAGCTTCTATCTATAGTCAGTATGAACTATTCCTTTTCTTTCAAATAAGGTTGGGTTACCAAGAAGTGACAATTTTCTTTTTTTTTTTTTTGATTAATGTGTCAAGCTGAAGTCAGAAGTTTTAGTACATACACTGTGTCAATGGCTTGAGCTGATCATACAGCCATGATCTTGTACCAACCCACAGCCTTCAAAGACTGAGCTTTGCAACAGAGAGCACATGCACATGGATGGAAAGCCCTGCGAATGTCACTTGGTTTCCTTGCAGATTCACACAGATGTACATAAACGTGCAGCGAGGTGGAAAAGAGCCCACAAAATAGTCAGGACAAGCATGGTCCTCAGAAAAATCAAAGTTGTTCTCACCCATGTGCTAACCCAGCTGCCAGTGACCATGAACCTCTGTCTTGAGCATCACAGATAAAAGATTCATCAAGGACATGCTAAGAAATGATAGGCTCAAAGACCAAGTTTGCTTTCTAGTGGAAATGACCTGCTAGATACTGAACGTTGTGGGTTATTTGCTGGTGCCAATGCAGAGCAAGTCTCACAAGACTAATTAATAAACATCAGAACTCAAAATATTAATTCTTGGCTTGCGAATGAATGTCACTTCAATTAAGGAGATGTTGCCTTGAGTTTGCAAACACTGGAGCCCCTGAGGCTTTTACGGGCATAAGGATCAAAACAGCCAAGCTGTTCTGATCCAGTGCGGTGGTACATACAGTGCCACTATAAATGAAAAAAAAGCACAAAAAAAATCTCCTTCTCCAAGAACCAGGCAGCTAAATATTGTGGTGTGACCATGCTGCTCGGGTAGAACCAGGTGAGGATAAACCACATGAAAGACAACTTGTCCACACTGGAAAGCCAGCTGGAGCTGGGGTTGTGGAATGCTGTCACCTGCCTCTCTGCAGTGCATCCCAGCTGGCCACTCTGTTCCTGAGCAAAAGTAGCTTCAGCTCTGGGAAATTCAGAGACAATTCATCATCCTGGGCAGTTTGTCTTCTGCTCTATACCCATGACCCACAACTTGGACAAAGTCTGTCATTCTAAAGCAAGATAATTATACCAAACATCATTAGCAACAAAACAATTAATTCCTAATTCCAAAGTGCTTATACAAAGAAGATGAAGATAAGAAGGAGAACAAACCCTTTGCAAATGCAGCAGAGCATTGACTGTCTGCATATGCCTCACTTAATTACCTATTCAAAAGGAACAAAGCGTCTTTCGTACTGTGACTCCAAAAATTAATTAGTCTCAGATCTCATTAAATAAAGATCCAGTTCAACGCTAATTAAATTAGGCTGCCTTTGACAATCAGCTGCAGTCTAGCTATTGAAGGCAGCAAGCTCCTTTTCCTCACATCTCTCCCAGGTGTCAGCAGAGGCAGGGATGCTGGCAGCATCTGCATCCCCGACCCTGCCACGGAGCGTGGAGCAGGAACAGCTACCCACGGGTCCGGGGAGGTGCTGGCTGAAACCTCCCAGACCTCAGGTTTTCTGTTTCAAGAACTAATGTCTCAGGGAGAATCAGCTTCTCTGCAGCCAGACAACACGCATTCAGCACTGTATTTCAGCATGTTCTGCTTTTTGTCACTGCTGGGTTCAGATGTTCCACACAACCCTGCAAATTCTCTTTCTCTGGCTGCTGGAGCAGACTCAGACTAGGCTCAGCATTTGTTCTTTTCATCATTTCCCAAGGACAAACACAAGACAAAGATTCATGCTCTGGGCTTCAGCTAGAGGATGAAGGACAAGGAGGAGATACAGTTTTTCCCAATAAAAGAAGAGGGAGGCTGAAGTTTATTGTATCAACCTATCTCCACTGATACTGACGCAGAAAATCTGCCCCATGAAGGCTGAGCCCAGCTTTTAATGCAGGCTTCCTTCTGCACCACTTGAGAATGGTGGGATCTCAACCACAGCAACGTCTTTCCTGCTGAGCTGGTGCCTTGTAAGTCTCATTATCCTCCTCCTGATACAGGACAATTCACCTCCCACATTTTCTGCTGTTCTGTTGGACCCTGAAGAGAGCCTTAAGTGAGAGGGACCAGCTCGTCCTTGGATTAAGGGGCTGGGTTACAGCACTCCAGACTCACCAAGGACCCTACCTGCAGCACTTTACCATTCTTTAATGATTTCCAGCTTTGGGAAGCTGCAATAGTCAGAGTCAAGTCAGAGATATTAATGTTGCATTTAATAACCCAGTCATATATCTTTCATTAGTTGCCTAATTTTAAATTGGAAGGAACTTTTTGTACTCACACCTTCCTCTGGTAACAAGTTACACCATGTAATGGCTCAGTGTGACAACTCTGATAGGAGAAAAGAAATGCACAGCGGCAACTGCAGGCACTCTCCTTTGGACTGTTCTGCACTTCACAGGCACCAATTCACTTTTATGCTCCAGCTCCTAAGAGAAAGTGAGCAGGAAGCATCTGGATAACCTCCTCCATGTCACTCACTAGTCAGTGGACTCCTCTTCCCTTTTCCCTCACTTTCTTGAGGCTGGAATTATCATCTCCTTAGCTTCATGTCTTTACTCATCAATTGATTCTTTTGAATCTTGACTGAATTATCAGAAAACTAAATGTTTCCCAAAATTACTGGGAAATAAAATGAGCAAGAAACTCAGGGTAACTGCCACACCTAAATATAATTTACTCCTGTAACATTTTACATTTCCCAAGTGCAGGAAAATGTATAGAGGTGCGGCAATTATAACTGTGAATAGATCAACAGTGACAAACCACAGATAAGCATTTCTGAGAATTTGCATAATAATCTGTTTGTCAATGAGCTGTCAATAAAACCTGACTGAATAGTAACCTTGTAAAATGAAGACAAGCTCTTCAGCAAATACCTACATTAACTCCCTCAAGCAGCATCACTAGTCACTTCAATCTGAAATATCACCTCTGCAAAAGACCACACGCACATCCCTTGTGCCTTCATCACTCCAAGGTGGCTGTTAGGTGACAGCCAGTGTCCTTACTCATTCAGTAAATGCCTGCTCCAGCAGAAAGGGAAATGGACCACTGATTCCCCTGCTCATTTCCCAGGCAAGTATTGCTCCTAACCCCACCAAACATCCATGCTCAGATCTGTGGAAACTTGTAGTGTTCCAACAAGTTCAAGTTACCCTGAACTCTCTGCAATCCGAGAGCTCCCAAAGTGCCCCCACATTAAGGAGATTACACAAAAATGTGAAATGCTCCAGTCATTTGAAATTGCCATGTGATCAGCACAGAGTAAAGGGACATTACTGGACTGCTTTGGATGGTTCTGTAAAGCCTTGTAGCTTGGGATTCAAGCAGCACTAGGAGATGCACACACACCCCTTAGGAAGTATCAGGCAGAGATGGAAAGGGGCACAGAACAACTTGGCTCAGACAAGATCTGTGTGCCAACCACATCCTGCTGCAGGTCTTCTTACCTGGTAAGACACTCTAGGAATCAGTGAATGAAAACCATTCTGTGTAGGAGAGACATGTGGTGGTGCTGGGGAACAGGACAGGAGATGTAAGCCACTAGACAGAGACAGACCTGCAAGAACTGAGTCATTTTCTCAAGCATAGGTAAAAAGAAGTAAGTGTTGCAGTTAGCATCCCTGCAGCACACATACAGAAACCTCCAGAGAAGAGTTCAGGTATCTTTCTCCAGGGTTTGGTGCACTGTGACAGTGTTCCCATTTCTCCTTACAAAAGTTTCAGCAGAAGGTGGTACTGTCTTTGCAAAAAAGCTTTAAAGAAGATTGTAAAAACATACTTTTCTTCCCTCTGCCGTTACAACTTCCCTACTTTTCATTTGGAGCTGGCTAGTTCCCACTGCTGCTGACAGATGCTCAGGAAAATTCCCAATTCTTACAAATTTTATGCTGCCTGGTGATCAGGTAGAAAACATGAGTTCCCTATGTTCTTTAAAGGGAACGATGCAAGAAGTGGTTCAGCCTTCATCAGATTTAAATTAATCTTAATGAGAACATCGATAAAACTAGGATGTAGGAGAAGTAGCCATGGGGGAGAATATTTTATTAAATAGCAGAGGATCCTTTTGTCCATCAGGAGATCTCTCTGCTCTGCATATATAATGCTTGTTATTACATTGCAGCCTCAATATAATGCAGTACGGAAAAGAAATTTCTGGAAAAAAACCCCAAAGAAAACCAAACCAACCCAAGAAACCAGCCCTTCATTATCCACCAGACAAAGCCCCAGGAAATCTGACTTCATTGTCTGCCAATCACTGAACACAGTTAAAACTGAAAATATCATGGTCTGTCTCTGCACGGAAGAGAGCCTGGAAAAGCGCTCATTTTGCAAGCTTTGCTTTCCCACTGGCATGAGAGGGAACTGGTGGTGGTTTTACTGCAGATGGAAGCAGCTCTGGGCTCCTGTCCCAGAGCCCATGCTGCAGGGACAGAGCTGGCCTGGGGACACACGAAGCAGATGTGCACATGCAAGGAAAGCCCTGCAAAACACGAGTGACACGAGGTGGGTTTTGTGATTGCAGCTCTGACTGTGACCACTTGTGCTTCACTGCTATGAAATACCCACCTGAGCTGGGCTTTGGGAGGGACACACCTGGGAACAGGAGCCAAACATTGCACTGTGCTCCAGGGAATGGCTGTGAAGATGTATCCCTGGACCTCAGGGATACCCACTCTGTCACTGAAAAAAGTCATCAGTGGGCATAGGATTGGTTGCTTTGGAGATGTAATTTGGACAAGCTACAGTGTGGGTGTGTTATTTTGGATGCCAAGTACCTTTCTAAGTTAATGCCATTTTTAGTGTTGCATTAAGGGAAGAGGAAGCAGGGGAAGGGGAAACCAAGTTCCCTAGCTGGAGCAGAAATAGAGCTTTTCAAGCTGAGAAATGACAGAATGTGCAAATAGATCCCAAATGCACAGCAGATTGGGGGAGCACTGCTCCACATTGAATGTTCCTGTTGAAGTGAGGTGGGAAGATGCATAGTGCATCTCTGTCGTGGACAACAAGTGAAAGACCATGTTACCAAGTAAGCCAGCAGACAGCAGAAGCCTTTTCCTCTAAGAGCAGCTATGGGATTCAAAGCCTTTTCAAAGCCAATGAAAGAGGTACCAAGAGCTCAAATTTACACAGTGATGACAAGTTGCAAGAGAAGGATTCCACTTCTTACATTGTACATATTAGAATTTCAAGGGCTTTTGACTTTGTCTAATCAAAACCCATTTTCACTACAACACTCAAAATCCTTGAATGAAATCAAGATAACTCCCTTGCCAAATTTTCTCTGAGCAAACTATTTCTCCTCCCGTGCCAAGTTGAAGAAAAAGAAAGAGTAACAAGTTTTAACATTTTTTCTCTGCTATTAGTCAGAGAGGAAAGTTAAACCATTGAGAATTTAGTTTCCACCAAAAAAGAAAAAAAAAAAATCACTCTAATTAAACAGAAAAAGTGTGCAGGACATTTTACCAAGATTCCTGAAAAAGGAACAAGGGATAGAAAAGCTAAGACATCTCAAGCCAAGTCATGGTCTTCTCATCTACAGTGAGTTCTGTCTCCATGAGTGAGGTGTGGATTTTGCAGAAGTTTGTCTGAGCTGCAGACTCTGCACAGTTCCCATAAAGCAGAAACAAAAGCAAGAATCTCTCATGCTGCATGTGCACATTTCTGCAAGGCAGAGCCTCACCCAGTTCTTAACAGGAAGCTTCCCATTAACAATGAGAGATGGATGACGAATGAGTGCTTGTATACTCTCCAAACCCATTCACTTCTAATGGTTTTATGATATAAACCATGCTAGTCACACAAGTTTTTCAGGGGACTTCTATTCTGTATGCTCAAGATGAACGAAAATGGTTCTGTGGCATATCTTGCCCCTGCACTGCAGGCTGCACAAACTTTTTTGCAGGAGGATGCTCTGGCTGGCAATTGCAAATAGCCTACACATGCTCTGGAAAACTCAAGGATGGGTCTGCATCCCACAGCCCCCCTTTTCACACAGCTTGTGTCAAGTATTGATAGAAAGGGGAGGAGGGAAGTAATCAATCTTCTGCTTTGGAGAGATGAATGCTAAATTACATCTGATACTCTGAGAACAGCCCTCAAGAGCAACCCTACACTGAAGAGCTTATAGGAATTTCCCACTGACCACCTGCTCCTAAAACTGTAGGGGGAAATCCCACATGCTGTGGGATGAAGGGAGTTCAGTTAAAAACAGCCCTTAACAATTACAGCTGCAGGTTATTTTTAATTGAATTCAGATGATGAATGTGAAATAGATGATTTTGAATGAGATAAGCAGGGAAATACTTGTTCTTGTCAAGAAGGTAAGGAGCAAACAGTTTTCCCAACCAGCCTGGATAGGAACCTTTTAATCACTGAAAGATAAATAATGGATCCAAACTATCAAGATTTATTTTAATATAAATTAGGGATTTGAGTTAAAGTGGCTCAAAATCCAGCTCTATTTGGCTTATTTTGAAACTGCAGCCTGTAAATTGAAGGGCTTCTGTGTTCAAAATAGCCACAGAGTCATCAGAAGGTGCAGGTTCATGTCTCTGCACAGACCTAGAGGGCTTTGAGAAGCTTCTCTGTTCAAGGGCTGGTCACAGAGTTGGTGCACAGCTCTGTCACATCAGCACCAGCTGCAGAGAAAGGGGAGAGCTGATGCTCTCACACTCAGTGCACCGTAGTTCAGAGCTCACTACAGACTCCTCACACAACCTCAGATGCATTGATTAAATTGTCTGGGCAATGGTTCCTCCCAGAGAAACAGGGACAATATTTCCTTTCTCCCACTCTTTGTTTTGTCAGTCTATGTGGTAAGTCCTTTTGCATGTAAAAGGTGGTGTGAAACAGCAAGGCAGCCAGAATTTATGGCAATGAACAAGTACCTGAAACTAAACTGTGTCCTTGGTCCTGCAGAGCTGCCAGTTGCTTTTCATGTGTCACTGGGAATTTGGGTGAGTAAATCGATGCCAAAATGCAAGCTTTGTAGACACAATGGATGTCCCTCAGCATTGACAGAGAATAAGAATAGGTTTGATAATTCTAGGGTATTTTCCACAGAAGCTGACAAAAACATTCATCAAAATTAGGGACAGTCAATTGAATATGAACAGAGCAATGTGGACTTGTGCCCAAACTGCCAAAAAATAAATAAATATATATATATGTATATATATATATATATATATATACAGAAACTCATCTCTAGGCTGTGGTTACATGAAAATACTCCAGTGGAACTTGAACAACACTCATTTCCAGTGTAATGAAAAAAGCTCACATACAGCTCCTCCCTTTCCCTCAACCAGAGCCCTTTGCAGGACATTATTTCCATTAGAAAACATTAACTGTAAGTACACATGTGCAAAAGAAAGGGATGAGCAGAGCTGGGAAAAACAAACCCCAAAACATGCCTAAAAGCATACACAGTGTTTCACAAGATAATTGCAGAACAAATAGAAAGCAGAGCCAGATAAACACAGCCAGCCTGTGCCACGTTCTCATGGTCATCTCAATAGCATTTTAAGACAAAGAGAAATGGAACAGGAGATTGCTACTGTGAGATTTTCTGGTATCTCAAAGACAACTAAAAATAAAAATCAGAGTAGAAGCCCTAGTGAGCAGGCACAGGTGTTGTACACACTGTGCACTTTCAGAGACAATACCTTTATGCTTGGAGGAAGACATAGCTCAGACAATGTGGAACCAGCCCATTTCTTAAAAGCACTCCACAGCTGCCAAATGGCAATAAAACCTCACTATGACCCAGCCAGGTGGGTTTTGGGCTCCCTGCAAACATTTTTACAAACCTTCACTATGGTCTGCTCTTCTGTTCTCTCTCTGAAGAGATTCAAGCAAGATGGAGAAGTTTTATGAAATCTTGCTAAGAGAAGGAAAGGAAATCCAACAATTACCCACCACAATTCAAATACAAAGTAACTGGAAACTACCATCCAATGAAATGGAAGAAGAAATAATGCATCCCATGGAGTGGTAATGCAAACATTCCCACCCCTGCCCCATCCAGGTTATTTCTTGGCCAGGAAAGCCACCTCCCAAAGGGGCCATCATTGTGCTCCACCCTGGCTTAGCCCTGGGCTCCGAGCATCTGATCACTGTTGGCTTCCCAGGGCTCTTTCAGAAGTGGCAGGCACTTACCTTCTCCCTGGAGTGTAGGCTGATTTGTTAACTAGCTATTAGAATTAGTAATCCTCAGTTGAGTCAACAGTTAGGCAGTTGCTTATATCACCTTACAAGGAAAAAAATATTGACACTCTTATACTGTCAACAGATCAGAAGTAGGCAAATATAGACAGAGATAGAGTATTCAGATAACCTGCCAACCCCTGCTAACTGCAAGCAAAAATATAAACAGAAGGTTCTCTGCTCTATGAAGATTTGCAGTAGGGCAGCAGCTGCATAAGGAGCCCAAGAAGCACCTTCTGAGCTGAGTTTCAGGCCAGAGGAGGATTATTTTGCTAATTCAAGGACTTTGGTTTCTGCTCAGAAGAGCTGCTGATGTCATAGATGTGAGCAGCTGGAAAGTGGTGCCTCCATTCCTTTACCAGAGGCACCAAGAATTTACAGATTCAGCTGCAGTTGCAAAATAGTACAACAGAACTGGAGCAGTCTGGATTTTGAGCCATTTTAAACCAAAATTCTTAATTTAATTAAAAACAAATCTTGATGTTGTCCTGCTCATTATGGCTTAGTGACAAAATGTACACAGACATTCTCAGTCCAGAGCCCATCCCAGATTTCAGGGATACAGTACATAGCCCTGCTCTTCATCACTCACCATTTTCTCCCATGGCTGGGAAATGTCAGAAGATGTTGAGCCAGCAAATGCTTCTGATTACCCTGTCAGAAGCTGTTCCCTTTTTTGTGCCTTCTCCCCTTTCTCTGTAGCCTTTCTTCCATCTGTATACTAGATATCTTCTTGCAGCCACATCCCTGCAGGCTCCTTTCCTTGGGCATCTCTTTATCACTGGGCCATCCTGCACTCCGCATCCTACATGACCTGGGAGGGACCAATGCTTTAGCAGGTTACTTCTGGGGAAGTAACTGGCAGAGGATCTTTCCCTGAAGGGCCAGGTGTCCTTTTACAAAATCTGGTTAATCGTTCTTCCTCCTAGAGCAGCTGCTAACCCTTTCAGCAGTGAGTTAGGGCTAATACAACTGAAAAACAACTTTGTTGTGCAAAGACCAATTCTTTATGGAATTATTACAAGACTCTCCTGTAATCACCAGGATTGCCTTTAAGGCAAAAATACCCTCTCCATGTAGCCCCTCGCTCTATTTTCTGAGTCAACTCAGAGGAAGACTATTCAATCTCTTTCCTCATAAAAACCACACTGACTCTCCAACAATGACAAGTGGCTGCTTGGGCTAACCACATGCATCCCCACAGCCCCAACTTTCTAACATCCTCTTGGCAAAGCCAAAGGGACGCATCAGTTTGTGGTCCTGTGGGGAGGAAATCTCTACTGGAGGCCTGAAGCCCACACCACTCTGGGATAGGTGTGCATGGAGTAAATGCTGGCTGATGTTCAAATAATCAACCTCAAGGTAGGGCAGAGGGGCAGACATGGAGAATAAAGATTTTAAGATACCAGCTACACATTTCTCAATGTTATGAAGGTTAAGCTCTGAGTACAGACATATTCTAGGTTTAGATTTCTGAGATGGAAAAAAGACAAAATTTACAATTAGCCCATCAAGAAATGGGCAAAGGTTCATTCTGAGCTGCAGTTTCTTCCACCTGAACCAGTTTGCCCAACCCTGGAGATGCTACTCAAGATATAAGCTTTGCTGAGGTTCCCACCTGACATCTTTCAAGGAGGGCAGAAGGGCTCAGAGAACTCCAACTCCACCTTGGCTTATAAACCTGCCAAACATGTTTCTTGGCAAGGCAGCAGAGTCATTTCCCCAAAGGCATGGTGGTTTTGCTTTGTCTTTTACCAGGTTCTAGCCCTGTGGTGCTAGCAGTTGTCATTGGGAGACCATCAGAAACCAAGAAAGCAAAGCAGGAAAAAAGTAAATAAATAAAAAACAACAAAAAAAAATTAAGAGACCACAACGACACACAAAAAGGACATGTTGTTGAGCAAACAAAAGCCAACACAGATGAAAAAAAGAAATGACTCATTTCTTTTTGTAAGTTTTTGCTTGCTCCAAAGTAAAACCAAATGGTGGAATAAGTAATTTCCATTGTTTAGCTGCTCTTTGTGATTTTCACCAGTAGCCACAATTGTCTGCGTTGACTTAAGTATTATTTATAAGGTACAAGAAATGAGTTGTGGAAAAGTCAACCAGGGATTTGACAAACTGCAAGAAAGAGCTTGGAAGTTTTCCTAGTCCTCACTGTGCCTGACACTCACCAGCACTGGCCTCTTTCTTCTCTTTGCCTTTTCTGCCCTTGATAAGGAAATTTTGTCATTTCATCCTGTTCAGAGAATACCTCAGCATCAGCATGACATGCACTCTTCCAGCAATAGAAAGAGGAGGATGCTGGCACTTCATTTGAGACAGCATTGGAAATGGAGAAGGGAAGAAGAGTGGTTGATTCTCCAGGAGACCATCCTGGCTGCAGTGGGACTGTCACTCCTCCCCAAACACAAGAAACACAGATGTGTCAGTGCAGGGGTGCAGAGATGCCCAGGCAGGCACCTTGGGGTGACATGTCCCATGAAGGCAGTGCATTCGTGCCTGTGCTGATGGCACACAACCAGCTCCACTCTGGGGTGGCCTGGTCACAGCTTCAGGCATTGCTCTGCAAATCCAGTCACTGATTCTGGACAGGGCTAGCACATTGAAATGGCACTTTTCCAGCCTGCACCTACTGTCTCGTATGTCCAGTTCACCATTTTATGCTCTACCATGGAAAAACCACCCAGTTCTTCCCACGACAAAACCACACTCTTCCTCTTGCCTGTGTCGGACTCAAGTAGAATTTGAATTGGAATTTCCAAGCAAGTCAAAACCTTTCATTTTAAACCAACTTTTGAGAGCTGCTTCAGAATCCTCAGGACTTGCAGGTCCAATAAAAGTTTCATTTTAATCAAATATATTACAGAAGTTTTATGCAATATATCCAGCTCAACATACTGTACTTAGTTGTAAAAAAGTCCCCTCATTATTTCCTGACTATCTTGACACTGTTTCTCCCTCTTCGGATGAATGCAAACACATATTAGAATTTCCCAAGGGACAGAAATACATTATCAAATCCTCTGAACCTGCCTATTAGAACATTTCAGGCTTGCACAGTTTGTAGAAAAGTTTTCTGGTTTTGATCAGTGCAAGATAGCCCAGCTGCTTCTCTTGACTCACCTCCTAACATGGTGATTTTAGTCTCAAACTGGGGCAGAAGTCAAATTACAGGCAGTGTGATTAATGTGCCTCACTTCAATCTACCCTCTTCTTCTCAGAAAATGAATTACTATTTCCTTTGAAGTAATATTTCTCTCAAGTTAAGTTTTATAGGATTTGCAACCTGCTTGCTGACTTGGTTTGGCATAAATTGTTGTACGACTGCGGTGATCTCACTGCTGAATGCAGGAGGGTGGTGACAAGAGGAGCTCGCCTACAGCAGGGCCGTGTGGTCCTTGTGCATTCCTCTCAGATTTGTTTTATACACACCACAGCAGCTCTACTGGCACATCACAGAGTCATGGAACAGGTCACAATTAGGTTGGAAATGACCTCTGAGCTCACTGAGTCCAACCTGTGACCAAACACCACCATGTCAACTAAACCAGGGCACTGAATGCCACATACAGTCTTAAACAGCTCCAGCAACAGTGACTCCACCACCTCCCTGGGCATCCCATTCCAGTGCAAATCGCCTTTTCTGTGAGCAATTTCTTATTAATGTCCAAGCCAAACCTCCCTTGGCTCAGCTTGAGACGGTGCCCTCTCATGCTGTTGCTGGTTGTCAGGGAGAAGAGCCTGACCCCTGCCTGCACCCTCCTTTCAGGGAGTTGTAGAGAGGGGTAAGATCCCTCCTGAGCCTTCTCATTTTCAGGTGGAGCACCTTCAGATCCCTCAGCCACTCCTCATAGGACTTGTGCTCCAAACCTCTCCTGAGCTCCATTGTCCTTCTCTGGACTCACTCCAGCACCTCAGTGTCCTTCCTAAATTGAGGAGTCCAGGACAAGAATAGGGTCCCAAACTGTGGCAAGTTTTTTGCTGCAGAAAGATTGATTCTACACGTATTAAGACAAGACTAAGGGCTCTGCAAACTTAAATAACCTCAGAGTGATCCTTATTCTGTGTAAGAACTGCAGTTAATCTTGTCTTGTCAATTAAAACAAATAAGAGAAAAAGAGATCCAACTCCAAACCCAAGAACATCTGGATTAATTGAACAAGCAGCTTCCTTTTCTTTCAATCTTGCTGTTTCTATACTGATCCTCTCCACAGCTGTCTTGACAAGACTACTCCAAGCCCAATTTTAAGTACATCCTTCACTATTCTCTTTCTAAAGAAAGATACCCTGCCCCAGGCTACCAGACTCTTCCATTTGCACTGGTCTCTCATAGAATCTAGAGAATTGTCATCAAATTTCCTGCTTTTCTCAAGTCAGCCCTTGGTAATATGTATCTTAGACTTTTTGAAATTGCATACATAATCTTCATTGGCTCAGCCGTTCTTAAGCCGTGATTAATAATCAAAATAATAAAATGTAAAAAAAAAAAAAAAGGTAATTACACCCATGCTGGTAACTAAAGTGAATACATCTCTTGCACACAAAACAAATCCTGTACATTAACTTCCTCTGAGTCACGCCCCAATACACCCACGCCTCGCCTCTCTAAGGTATTTCTCATGTCATCGTAGCCTAAAGCAAACACCTACACTCTCTCCAGCCTGCAGGAGAGAACCCAGCCTCGAAGCGCTGGGATCAAAGGTGTAAACGCCACCATCTTCCCCAGGATGTCCTGCAATTAGCAGGGGATAACCTGGAGATGGTGGCATGGCCTGAGGTCATTTCTCTCAAGGGAGAGGGTGTGTGATGGCTTCTGGTGTAGCAGTGAGCTCCAGACATTGGGCCAAGTGCAACAAAAGAGCATCCAGCTCCTGGCCTCGGTTAGTTTGACCCCTCTAAGGACCTCAGTTTGGATGGAGTGAGATGAGGCTCTTGCACAGTGTGGCTGGTTTCAGACTGGGGTCTGTGGAGGTGCTTGGGCATAGCTTGGCATCCAAAAAGAGAAAGAAAGAGATGGAGAAATGGAAGAGAGACAAAATGCAGGGGAAAAAAAGGAGAACAGAAAAACCATGAAGACTGAAGTGTTGGAACCACTTTAAAGCAAACACAGACTCTTGCTCCTCTTTGGTTTCTTTTGCTGGGTTTGCATTTCCAAATACAGCCCTGTCTGCCAGCTCCAGTTTCTGCTGCAAAGCGACCCTGAGCTGACACTTTTGAAAGGTCCCACTATGTGGGCAGAGTGTTCTACAGATGAATGTTCTTTTTGCCTCTCACAATGCATCCTTGCATCAGCTCTAGCTCCTGAAGAGTGGTGTTTCTCACCAGACACAGAAAACATAATAAGTGTTCATGCTCTTGGGTTAGAAATAGAGGCAGGTCAGATTACGGTCATGCAGTGCCCTCAGCTTGCTGTGAGCCAGCCTGGCTCAAGAGCCTCCAGTGAATCCCAGCTGCCATAGAGTGACCTCAGGTGCCTCTGGGTGCAGGTTCTTCTCCTCTCTGCTGTGTCATACGGTCTCAGCTCCCTGCAGAGCCTCCTCCCTGCCCTGGTTGTTCTCCTGCCAATGCTGCAGCTTGGCTGGACATCAGTTCCTAAAGCTGGCAGCAGCAGCCGTGGTGTCCCTGCTGTCCCCAGCACACCCTGGGCTTGCCCAAGCTGGTTCTGAACATCCCAACAGCAAGGCCCCACTCTGCTCAGATGTTGCAAATACCTGCTGGAGGCAGAGCAGAGCAGACGGGGACTGTGCTCTCCCTGAGGAAATCTGAGGCTCTTTGAGAAGGGATTTACTGGACCAAGTACCCAGCACCACTTTTGAGCAGCTGAGGCTGGAGCTGACCCTCACTTCTGACTTATACATCAGCTCTGGGTTGGATGGTCTTGTTCTGGGCTATTTTGGGCAGCTCAATCATTATTTATGCATGGCAAGACTCTTGTAACATCCAAGCCTGAAGCAATACCTTTCACACCAGCAGGGTTAGCAGTGTAACCAGCTCCAAACCCAGCATTAGCTACAGACAGGACACCAAGTGTCTTCATGCCCAGTGCACTATCTGAGTGAGGCTTTCCTTCAGAAGACAGAAGCAGAAGTTAAAACTGAGGTCAACAAAGTGGTTTGAGCAGCATGTTCTTGTCCTGCACTGTCTCCTTACAGCTGTGACCATCAAAGCAAAGGTTGGGATTGCTGAACTGGATTTTCAGCAGCTGTGCCCTTGAGACAGAAGAGGAGTTGGGAGGACCCTTACCTCCTTCCCAGCTCACATGGGCATCCTACCACATCCCTGAATTCACAATGTCTGAAAATCCCAGGAGGCTGAGAGGTAACATGGGCAGCAATTACCCTGTCAGTAACTGGGCTGAAGTACTTATCATGCCAGCCATATCCCTACCTCCCCTAACAGTACAGAAAGGGAACAAAACTAGCAGCAAACAGCACGCTGATGTGTTTCAAAATCTTTGCTGGAATACCAACACCTAGGCAAACAAACAGAGCTGAGCATGCTGCAACGAATGTTTGCCCCATCTACAAATAGGAGCTGTCCTGATTTCAGTAACCTGCAGTGAGGAATTCAGCCCATAGACCTGCCACGTCTGTGCCAGGCAAACACACATCAGGGCTTCTCTGCAGCAACCAAACAGAGACCATGGAAAGGTGATAGTGATGGCACAGTTGGATAGTCCCGAAATACCAGTTTCCCCATAAATAGGCAAATCAATTAAAGGTTACGAAATGCAGTAATTTTCTCTGGGTGTAGCTACATGCTTCTGAGTTTAATGAGTAAGTAAATGAAGTTGGGAGCGAGAAAGAGAAAACACACTTTAGATTTCTACTGTTTTGTTCCTCAAACTCTACAAAATTTCACTTAGATCACACCTGGTGACCCTTTCAGGACCTTCCAGTTCATGCCATCCTGCAAACAGTCACTCCTGCCGCCATCCCCTAGAGCCTGATGACTCCTGGGAGGAGGGAAAAGTAGAATTGCCTGTCAGGCACAGAAAATCAAGCACAGAGCTGGGATATTGTCCGACCAATTTTACAGATGGTGTGGGGAAAGGAAAAGGGCTAGGAAAAATGTCGAAAAGCAAAAACCTGCAGAGAGAATTAGGACTTGAAAGGGACTAAGTCAAATATCGCCCCATTTCCTGCCCTTTGAAAAAAGTTTTTGCACCCTTTTTTCACCCAAAGCCAGATAGGACCTCAAGCATCCAGAGAGGTTTTAAACCTCTGGACCATATCCCTACAAAGGACAGCCACCTATGTATGATCCTCTCAAAAAGCAAAACAGTTTTCTAGATGAACAACAAGAGTACCCATCATAATGTCCCAACTTTGCCTCTTAACTTATAACCTGCTCTCCCCAGTATCCTACCTTTAAAACTAAACAATTTTTTGCTGCTTGATGGGCAAGTGTTCACATATTAGCCTTTGGGTTTGTGTGCCTTTCTTCCTTTACGCAGTGAAAATTTCTGCTAATTCAGAGCCATGACTGAGAACTTTGCCCTGGTTTCATTCTTTGCTGTACTTTTTTGGGGGTTCCTCCTCCACAGCAGCCCAATTTGTATAAAGAGGTGGTACAGTGAATCATTCCAAGTCTTCCCAGCTCTGGGGGAATGATGAGGACTAGCCCATGCACAGGCAATAATAAGCTTTCTGAATCATTCTGCAACAATCTCTTGGCATTGCATTTGGGGGATGAGGTACACCTCCACTCCCCAAAAGAGAAGATACTGCTACTTGGGCACATTTAGTAATAGAAAAAGTAGGAATAAAGTTTCTATTCCATTAGAACTGGCCAAAGAATTTCCTTATGGTGGTTTTTGATGCACAGAACCACATTTGGTTGCAATTTGCTGGTTGAAGTGACTTCTGGGACCACCTTTCTTGTGCTATGTGCCCTAGTCCTAAAAATGCTCCAGCCATGGTCAAGGGCTTGGTCCCAGGTTTAGGAATGGATGCTCTTAGGCATGACCAGAGATCCGGCATTCCTTCCAGGCGAGAGCAGGAGCCCTCACTCAGCCCAGAACTACTAAAATCACTGCTTTCCTATCACAGGCAGTTTTGATAATCAGAATGAGAGAATTCTCAGTCCTGGGATGCAGTCAGAAATATGGTGATTTCATTGCATAGCACGTACAGAAAGCAAAGACTGCTTCTGATGGAAATGTTTTGTCTAACCAGGAGAGATTGCTTAAAAGAATGTAAAAATTCAAACACCACAGACTAAAGTGAGAAGAAAATTGTTACATGAAAAGTTCTTTTAACCAACCTCACCAACTTTAGATTCCCTTTTTTAGATCTACTGGAAGCTTATTAACATTATAGAGTTACAAGTAAACAAAATAATTCAGTAGGATTCAAAATCACAAACCAAAGGACCCATAATTTTCCATTAAAAAACAGGGACAAAAATTTTGCCTGACTTCACAACCATTGAGAAAAAAATCTGAATTCCAACACTACAATATTTGAACAGCGTGTTTAACTAACAGATGTGTCAGCAGGATCAGTATGACAGTATTCATGTCCTGGAATAATTTCAGCTTCAAATTAGAGACAGAAGGGAGATTGTGGGTGTCACTGTGAACACAAGACCTGCCCTTGCTAATACTGTGCTCTCCCAAACCAGATCTCAGCTTTACACATTGGACTCCTCCTGAGGTCCATTTACTGCTGCACAACCAATCCATTCTCTGTGTAAAGGGACAAGACGAATTCATATTATTTCTAATAAAGAAACCACTCCACAGCCCTTATTTTAAATTTGCATTACACAGACACCTTTAAAAAGAAGGTGTCGTTAGGCCAGAGGAGCTGGCTCTGCAACATGCTTCCTTGGTAATAATATCTTCCACATTCTGTAAGTTCTGAAATATAGGTATGACATAAACCCTATGGGGGCTCATATCACGGGGATACCGCTAACCCGAGCCCTGCAGCCCTTCCCATTGGGTGCACTGCAGCCAACCACCCTCCCAGGGAAAGCAAAGATGCTTGGATACTGTGCTCTGGAGTCGTGTCCTGCCTGCAGTGGTAACCTTAGAAAGACTATCTTTTCATTTTGGTCATTAGGTAATTTACAAAAATATCCCACACTCAGCATAAAGGGCACACAAGAGCACAGGTGGAGGGACATCTGCCTCACCTCAGGAAGATGCTAAGTGGAAACCAAGGTGAAAGTTGATGATGCCAAGGACCCTTCAACAGTATTTGTTTTTCTGCTCCTTGAAGAACAATTATTGCCACTCTGAGAGATCTGAGCTCAGCTGCCTACTTGGAGACATATAGCAATTTCACGATTATAAGCCACACCTTTTTCCTTAAAGAATCCAGCCTGCCCCAGTAGTGCGGCTTATATTCAGGTGCGGCTTATATATGGACAAATCCCGTGGTCTACTCGGCTACTGGGAGGTGCGGCTTATAATCAGGTGCGGCTTATAATCGTGAAATTACTGTACTTTTTTCCAACTAACAGTGTGTACACTGCTTTTAGGATGGAGTGAAATTTTAAGTAAAAATACCTTCAAGATAGATTTGCAGCTATGACACAACCACACAAGGATGTCAGGAAATTGGATGGTCTACTTCCCGTCCTCCTCCCACACTGGTTAGGATGTGAAGATCTGATGTGTGATGGAGTTGCTATTGCCTAATGAGGTATTGCACATCCTCTGACATGGTGCAAGAGATTAGGTCCTGGGCTTTGCCTGCAGCAAATGAAGCTTGGCTCTCTTTCTTCACATTAAATGCAATTCACTGCAAAGTAGGTGTCTTTGTGTGTGTGCACTGTTATCATATGACAATGGACATTGTTGAGCTGCTGCAAAGGGAACAGTGCCTGTTTCCCTTCCTAGGGAGCTGCATTTGACACAACAGGCAGGAGCTCAACCTCTTTAATAAAAGCTCTGTAAAATGGCATGGCTTGTAAAACAGGATTAATTTGGGCAAAAAAAAAGATAGGGAAGGAAAGGTCCTGAAAATCTGAACACCAATCAGGAGAGATCTCCTCTCAACTGCTTCTGCACTGAGACTGCTTTTGAGAAAGGCACTTCTGTCTCTCTGTAACTCCCTCAGGGCGTTGTGTGCCGAAAACTCAGAAATGGGAGCCAAGGCTCATGAGTTCTTCTTAATCCCAGCTGAGCCAATCCTTTATGATTTTGATCAAAGAAATGCAATCCTGCAGACCATAGGTAAGAAAACCAGATGCATAAAGCAAGGCAGAGCTTGAGCTGCAATTCCCCAGAGACATTAAACTCCCAAATTCTTAGCTTTGTAAAAGACTCTGCCTACAGAGAACAATATGGACTAAGTCTCTCAGAATTGGGCTGCCTTCCAGACTCTGTCTCACCTCTCCTGAGAGTGCCTGAAAAAAACCTGGCATTGCAGAACAAGGGATGTTTGAAAGTTGGAGCCTCTGGGTGCTTCAATGAAACCTCAGGTGCATCTGTGGTCTTGAATAAATACTAGATTTCACGGAACAATTTCCTCCAAGTGCATTCATTTCATGTACAATGGAGAGCATTTTTCCTTAAAAAAAAATGGAGGATCCTTTCCCTTGGCCTGGTCCTTGGAGAAAGACAAGGAAGGTTCACAAACACTCTCCACTGAGGCATATTCACCCTGAAAGTACTTGTGTGGGCATCATGAAAATATTGTGGTCTTCAGCTCACTGAGGAGTGAGAGCTGTGCTCGTGAGGCAGGTGACTGATGAGACACCCCAGGGAGCCGCTGCTGAGTGCTGAACAGTCAGAACAATCCCTGCACTGAAGAACACCTGAATAACCAGCAGGGTGGGTACAGAGCCAGCAGACTCGGGGTGAACAAATTTGTAAATCTGCCTGTTTGCACAATGTGAGCTCAGACGTCAGGAGAAAATTCAGTAATAAAATTAAATTTTGACTCTTAAGGTGAGAAGTGATGGTTGTACTTGGTTTGGAGACAAAAGGAGACATTTTGTAAGAGTAAGGTTTTCTATTTGAGGGCCCCCTTTTCCTCTGCCAGGTCCTGACCTGTCATACTTGAACCTCAGCAATGTTCTGACAGCTGTTGGGATGGGCCATGGTCTGCTGAGTAAGAGCCATATTCCACTATCACATCCAGGATTAAGAAATAAACAGGCAAGATTCTGGCACACAATGGCAGTGAGATGTGCAGCATTGGACACGGGACCGGGGTCATCAGCCCAAGGAAAGGGCAGGACACTAAAAGCTGAAACGAGTGGAAGAGGTGACCAAACACATTCATGGAATTTGCAGCTATTAAGTATCATGAAAGTATCAGGATGGTCTGGGAAAGCACCTGGTTGCAAGCACTGGGACGTGTCCTGTTTTCAGACTTATTCCGAGCCATAAATGGGTACAGCCAGAGGCAGCGCTTGGGTTACTCCAGTCCTTAGCCTTTAGCAGATCTCTGGGCTTCTGGAGTTCTCTTGGAACTAATTCCCTTCCATATAAACACTTAGACGTCCATTATATCCCAATACCCACATTGCAGTTCACTGGCCAGGGCTGGCAGATGGTAGGGAAAGATTAAACACAAGTTCCCTAATTCTCTCTTGAGTTTCAGCATATGAAAGCTCCAGCTGTCATTGCAGTGAGAGATAAAATGACACTGTCTTGAGGCTCCCCAAAATTTGATTCCCCCCTCAGCAGCTATAATTCTTTGAAATGCTGAATTAGCAAAAGGTGCTACAACACTGTAGGCTGATGAAATAACCCAAGACACTGGCAAATAGCTCAAAGGTCCCAAGCCCTATTTGCTGGTAACCATGGCACTGCAAATTCTGTTTGCTAAATACTGGCCCTGAAGGGAAGGCAAAGGTGAGAGGCTTGCAGGAGACAGGCTACAGTGCATGTTGCTAAGCCACTGAGCAATAACATGTTGTGTGTTTCATGGGTGTGATGGCATCAGTCAGAGCAGGCATGTGACTCAGCCCCACCAACACTGAATCAAACCTTTTAAAGAACATGGATAAATTCTCTTCTTATCTCCAGGGGATACCAGAAGAAGAAAATAAAAACCCGTCAAGAAGAGCCTTTCAATTTACTTAAATTCATAGAAGTATCAAAAGATTAAACTGCTAAGCAGAGTAATTTTTCAAATCCTTGATACTTCCTTGATGTAGGATAGCCAGGCCTTTTTGAGTTCATCCATCAATACTCAGTCAGTAGGAGCAAAATCAAGTTCCCAGCCACCAGGAGTAACCACT
The DNA here is from genome assembly GCA_009812075.1 of Sialia sialis. NCBI lineage: Eukaryota > Metazoa > Chordata > Aves > Passeriformes > Turdidae > Sialia > Sialia sialis. Next base: position 10,807,464 of record VRYO01002781.1, on the reverse strand, counting down.
CTTAGCCGTCCCAAGCTTTCAAGATGAGGCTGGTTTTGGAGAGCAAGTAGGGAGCTGATTCCTGAACCCTTGGGGCCTTAGGAGCCCAGCTTCTATTAATGTCCCACTGACAAGCAAAGAGCTTGGATGCTGTGTAATAAAACTCAGCACAGAGATCTTGGTGTCCATGAAATAACCAGTAGGAAGTGGCCTGGTCAGGCTCTGGCAGAGCTGCAACCAGAGTCCAGAAATGTGGGTTCAGCCTCCCTAAAACTCTGCACTGCTTCCTGAGCAATGTCTTTTGGCCAAAACCCCCTTATGTCCCCATTGGGACAATATGAATTTGAAAATACTGCTTGCCTATCCTACAGTCTAAATGTCAGCCAGGGAAAGAGAAGGAAAGAAAGCTAAGAGCCACCAGGTGTTGCAGAGTATGTGCTCTCAGCTTCCACTCTGCTGAGCATTCCTGCTGTCTCCAGCAATCTTGAGTTTTTGGGCAGGATAAAGCTGTCTCCATTCATCTTCTCTGGTCACCCTATGGAGGTGTTTCTTGCAAGAATGAGCGTTGAAAAGCCTCAAGTGCTTCTACAGACACCAAACTGCATGTGGTTAGTCAAAATCATAATTTACTGATACCAGCTGGCTCCTGGGATGAGCAGAAACATGCTGAGGTCAAGCTGTGCAAATTAACCCTATTAAATTATTCTTCAGTGGCTGCCTGTGCTCGTGAGTGCAGTCTGCACATAACTCATGAAGGGAGCTGTGGTGAGAGCAGGTGAAGGAGAGGATGAGGCTCCTGCTCCCCATGGTTGCAGTGTGGTAAGTCTGGCAGGCACCACAGCAAGACCTTTGTTGAAGATCCTTCACTGATGCTCAGAGTGCAGAAGAAAACTGAAAACTCGCGCCAGGAGTTTCACTTCTGCCTTACAGCTGACAGACACTCAAAGACATGAGGTGAAAGATCAGTGGGTGGATTGGGATGAAATAAAAGCAAACTGGTTTGATCCCTTCCCCCAACTCCCTGCAGCACATGAAACTGTGCTTTGGAAAAGTCTCAATTCACACCCTCTAAATCGCTTGGTTCCTGCACACCTCAACCCTGTCATTCTCCAGCACTGTGGCATAACCTCCAGAGACCTAGCTGGGTTGTTCTGAGTTTTGGGGTTTTTTTCAGAAATTCTACCCTCACAGCAGTTTCAACTCGATTTAGGGCACTGACACAACTGACTCCTCTTCTTGCACCCAAAACTATTAACCAGGAGGCTTTCTACCCCACCTCTGTGACAATTTCTGGGATAGGTCAGCACCAAACCTCTCATTTGGAAATTGGCCTATTGTCATGGCATACAGCTCAGTCTGAAAGGCTGCACACAGGATCGAAGTGAAGTTTGGCCCTTTATGTCAGTGGCAGTATTCTCATGTTTTGTAAAGGCTCTCTGAGACATGAGCCTTCAAATGCACGTGTACCATCCACAGCACACCTGTCCCAAAGCTTCATTTCTGTCTCAGGAGAGGTCTTTAGCATCAATGAGTGATGCCCAGAGATCTCTGTACCTTATAGATAATGCAGGTACTAAGCACAGTCTGGATGCCTAAAAGTAACCATGAACTAGAAATGCCTTTTTAGAAGTCAGTGTACTGAATTTAGATAGAGCAAGAGCATGCCTCAGGCATTAAAAGATGACAGGTAATTCTTCAAAGTGTCTGACAGAGAGACCCTTGGATGATTCACCTTTTCACCACACCAGCAGCATTTTCTGTGACCACTGCTTGGTCACCTTCTTGTGAAAATCCACCTGGTGAATTGAATGTTTACAGAGATAAAGGTGGTGCAAAAGGAAAGCACATACTCTTCCCTCCTCATTTTTTTTTTCAGGATCCAGTTCAACCATAATGCATATTACTTTAGACTTTAGGGAAAAAAATTGTACTTGGCATAAATTCAACATATTTTTCAGTCTTCAGATCTTCTCCACTCTTTATCAGATTGCACCCAGAATCCAGATCTGTGCACTTTTTGGAACAGGGACTCGTTCATGTACAGATGAACTAGCAGACATCATCTCTGTACTACTGCACTATCAGTAACAAAATCTGGCAATTATTTTAAAGGAAGACCCATTACAAACTTGCTTAGTTTTCCTGTGAGGTTTTCACGGGATTAGGACTGCAAGATCCAGTGTATCTTTCATTAACCACATTAAGCTCTTTAAAAAACCAGTTTCTATACAACAAAAAGCTCTAATTGAGCACCCAGCAGCCGAGGCAAGCTTGCTGGGTTACCTTGTTGGAGGCACACTCAGTTAATCCTTGTGGAAAGTCCCCTCCAGTCCCCTGAAGTCATTGTAACATACACGCGAGTGTGCGTGCATGGGTATAAATAAAAAAATGCATCATGGACCTCGCTCCCCAAATCTGGCCTTATTTGTAAGTGCTCCCCTTGCCACAGCCTTTTCTAGCCTTGATCTGTGGGGAGGAGGAAGGTGTCACCTGTTGGTGTCCTTGGCAGATGAAAGTGTGGGCATGCAAGGAGAGACATTTTAGAAGGGAAGGAGGGAAAACCACTCTGAGCAGAAACCAAGGTGCAGCAGAGCCTCTGATGAGCAGTGCATCAGAAATGAAAGGTACTCAGAGGGAAAGGGAGTGGGAGACTGGAGAAAATGCAGAGCAGTGCATCTCTGCTCTGGGAGCAGTGGAGGGTGGTGCTAAGCCCACCTCCACATAACCTGCTCTGTCTAGTGATGATCTGAGTTTGTCAAAAAGTTTCTAAGCAATTATAAGGGAAATATGGTTTTTGGACCACATTCATCACACAGTCACTCATGTGATTGTGAGATCAATTCCACCCATCTTGCATGTAAGCAGCAAGGTATGAGCTATCTTCTGGTGAAATTTTAACATTTTATGGCAGTTTTGTACTTTGTTTATATTGTTTGTACTTTCAAAAAAACCCAAAAATCCAAAACACCCCCCCAATAAAACCAAACAAATAACAAACAACAAAACGCCAACTGGATGTAACATTTTCCCTGAAAATTTGAAACAGACAGAAGAATTTGTTTCCTTGCTATGCTTTTTACATGAAATTATTGAGGAGAGTTTTTTCACATCACTTTACAGATTCTGTAAAGTGAGTCTCATCCTTCACCCATTTCATCATCTATGTCCTCAGGCTTACATGCATGTGTAAGCTTCACTATGCACAGGGGTGAGCACGGTCAGAGCATCCGGGGTTCTGGACACTGCTGCAAGGCACAGTTCAGCATGTGGTGTCATGGCTTTAGAGCAAAGGAATGGTTCCATTAGTTAATTCCGTGAGATTTTAGTTGCTTATCTTGGGCTTTGGCTGCTTTAACCAGAAGTCATTGTACCCCTGAAGCATGGTAAAAGCACATTGATTTAAAGTGCGCCTTTTTGCAGTCTGTACACACAAGTGCCGGTGTACAGAGCTTTAAACACACTAGCACTGAGGGTGCACACAAAACCCACTCTCCTGTGTGTTAGCAGTGCCAGAAAGCCACAGGGAATGAAAAGCATTCCCTCCTTAGCTGAGCACTGGGAACCTGTATTTCAAGTCATTTCTGTTTGCAGAACTAAACTGAACTCCTCTGCAGCCCAGGTGGGAGGCAGAGCAGCCCTGGCTCCTGGCAGGAGCGTGAGCTGCAGATCTCCCAGAGCTCCAGACCCAAAATTAAAACCTCCACAGCAGGCAAAAGCAGAGCAAGTGCCACTTCCCCAAAGACCTGACCCTCAAAATATCAGAGACAGCAGCTCTGCTAACTTTCCATGAGCTGAAGGTCAGGGAAACAGGAGTTTGGGGAGCTGCTTCCCGGGTTATGGGGAGCAGGGGAGCATCATCCTCCAATGCCCAGAGGGCAAAATGTGCCCAGTATCTCATTATTTGAGCAGTATTTGGGCAACCCAGGATGTTCCAGTGTGGAACAAGTTTTGAGAGAGGATTCCGAGAGTTCCCAACATGAGGGATGCCCCATTTTCTACACAAGCACACAGCTGTCATACCAGAAATGGGCAGAACTGGAAAATTATACCATATATTCATGTGGCATGTGAGAGGGTTATGGTTTACCTTTTGTTCTTATTTAATGAGAGGGTGGGAGAGGAGGGGGTTAAGGGAGGGGTGAGATCATGATAGATGAAGAGAACTGGCTTGGCTAACTCTCCATAGCCTGTAGCTACTGTAATATTTATGAAAGGGAAGGTGCACCCTGGCAAGCTAACCTGCCTGAAATTGGAAGGTTTCAGATGAAAGGGAAACCCTGTAAAGTAAAACTGAGTGGTGCTTGAGAGGAGCACGATGGCAGAGAAAGAAAAGCTATCTCCACACCAAGAGTTTCCATTTCTGAATGCTTTGCTTTGCCCTAAAAAAAAACCAACAAAAACCAAAAAAACCCACAAAGGAAAGCAACTTGGCCAGGCCTGCCTGCTCCCAGAGCACAGGAACCAAAGTGCCAACAAACATCAAACTCCCTTTTTGAAACTGGCAGAAGTCCTCTGGTATGTGCTAACACTGCACATTGCCCTGCCTGCGAGGCTGGAAGGGTCCCATCCACCGAGTGCCTGATTTCTGCTGCATTTTCCTGTATTTTGAGGTTATTTGCACAGACAGGGCAGGGCCCTTGGGTGTCCATTACAGGTCTGCTTTTTCAAGAGGAAAAGCTTGAAGATGCTATCATGAATGGCATTTCCTGCTTCTCCTACAGTTCTTATTGACATAGAAAAAGGAAGAATTTTTTGTCAGTGTTACCAAGATCTCTCATTTACCAAACTCTGTATCAGCACAGGACTTGGACTTTTTTAGGAGACAAAAAAAAAAGCATGTAGATGATAAAAGTATGAATGTCAGGATCCTGCAAAATATTCCCTTGATTTTCTTTTTAACACAAGACATGGAAACAACTTTGAAAAATTTCAGGAAAATATTTGATATAATATAGATAATTTTTAATTAAGTTCTTGCCTGTAGGCAGACCCACAGCCCTGGCATCTCTTATCTGCCAGCACAAGGCACTCCCAGTATCCTGTACTCCTATGGAAGGAGCAAGCTCTGTGCATGCAGGGGTGAGTTTCTTTTAGTTGCTTAGCTATTTCCTCCACAAAGACAGCTCCAAAGTGAGGTGATAAGCCACTGCTGGAATTGGAGGAAGGCTTATTTTTCAATTTGGATGAAAAATATAGATCTCATTCTCTACTCCCACCAAAGAGAAGAGTTTTAACCAGACTGGATGAATGGCTGTGCTTTCTATTGCTCTCATTTTTTAAATTATAATTTCCCTAATTTTGATCTCACTCTATCACTAAATACAAAAGAGCGGTCTGAAAGCTTCAAAAGAGAATGGTGTCATTTTTCCAGCAGTTTTTCTTATTGTCCCTGCCTTCCCACGCCAGCCCTGGCGCACAGGGGCAGGGGAGGAGAGTGCTTGGCACTCTGGAGGTTCTCACACCCCTCTCCTGTCTAGACCAGGGCTATGTCTGATTTTCTACCACCCCAAGGCTACAATTTCCAGTGAAGAAAGTATTAAATTCAAAACCATCTGCCCATCTTGGCTCCTTCTGAAAAGTCAAAACCTGTCAGAGGCCAGATTCCCACGTCTGGCATCAGAAAGGCTCCTGTCCCATTTGCAGCAGTAACATCATCACTGCCCAACCCATGACGTATGGGGCTCTCACACACAGCATGTCTGGGGCAGGGACAGACACTCATGGAAAGCCAGGATTTCACAGGGGCACAGAGAAAAGAGTGGGTACAGCATGGAGCAAAGGTGCTGGGAGCTGGGCAGGATTGAACCCATTTAAATTTACTCCTTGTCAGACTCGTTCTGTTGCGCTCTGACTTTTCCCTGCAGAGACCTTTGGCTCAAGTTTGCTTGCTGCTGACTGGGCCAGGATCTCATTTGCAGCATTAATCACGGGCAGCTCTCCCCAGGGCTCGGTGGCAAGCCGGGGTCAGCGCTGGGCTGCCGGGAGGGGAGAGGGAACAAGGAGAGTCACTCAATCTGCTGCCTGGTGTCACAAGTGATTTATGGCCAGCTTCAAACACAGCCATTGATCTGTTCTGCTTTCCCCAGCACGCTTGTCAGCGTGTAATAAAGCCAATGGGAATTCCTGGGTGTTGAGTCAAAGTTAAGTATGCTCAGGTTTACTTGTTTAAAAAAGCACACCTGAAGTCTCCCCATTTGGGAAACAGCTCAAGATTTACAATCCTGCAGAAATTTGCAAGGGTAAGAACAAGAAATACAACCCCAACCAGACCTTCAGGCAGCTGGCCAATTAATCTTCCCTTTGCTGTCTGCTGCTTGTTCTCCTTTCTGCCTTCAGCAGTTTTGGAAGATCTAAGCCAGGCAGCAGCAGTGACTTCCTCACGCCTGGCCCGCAGTGAACCCCTGAGATCCGTCCCGGAGGTGAACCCAGCCATTCCCCGGGCTGCATCTCCCAGAAAGGCTGCTCTGGAAATCACCTGCTGCTCTCAGTGCAGGTGAGCCCCGAGGCCAGGCCAAGCACCGTGTGGGCTCAGCAAGGCAAGGGCTCTGTAGCCACACGAGCTCACCAGCAAACATCTGCTCAGCTCCTGTTGGCTTGAGCTCAGAGGACCACTGCCCTCAGCAGCTCTGCGACTTGGGGCCTTTCTAAGAATGGTTCTCTCCTCACCTGGGATTGCTGCAAGGAGGGAGGAGGTGCAGGGGCAAGCCAGGTCAGGCAGAACATGACTGTGCCATTGGTACTGCAGGATGGTGCGTGGTGAGGGACAGCACAAGGCACTGAGGTCTCCCCCCACTGCTCCCAGGTCACCTGAAGCCACAGCCCACGTGCCCATGCAGGATGGAGAGCATGGACTGAACAACAAGAGAGGCACCTTGCCCAGAAGGCAGCCCAGATGTCACCAGGCAGGTCATACTGTTCTGCCCTTGCAGGATCTGTCCTTGATCATAACATCAGTGCCTTCTGACTTCCATCAAGAAGGAAACATTGCTCTACAGCATAGCACAGGCCATACATTTAAAATACTGAAAGAGTAACACTTTTGCCCAGTAAAATAATGTAAGGCATCTTATTCTCTTGCTTTGCTCTTGATTAAAAGCAAATAATAAAAAAATCACCAATAAATCAAATCCACATTTTCTTATGCAACCTTTAAAAAAAAATTTTAAAAAATTGCATCTTGCATCAAAATATGTCAGCAAAGTCCCAAAATTCTACTTATCAAGTTTTCCTAAAAGTAGCATTTTCAATACATTCTTCTTTCTCTAATCAGAAAACATTGACTGAGGAACCTAATAAGAAAGTAGTTGATAAGCTCCAGCAATTTTTATCCTTACGATATGTTCACTTTCTCAGCAAAGAGAATTCTCATTAACAATTACTAGGCAGTAGAATAATGAGATTGCAGGAGCTGCTCCACGGATCTCATTAAAACTGCCAACCTAGGAGCACGTCATGCTCTATTTCAGAGCAGTCACAAATGCTCAGCTCCTCTGGAAAGGCAGGGGTGAACCATTTGCCACAGGTATTAAAAACTCACAGAATTCCCAGTCAGTGGCCACTGAGAAGATGTTGGCCCCAGTTCAATGGATTTTCAGTTTCAGCTACCGTACATGTCATAACAACCAAACTGTGTGAAACAGAGAGCAGCAGGTTCCTAAGAAATATTAACGCCAAGTCTGATTGAGTAATGAAGGAAAATGCACACCTATGGGACTTTCCACAACTCTTATCAGTTCTCAAAAAAAACCCCAAGGGACACACATCTTCTAGGCTTTTTTTTTTCTGGGATGAACTTCCCAGCACTCTGGGGAAGAGGGAGACAAGTTGGAGGAATAAAAAAATCCCTTTTGAATGAAACATTGAATTAAACGCCAATGAAATGTTGATATTTAAAACACCCACTCACATATGGACAGCCTGGGAAGGTCAGCCCACAGTGGCACTGGATTCCCAGCCCAGTCCATAGAACAGCTACAAATTTTCCCTATCTGAGCCCTATTTTCATGCAACTCAGTCCTTGTTATTGTATCTTGCCATTTGAAGATTGTCTGTGACATCCAAAGGGATGGGGAGAATTGGGAAGAGATGATCTCTAGGAAAAGAGGTGATTTTATGGCCAAAATCCAAACTGCTAGTACAGAAAGAGGGAGTTCTTGCTTTCTGCACTTCAGTTTTTATTTGCCTCCCAAGTCACAGCAAATCTGTCACTACAAGTGCAGCAGAGACATCAAATGCCCCCACACTGGTAGTGCCAGCATCTTTTGTATACGTTACCACCACTAACTCCTTTGCCTTTCTAAGGCAGATTTTGTGACTTTTCTTGTCCAGAAGGCAAGTCCCAGGGTGATAAGAGCAGCCGGCTTGTCCTGCTAGCAACACAGACACTGCCTCATCTCTGTGGCAGAGAGAAACTTTTTCCCAACAGACCCTGCCTGGCTTAATCCCACTGTAGCAACCAGCTGGAGTCTGCATGTAAACAGCACACACATCCGAAAGCAGCTGGGCAGCTTGAGTAAATGCTGGCATTCACAGCCGAGCCCCTGGAGCCCTGCTCAGGCACAAAAACTGTCTGCAGTACAATCCTTCCAGTATGGAGCTCTCAGCTTTGTGACTGAACCCAGGAGGGGTTCCCTTAAAGAATCCCAGGTTCAATTGGTTGCAAGGAAAAGATTCTGCTGGTACACATCAACTCCTGACTTCAGTGTCAGCATTTTCCCAGCTGAGAAGAATTAGGTCTAGCAGTATATCGCATCACCTCGGCAGGAAAAGGATTTGTGGGGGTCTGAGGACAATGTTTTATAATGACTGAAAATCTGGCCCTAAACAAAATCTGGCCCTTTACAAAATTTGGTGGAAAACTGCACAGACTGTTGCCAAGAGGGATGTTTATTCTGGGGTTTTAGAGGAATGATAGAGGCAGATTTGAAGCTGTGACTTCCCCAGAATCACACAGTAGAGACCCAGTAAGAGAAGTGCTGCGTTTGAAATAGGCTCATACAGTGCCAAACACTCCCTCACACTCTCCCAGATAAAGTGAGAGGAGTTGCTCTTCCCCCTCCCAGATCAAGCCTTGAACAAGGCAATTAATTTGAAAAGGGCAATTTGATTAGACTCAATTTTGCCTGGTAAAATAACATCCATTAACTAACAGCAGGGAGTGAAAAGATGCTCAGTTTCCCCTAGGGTTTCTGGCTATGCCAGTTGGAAGTATACATGGAAATGGATTCACCAGAGCTAAAGGTGACAAGTGGGTGTTTAACACAAGACACTGTAAACCTGGTATGTTGTATTTTTCAAACTTCACATAGGAAATAACCCCGAGATGTTCAGGTCTTGGCAAGACTGACAGCAAGAAGGGGTACATGGGGAAGTGACAGACATCTGCCTGTGCTCCTGCCACCCTGAACCTTGTCCCAGTGCAGGAGCTACCACACCAACAAAAACAGTGTTAAATGCACCTCCAACAAACCAGAATAAAGCCATTAGTGGAAGCCAGGAGATACCGCCTTTGTGAGAGATACTCCCACGATCAGGCTACAACCAGATTGTCTCACTAGTTCAAATATGTAGAAATCTCACGTGTCTACGCTCAGGAATGACCTTACAGCCACAGCTTCCTTTTACCAGTTTAAATGTGGCTTTAAATGTGTTAAATTTATCTGAGCAGCAGATGAGAGGCCTTCCTGGAAGACCACAAAGGCAGAGCTACAGAAACAGTGGGTGAGAAGCAGAGCCATCACTGTCTGTGCTATGTGCTGTCCATCCAGGGTGCTGGAAAGTGCTCTCGACATTCTAGCTCAGTGGCTGTGCGTATCCACCCACCCACACGGGCTCATTCACTACTCTGCAGTATTTTCAAGGCACAGTCTGGTGATGAACAGTCCACATTGACACAGCCCGAGGTACACTGCCATCAGGCACATTTAATCTGGCAGCAGAAGCAGCAGAACCTCTTGGGACACTCAATTCAGAGCCACAGAGGGGAAAACCAGTGCCCCAATCACATGGATGCCTTTGAGAGCGTCTGTCAGTATCACCATAGCATGGTATCTGCTGGTTTATGCAGCAGCAGACTCATTTAGCACTAAATGGGTAACATTTTGTCTTACTCTAGCTGTTTAAGCCGAGGTTGCAGAGGATACCATTAACCATGGTACACAGCACTACTGCATGCCCCTATTTGGCTCGAATTCATGGCAACCCCCATAGAAAAACTTGGAATATCTGCTTATTCTGCAAATTGTAACAATAGCCTTTGTGCCCTGCCTGTATGGCAATGGAGCGTGTTTAAGCCACTGACAATGCTGAGTTCCTTGAAGTTGCTAATGGGTTAAAGCTGGGACATCTGGTGAAACACTAGCCTCAGCTGTTCCTCAAGTGACATCTTCTTGGGTCAAATTTATCTCTTCTTGCCAGTCCATCTGCTCACAGCCTGTCAATGATAAACACTTGAGAGCCACAGAGCAAGCGAGGCAGCAGACAGCAGTGAAGGACAGCATCTTGGAGTCTAACTAGATAGTGATATGGGAGCAAAAATAGCCCCAGTGCTCTCCCCCTCCCAGCCATCTTCCTCCTGCTGCGCTCCAGGGTCAGGGTCAGGCCAGGGAAGCAGTGTGTGCCATGCTGAATACAGAGCCCAGACCATGCCACCCAAGGGCTGAGGAGAGGCTTGTTTGTTCCCTAAGGTAAAAAGGAAAAAGCCAACAAGCACAACTCAACACACTACTGTGCTTTTTTGTCCTTCCAATGTCCCAGGGGAAAGGTTCACACCCGTTCTTCCAGCTGGTGGATGTTCATTTCCTTCTGCAAGGCACTGCAGAGCTTCCCAGTCCTTGCTGGCCACGCTGGGCAGCCCTGCCCACATACCAGCGCAGAGCAATGCAGCAAGAGGCACAGGGCAGCTGGGGGCTACCAGGGAAGGCACAGGGGAAATGTACTCCTCAGTTGGTACATTCAAGGTCCATTGCCTCCTTGCCCACGTCTCCAGGAAGGACACCTTTCTTCCAGAAGGCAATGACTCTCACTAGAGACATGACTACAATGTACACACACAAACAGAGTGCTCTCCAAAGCACAAAGTCAAGAGCCCCAGGTCACCCTGTAGCCTGTAAAACAAGCTAGGGGTTGTGCATTACTTCCCCTCACTGCTCCAAGGGGATTGTGTATCTGAGACCAGAATGATATAAAACCCACCCAAAAGGGATACTGCAAGGATTCTTGGAGGTTAACTGGTGTGTGTGTGTGTGTGTGTGTGTGAGTGGGCAAGGAGTCACTTCACATTAAAAATACTCTGGGAAAAAGAGATTAAACTTTCCTTGGTATCAGCTGACCAGCAATGACCTCGGAAGATGCATTAACCCAATGGGTCTCAATTTGGTGAATAAATACTTTGGTTTAAAATGGGCAGACAGCACAAGGACCACAGTTTTGCCCCATGAGTGACAAGGGAACATTCACAGTTAAACAAGCATACTGGGCTCTTATGTCTTGCTACCACAGTGGTGATGTCCTGGAGCTAGTGAGGATCAGTTTCAAATTGGCCCTTTTCTACGCAATGAGAAACTTCTACCTTGAGTCACTTGGATTCTTTTACAGCAGTGTCATAACACTACAGTGTGCTATTGCAAAGCACCTGCTCATGGCCCCATGCTGCCCCAAACACTGTGAGGAGACATCGTCATGATCCCCATGAAGCAACAAAGCTTCTTGGCGTGCTACGAATACCCTTGAAGAGAAAAAGCTCTTTCGCACTGCCAGTGCTATGCAATTGCTCTAATGAGCCACACGACTGTAAGGAAAGCATTTGCCTTCTCCTTCAGAGACTTCTCCATCCCCCCCAATTAACTACATTACCATCAAAACTAAGCCCCTGTGGCTGGCGCGTGCTGGAGCTGGCAGAGCCCACGGTTCAAGACGTGCTTGATGCATTGCTGCACAGCGGATCAGGGCACAGACATTTTAGTGTGCGTCAGACACCACATTTCTCCATCCTTGAAACTGATCCTGCCGGAGTGTGCTCTCTGCAGAGCCAGGACTTTAACCCGAGAGCGCAGCTGCATTTTTGAGTATCATGTTATTACAGTGTTGTGGTGGGGATTTTGTTCAAGGGAGGATGGCTGCACTCTGACCTTTGGCTCCAGAAGCACGCTTTAAAATTAAAACCTTTCTTCTTCTGTGACCCACCACGAAGTTATCTCCATCCACACAATAGTGTGATTCTAAACACTGTTTTGCATTCTCATCTGGTAGTGTGCATGGCACTTTGTATATGCCAGCAAAACCCAAGAGAAGAGCAAGACATACTCTTTATTTTTAACCCAAGAAGTCTTTTACAGATGTGCTAACTCACAAAAGGGAGAAAGACCTTGGTGTTGACCATCTGTCATGGTGCTATCCCAGCTCTGAGCTTGGAGTCAGAGCCACAGACCGAGGAATTATATTAAACAACAGTTGAAAACTGAGCCAAAAGGCTCCTTTGGGAGCCTGGACTCTGGTGAAGAGGGAGCAATGAGGATGGTGGCCAGGAAGAACAGCAGCCACACTGGGAGCAGGGCTCTGCTTCTGCTGCCATGAGATCCTGATCCAGCGAGTCCTCTCCAGCCATGAGTTTGCCTGTGCTCCTCGCTGCCCCATCCAGCAGGCAGCCTGGAGGGCTGTGTGTCCACGGCGTGTGCACAGGTGTGCCCATCCCTGCTGTGCATCCTCGGCACAGCCAGATCTCCCCGAGAAATGAGACTTCCTTATGCTTTTAATTGTGCTACCCTCTAGTGGCCAGCAACATCCCCTTGGAGCTCGGATCTCCGCTCCTGGCCGAGGACAGGCCTTGGACCACAAACCCTCAAGACCAGAAGCGAAATTGGAGCTGTGCAAGAGTGACTTGCACATTTGAAAGGAGGCAGAGACCTGGCAAGGTCAAATGCCATCCCAGGCTCCACCAGCTCTGCTTTGGTCTCAGGAAGGGAAAGATCGCCCTGCTCAGGCTGACAGGTCTTGACCAGAGCAGGGTGAAACCAGCTCAACATCAAGTCCTTGTAACATGGAAAGCATCCCCAAATTATCACTCTTGGCAGGCTCTCCCAAAGAACACACTTCTTTCCTTCTCCCTGCTGTCTCACACCAGGAGCTCCAGCAGCTTGGACGGCAGCAGCAGCACCCAACACGTCAATAAAAATGGGTTAGAATTCAAGGAACGTCCTTGCAATTACCGGGATAATTGCTACATTTCAGAACCAAACATTACTTAATGGCGCTCAATTATCTTGTGGCAGGGCCTGCAATGGCGGCAGCTAATTGCTTAACTAAAGACTTTCTTCTTTCCACCCTGTGTCAACATGCATGCATGCAATTAGGCCATCGGTGCAGGGAGGAGAGGAGATGCCTGCTGTGAGAAGAGGGGTTAAGTGGCAGCCACAACCATGTTCCTAAGTTCAGACAGGTGTCTTGCCTCACACTTTTTAAGGATGTGAAGCAGAACCTCAAAAGCCCAGGAGGAAACAAGGACACAGGCTTTTTCTTCCTGTCTCTGAATAAAGACCTCAAATGACTACAAAGTGTGACTAGTGCCCCTCTTACAAGACTATAGGCCCCCCAGGCTCAAATGCATGTCAGCAGCCTTCTCACAGTTTATCAGTCTGCAGAGTTCACAGATACTAACAAAAAGAAGAAAAGAATCAACTGCCAAAAGCTAACAGAAGACTTCCCTTTGGTTACTTCAAGCTTGTTGAAAACTTGCTTGTTGTTAATCCCTTCACTGAGCATCTCTCTCATGTGAAAGAAAAGCAAAGGGAAAATAGGTGCACTTTCTTCATTATTTGCCATTTCATCAGTTCTTCACAATTCTCTACTGTCTCAAGAGCTCTCTCAAGCAGAGCCTTTCACTTTGCTTTGACACAGAACTACTCCTTGTCCCCCAGGTTCCTGTCCCTTCTCCCTGGCTTTTTCAGCCTCTCCTCTATGTGAGGTGGAAACACAAGACCCCAGACCAGGCCATGACCCTCGTGAAAACATCAGGTCCTGGTTTGTACACTGGTCGTGTTTGGTTTGTTCCTCTGACCAGACAGGGTTCACCACAGAGCCAGCCTCAGGCCTTGTGTCCTGAACATTGGCTACCCTGCATCCAAGGGCTGTGCCTGTTCAGCTCTGCTCATCCTTTCCAGACTCACATTTCCCAGACACAAATTCCCAAGGCCATTTTGCTGTTCCGTCACCAGCTCTACTCCCTCCCTTTAAAGCCTCTCCTTGAGGACGAGCTACTCTTGAGGACAGTTTTTTCTCTACTATTCATCATAGTTTCCACAGAAGCAGTAAACAAACTAGGGTTGATTGTCTCACTCAGAGTCTCCCCTTGGGGACCTTCAGTTTGATGTAAAACTATCTGTTCTCACCCTGGTTTTGTGTGTCTTTCTGTTTAAATCAGGCACTTTTAACTTTAACAGTTTAACTTTAGTTACAGTTCACTCTGATCCTTCAAGTTACTGAACAGTCCTGCGAAGATTTGAGACAAAGGCTTCAGGGCCCCAAATTTTAGCTTTCCCAAGCTAAAGGACATGGTGTCCTCTCTAGAACACCACACTGGTTTGCCCTCATTTCTCCCTATTTATGTCCTGTGCACGCTCTTTGGACTTGTATCCAGTTACAAGCCACGAAAGGGATCTGGAGCCAGTGGAGTGCTGAGACCTTGTGGACTCAAACTGGTCCCTTAAAAGATCATAACTCAGCAAGGGAAGAGTTAACACTCCCTAAAACTGAGGCAAGTTTCATAGCACACAGTTCAGTCTGCTAGCAAGGCACCTTCTCCATTTTCACACGCGCGCACATGGGCTAATTGTTTCACAGGAGTAACCTCACCTGCAATTAGCCACTGCTCTAAGTCTTTGATCTCTATAACTCTCCAGAGGACAGCAAGATTCCCACATGAAAGTGTTTTATTATTTTATTCCACATTTGGGAGTGACCCTATGCTCCTGGGTTTATTAAAAAAACCCGTCCTTAGCTGGTCTCAGCGATTGCCATTGAGCTGAGCAAGGCTGTGGCAAGTGGAAAAGCTCCCTTTGGGGGATGGTTCTCCCAGGCGCTAAGGGTAAGTGAGTATAGCCCCCACCTGATGGCCTTCACCTGCTCTCTGAGCAGACTGCTGCTCTGCCAGCATCAAACCCATCCCAGAGATGGACTTTTTGGGGACGTGTCTTGTCTTGCTGATTCACTTCCCAGGGTGAATTTATTTCTTGGAGCTATTGTCCAACTCACAGTTAAGGATCAGCACACGTTGTTCCTTTCCAGGGAGCTTACCTTAGCCAGCGGATAGGAGACATCTCCATCTGATCCTGTAGCACCAGCTCAGGCCAGAGGGTGCACACAGCTCCTGGAGAGCCAGCTGCCAGATTTTGCCTGGCTGTTTTTCTACGGAAAAGGGATGGGGCAGAGCAGGTAGCTCAGAGGCCCAAGCCACAGGTCTGGTCCCAAAGTAAACAAAACGTCAGGGCCTCAAGGCTCTTAATTAACTCTATTAGAGTGATAATCATGGCCTGCCCAACCCCAGGGGAATGGAAAAAATCCCTCCAGTATGAGATGCATATAAAGGTATTGGACTGAAACATGAATATTTTCACCCACTGTCAGTGGTTAGAAAGCAGTGGGGAGTGGGAGGAGGGTGAAAAGCTCCTCAGTTCAAGGAGATTCTGGTTTAGCACCAACATGTAGGAAACAACCTAGAAGTTGAGATTTCTGTGAAATATATTTGCTTTGTGCAGGGCTGCTTTCGAAACATCTGAAAATTTTAGACTATATCCTTTATAGTTCATTAGTGCACAGTAAAATATGTCCCTAACCACTTCCTTTTTGTTTTTTGTTTTTGTTTTTTTTAAAATTAGATATGGCTTAAAAATAAATGTCTCAGATTTCCTTACAAAAGGGCATATAAGACAGTACTTTAAGAGAGTCAGAACTGCTTCTACACCTCTGTGCAAGAGCTGGGCTCCAGTGATGAGGCTGTCTTCATCTCACAGGGATGTGCTTCCAGAAATTGGTTCAGGGGAGCAGGAGAGGTGCCTGCTTCCCACAGCTACCAGAGCCCATTCAGTGGCTGGTAGCTTCATAGACCATTGAGTATCCTGGTGTGGAAAGGGCTCAGGAGAATCATGAAAATTCATTTCTTGGTCCTGCACAGGATGGCCCCAAGTTCTGTCACTTGGGAGCTTCCTTCTCCCTCTTTGGATATAAAGAGACCTTGCAGGAGTTAGCCACCCCTCCTGAGTGTGGAGAGAGCCCTCCAGGGCTGGTGTGAAAGGACACAGCATCTGGCAGGAGCTACTCTTGTCACTCAAACTGTGTGGGTTTGGAGTTTCAGATGTAGCACCAGAAAGATGCATAATTAGAGCACCCCAGAAGCTGCTTTAAGTTATGAAATCAGCTTAATTTGCCTGCTGCCCTTGTAAGGAAGAGAAAACTTCAAACCACCTTTTTTCATCTGAGCCTGCAGGCAGGAGATGCTGACCCCAGCCAGTCAGTGGATCAGCTCCGTTTTTTCCCCTGCCTTATGCAGTTGTGGGCCCTCAGCACATGCTGATAAAAGAGGTTTTAGAAGACAGCCCAAAATGCAGTGCTCTCAGGGTGCAGACCTAGCGGGCTCCCTGGCTCTGCTTTTGGTAGCAGCTTCTCCTGCCAGCTGCCCACTAGTGCAATGTTCTTGTGTTTTAGCACATGGCACATGAGTGGCAACAAATTTAAAAATCCTTCCCTCACTAAGCATTAGCTCAACCCATGGTCTCAGCCCTGAAATGTCTCTTTCATCTTCTTTAGTTGTAAAACCTACAGCGTCAGCTCATCACTTATAAAAGCCTCGTATCTTTGAAAGTCTCTCTGAAGTGTGGTTTGTCCCAGTTATATAAAAAACCCCACAATCAAAAATAATGTATACTCAAAATGATCGGTTAAATGTTGGCTTTGCTTTCTGGCTTCTTCACTTTCAGGCAATACACATCTCACCCTTTCAAATTTTCTTTGCTAATCTGGGAACTAAAATTTCACTTTGACGTTAGTGGCTATTGAGATGAGGGCAGAGAAATGCAAGTGGCTGACTGGCTTAATGCACAACCCTTCCCCAGCTGAACCACAGGCTCATCACCCTCCCTCCCTGACCCAGCAGCTCAGCCACTCTGCACCAGGAGAAGCATGTTACTGCCACAGCCTGGACCTCTGTCATGCTTCCGGAGCTGGCATGTTAAGGAGGAAAGGAAAGAAAGGGTAAGTAACATGAATTTCCCAATTAAAAATCACTGAGTGGTGGCACTCAGACTTTATTTTCGTCATTAAGCCCAAAAAGCCTCTGGGATATGAACCCTTCTGCATTGGTGTTACTGCATCTCACTGAGGGCAGACCTTGTCAGCCATTCCATCATCTCCTTTCGTCTCACAAGTCCCTGACCTTCCCACGTGAGTGGAGGAAGTCAGAAGATCACGGTCTGTGCTGCCCTGGTACCTGCGGGTAGCATTCAATAACAGGTGCTGCGAGCACAGGACTGCTCCTGCCTGACCCTCCTGCCACAACACTGTCAGGCAGCTGCTCTGTCTAAATCTACCCTGCTTAACAGAGGACAGTGCTTGCCTTTTTCCCCCCTCCTCCTCTTCCACTTGGAGCTCTTATTTCTCACCTCCCACTGCAACACTTATCTGAGAGTGTATCCTTCACCTCCAGCATCCCTTTCCTCAGACTGGAAAATCACCGATGATGGGGGTGGAGGTGGCAGCTTGTTCTCAGCTCATTAATCTATCACAAACCTCGGCAGCAGGCTAGCTGCCTCCAGCCCTGATTCATTTTCAAGCACAAAGGATGTTTGTGTTTGATTGGATGTGCTGGATAAATTATTCCAAGCTGTGAATTTCATTTCATCACTAATCACAGACACGGGTTGAAATCCTGTGCATTAAGTCAACAAGTGAACTTCCATTGATCCCCATGGTAAGGTGGGACACTGGTCACCCTGAAATAAATAATATTGCAAATTAGATCAAAGGGATCCACAGGAAGGGGATATGCAAGAAGAGATCATTCACATCATCCTTATCTTTACTCCTAGTCTGTGGATTCACATATGAAGGGATATTTGCTTTCCTGTATCTCTAGTGACTGTGAAACAGAAACACATCATTAAGGATCCTCACAGTCCCAGCTCAGACAAATCCCAGAGGCTTCTAACCCAGCCACAAGATGCTTTTATAACATCAGACAGACGTTTCAGCTTTGCTGGTAGCTTTGAAATCCCTATGGATAAGGGATTCTTCTCCTCTGGGCACAGAGAAATCTCTGCCTGCCTCCAGCAGAAAGCTTTCCCATGGGCTCTCACATCCCTGGAAGTGTCACTGCAGGGCTTAGGACTGGTGGCACAGCTTCAGCACTGCTCATTTCCCAGCAGAGGAGATGACTCAGACTCCCTTTCCAAGGACATAAAGGGTCTCCCTCTCCAAAATGGTAAATCAGTCAAGTGCTCAACCTAGAGCTCCTCCAAGGAATCAGAAGCAAAAGAAAATACTTTTAATTTCTAATTCTTTTTTCTTAAATGCTAATGATTCTGCAGTAGGGTCTAGATATGCATGCCTGACTCTTTTTTCACAGACTCGAAAGTCAGACCAGGGAGATCAGCTACAGATTTCAGAATGTTTCTCTCAACACCCCTACTGTGCCAAGGCAGGCTGGAGTAAGAGTTGTTCAGTCCTGCATGAAATCAGCTGTCAGTTCTCTGTCCAGCTCTGTAGTACAGCATCCTCTGTGAACAAAGCCCCTATATCACATATAGCATCACACAGGAGAGACAGAGGGAGAAAGGAAAGGGAGGTAAACTGCTGACAGGGGGAATAGAGAAGACAGGACACAGAGTCATGGTCTGTGCTTGTTACTAGTGCAGCAATGCACATCTGCACTTCCCAGCTTGTGGTCTGTGCTCTGGAGCTGCTGAAGGTCTAATGACTTCTCCCACTGCTGTGCCATGATCTAATCTGCCACTGTGTCCTTGTTTGGGCATTATGCAGCCAGGAGGAAACTTTTAGGGAAAAGATACTCAGCAATAACTGTGCTCAGCACAGGGCAGTGTGGGCACTGCCTCCCTGACTGAATGATGGATGGTCTCAGCACTGCAACCTCCACAAAAATGCACTTGCCTGAATCTCTCCATGGCACCTCACTGGCCTCCAGAGCCTAATTCCTGAAATTAGGTACTAGGGCAGAGGTTTTTGGTTTCCAAATCAGACAATGTGCTGGAGAGTGGCCAGAGGCTGTGGGTACACCGAGCGAGGGTGGGGTAATTTGGGGGGAAGCTTTCTGCCTACAGGGAGAGCAGGATGCGTGAGAGCAGGTCTGCAGCTCTCAGCTGGAGCAAAAATTACCGGCAGATTATCATCTTGATAGCAAGATTTAGTGCAAGGAGGGCCAAGCCAGGTGAGTCACCCTGCTGCTGCTGCCAGTCCTTGGGGCTGCTGATGGCTGTGATAACCCAGTGAGCAGGAGTGGGGACCAGCAGGGAGATTGCCAGCTGAGTTATGGAGCTGGGCACTCTGGAATGTCAGCAGCTGCTGCCTGTGCCCCTTCGCAGGGCCAGACACTGCAGAGGACAGGGCACAGAGCCCAAGACATGCCAGCTTTTGCCACTTGTTAGTTGGGTGGGCGCACCCTGAGCACACTGCAGCCAGTGCCACCCCCGGAATTGGGGGCTGAAGCAGATTTTGGTGCACCACAAGCTCCTCCTCTGGGGTGCACATGAAGAGCTGAACAGCTCCCAACCCCAACACAGCAACAGCTGAACCTGGCTCACTGAGCCGTGCTCGAGCACCAAGGACTAAAAGCTGTGGCAAGCCCAAATCTTAAAGAGCTAAAAATCTTAAAGAACTAGGGCAGAAGGGAATAAATTCCCCAAAACAAGGAACAGCCTCTCTGGTTGTTTTCAAGAACACAGGCCCTGGTGAGACAGGAAGGCCTGGGCTCTGCTGTCTTCAGTTCAGTCATTTGCCACAGCAGATAAATGAGCTCAGATTCTTGTGCTTTGTCTCAGAGTTTGCACTCCCAGCATCAGCAGAGTGTCACATCAGGTAGAGTTTTGACACCATGGTCTCTTACCCTCAGTGCTGGTCTAAATAGAATAGATTGTTTGGGCTCCCAAACAGTCCTGCTCAGTCTATTAGCCAGGGATCACATCACACCAGAGGGTGTGGAGAGGCCCTTGACACCAAAATGTTTTGACAATCAAACATCCCCAAGCAACTCTAGGCATTGAGCACAGCTGATGCACGGGTGGCCAAAGCAGCTTTGAGCTGTCCAGAGCTACACAGACACATAACAGAGAGCTCAGCAGATCCCTCCTGAGAAGTGCTGTAAACTCCTGGGTTACTGCTGCACACAAAGCCAGCTGTCCTCTCTGCACACCATGTTGTGAGTCTGACTGTGCAAGCTGAGATTCTGGTGCACACTGGTGCTGCTGACTGCTTGATTTTCAGGAGCCACATGAACCCTACAGAGCACAGGAAAGCCATCAGCCTCCCCAAGCCCTTCCACATGGCCAGCACTGCACCCACCAGCAGAGAGAAACAGAGATTGCAGATGCAGTCCCTGCAGGCATGAGGCTCCACGAGCTCAGCAAGGCAGAGAGAGCTCAGACTCCCTGGCTGACACTTGCAACTCCTGCTTCAGAGCGAGATAGTGGCTGGTCCTGCTTTGCCTTGAGGGTCTCTCTCCCATGGATGCACTGTGAGCCCAAACACATCATCCTCTTGCTGGGGCTCCCTTCCCTTTGCCCCAGGTGGAAGTGGTGACTGGATCTGATGAGGTGCTACTTGGCCTGAAAAATCTTAAAATGTTGCAATTTGTTGCTCGGGGGCTGCAGCTGGACTAGATTAGATTACACTGGGCTAACCAGAGAGATTTTTGCTGGGTTTCTCCAGCACCAACCTAACCACAAATCATGAAGTAGCAAGAAGACCTGAAAAAATGTTCGCATCTGAAATGCTTTCTCACAGAGCAACTCCAATTAACAAAAAGTCCCATGAAGTCAAAAGAGAAATGAAAAGTAATCATTGGGTCAGAGGTTGTACAGTGCATTGAGTATTGAAATTACTCACTCTGCTGCAGTCCAGCTACAAGATTTCCTCTTTGCTTTGCCCTAATTTTTGGATGTTTTACAGTGATTGAAATGATAAATTAAACTCCTACACTGGTGGCCATGGAGGCAGAGTAATTTCATGAGTTAACTGTGACAGAACTATGTGAGAAGCATTATGGTCTTTTCTTGGTTTAAATTTGAAGACAAAAGTACACCTCAGTCTTTATTTTATTGAAATAACTTATTCAGCTCAAGAACATATTTTGCATCCCTATTTCCCCTGCTGCCCAGTGGAATATGATGCCATGCACTCTGCTTGTCATAGCTCAGATCCTGTCTTACATTTCTGTAATGCCTTGCGTGCTGGAGAGTCTTGGCATGCTTCACAAACTGCTGTGTACATGGCCAGAATCAGACATGCAGCCATTCTGGGGTGGGAGGCAGCAAGGACTGCGTGTGCTGCGCTGGGGGAATAAGATTCTGTCCCGGAAGAGATGCTTTTGCATGGCATGTCATTAACATCAACCTCTGAACACCCAGCAGGCTCCTGGCTATGAGTTTAGCTGCATCTCAAGGACTGGAAATTTTACTGCTGGGATGTGAACCTGTAGTTCCAGGCAATCTATTTCTGCCTAACCTGCCAGGGTGTCAGTAGCTGTTTTCATCACTTACATACACAATAGAAAAATAATAGATAAATGACAATGTAGGTCTCAGCCTCCTGCACCTTTTGGAAGGGGTGATATCTTCTTGAAGGATGCTTTTGAGAAAGGAACCAACACCAGGTGGAAAAGGAGTCAAGCTGCCAGAAAAGGGTCATCTTCTCTCTCCCAGCTATCCTCATGTGCATGCCTCTCTTCTCACTGCCCCACAATGCGAGGAGGAGGCACATCCTGATGGTTGGGAGGGCAAAGGTGGCGAAGGAGGAAGGACATGGCTTGGGCTGTGATTCTTGATGAGCTGCATTAGCTGCAGCGATTAGGAGTGCATGGCAGTAAAGTTGTGACACATGTTCTGTTCTCCCAGTGCCTTCTGCAGCCCTCAGGGTCCTGCAAATCCCTCCCTGGTTGAAGACAGAGCTGTGTGATGACACAGCTGACTATCACACTGAGAGTGGTGCCTGGAGCTGGCATCCCCACTGAACACACCCCTTAATTCAGGCTCCCAATCCTACTCCCAGTCAATCAAATGCCAGATTCCAGACATCCTGCAGCTTCTGTGATACCTACCTGGAGTCATTTGCCATGGCCTACCTGCTCCTCTCTGTCCTCTTTCCCAGAAGTCTGGATGCCAAAAGCATCCTGGTGGTCAGAGAAGTTCCAGCAAGGTTCTTGTTGAGGCATCTGCTTGTTGCCTTCCAGAACTTGGGAAGGTACCAGTGAAAAGGCAGGTGATGCTTAGCAGATTGGAAGCTGACCAAGGGCACCTGTGACCTGGCCACAGTGCTACTACCAGCTTCTTCCTCAACTGGGTATTAGTTTACTTGTTTTGATTTTAAACAGGCCTAAAAACTTGCTATTCTTAGGGAAGGAGAAAGACAGGAAGAAAATTTTCTCCATGCCAGCCTTTTTTAACATCATCCTATGCTAGGATGTAGTCCTTTCCTCCTGCACACTGAGGAGGTACAGAGGAAATTGCAGTGGCCCTGAGCACTGCCTGAGGCGCTGGCTGGCAGCTGAAGACCTGGTTTGCAGCCACACACCTGAGTGCTGTGGTGTGGTGTCCTACCTAGCCTGAATCACAGCTGCCAGAGGGAGTGAACACCTGGCTTGCAGGGAATGCTGCCTTCAGCTGCACCCAGCTCTTCATGCTCAGGAAACCACAGCCCTGGGTATGGTGGAGCTGAAACTCGGGTGAGCATCTTTAAGCAGTGGGCAGCTATTTTTCAAAAGGCGTTTCCATTTTGGTGGGGTAGAGGTTACAGAGTGATTGACTACAAAACAGTATTTAACATACTGAAAAAATCAGCTGCTGCTGACAATGGCAGTTGATCCATCCCTGGTTCTCAGTGGCCACAAGGACACAACAGCCTCCCAAAGCAATTAACTGAATATTCTGCATGCAGGGTGCTGGGTACCCTGCTAGCTGGAGTTTGCTGGAATGTTGACTTAATTTCCTAAGCACTGGTGTAGGAATGAGAGGCCACAGACCAGTCCATGTACCAGCCTGTCTGTTTGGTGCTGTGGCTGAACAGGGCTGATGCTTCACCTCCAAAGCCAGTGTCTGGGTAATTAACTTGAAATTAGCAAACAGAAAGAAATCAAACTCATTCCAGGCTCTGCCTTTCCTTGCCACCATGCACCATCCCAGATGCTTCCTGTACCTCAGCAGCATCTTCCACCTTGAGATATCTGAGAGAGTGCTTCCCTTCATCTCAAAAAGCAGCATGTGGAGCAGAGAGAAAACAAAGCACCAATATCTCAGAGCCACATCTCTGCTTTGTGTTATTTCTGTGCAGTGCCAAAAGCCATTGGGAAGGGCAGCCCTGCCTCTTCTCCCTGAGCACGGGCAAATGCAGCTCTGGTTTGGGCCAGGATCTTGTACCAGCCTCCAACGTCATTTGTTCCATCACCTGGACCTGTTGTTTTCAAATGTGCAAGGGGCCAAGGGATATATTTGTTGATAGTATGTATGTTGGTAACTACCAGGATTGCAGTTTTAAGGATTTTCCACATATCGTGTGTCCTGTGTCTGTCCACGTTGCAGTGCGGTGACCCAGACACAACACCGACAGCTGCAGGGTAAATAAATAAAAACAGAGTATTTTGATCTTGGAAGGGGAGGTGGTTTGGAGGGGAAGGGGGGGCCTGGGTGTCAGCAGCCAGAACGGGATGGCCACAGCTGTGATGGGAACAGATGCGGCACAGGGAGCGGGAGCAGGGAATAAAGTTCTGCAAATGCAAGCAATGCTGGAGAGTCTTGGAGAATGGCACACATATTTGGGACAGGTGGGAAGTGTTTACATTGAAATAAGAAGGATGATGGCCTGACAGAATGCTGGTCATGTTACCTGTGACCCAAACTGACCGGCCACAGCTCTCATGGGCCCAGAACATCTGAGACCACCATTGCTTTGTCACAGCGGAATTCACAGGGCACACTGAATTCGCGCAGGGTCCGTGCAGTGGTAGGGCTGCTGCTGCTTGGAGGTGTTTTGTCCCTCTCACAAGCAAGCTGATGTTGCCTCTAAGCCAGCCTTTATCCCAGTCTAGCTTGTGGTGGGTCTTCTGTGTAGGATCCCTGTGCAAGCCTTGAACCAGGCAGGCACTAGGTACAAGGCACTATTGAGACCTGAGCCAGCCAACCTGCCGGTGTGGTCTCCAGCACAGCTGGAACACAGCTGGCAGTGCCCAAGGACACATCTGACTCACCCAAACAGCAGTTCTGCCATGGCTGGGTCCCAAGCTGGTTACATTGGTTTATTGGCTTTGGTGCTTGGTTTTTGTTTTAGTTGTTTTGTTTGTGTTTTTTTGGTTGGTTTCTTTTAACAAGCCTAGCAGAAGTTGTTTCTCAACCGATGTTCAAATGATGAAACAACGAGAGTTGCACACCTTTCAAATTGTCAGGAGCAGCCCAGCTGCCAGGAGGACCTCACTGAGGCTCTTGAAAGCAGGTAACGTGCTGCTGCCTGACTGAGGTGGCATTTGGGGACAAAGCCATTTGCTGTGTGCTCTCTGCTGATGGTCATTAAAAACAGAAGGTTGTGGGTCTTACTGCAGAGGATCTTTGCAATGCTTCACTGAATTTCCTCCATCCATAGGACTCATCACAACAAATGATGTGAACAAAATCTTTCTTTTGGCCCTTTATACCCTTTCCATAAAACATGAAGGGCTGGGTTTTTCAATAACCGTAGAGGCACATGTGTCCCCATTTAAAATCATTGGAGGGCTGGGACCCCATGTCCCCAAGGTGCTCTAGAAACCCCAGCTAAAGGGGCTTAGCTGAGCCCAGAAAGGCAAACCACTTGGCTCTGTCACACCTGCATTACTCAAGGGTGGCAAGGAGATTTGCCCAAGGTCATTTTCTGTGGTGCACTGAGGAACAGAGACCCAAGAATCCATCTCCTAAGTCTCCAGTCTGCCTCCAACTTCCCTTTTGCTCCTGGTTGCTTGTTGACTCATGTGACCCATGGGAGAAGAAATCCTTCTGACTGCAGCTGTGTCACAAAATGGTGCTTAAAGGCAGCTTGCAAGAAGGTTTGAGCATTTCTAATCAAGTTGGAGAAAGACTCACAAAGTCATGTTGAGAGACATTCCCTGCATTTATTCACACCCTAGCCTGTAGATAAAAATGGCTTTGTATGTTAAGTTTAGGACCACAGAAAGCCCAGTGGATAGCAAGGGATTATCACAAAAGGGCAGCCAGAGGGACATTTTGTACAATTTCCATGAAGAGAATAATTAATTCAAACTATATACAGACAGCTCTGGGAGTGTCCACTCTGGAGATGTTCAAAGAGTTCTTTTCTGCTTTGGGCTCACTTTAAATCAAGTGTCCTAAAAAAATACTTCATCTATGCCTTTCTTTTCAGTCATACAGAATGCTTGAATACCAAGGGATCAGGGAAAACTTTGTTATTAAAGAGCTGCAAGAATTTAACAAGGTACATAGTCATTAGAAAGTTGTTGAGTCATGAAAATACACTCAATAATTTGAAATTAATGTTTAGTGTGTGCTGTACCTTAAAATTGCTTAGATGTTGTGGCCATGGATACTAAAGAAAAGCCTTAAGGCCATGACTACACGAGCAAGTTACCGCAAGGTGAGCAAGGGTGTAATTTTAGAGCACACCACTTACAAGAAGGTAACTTCCCTTTTTCCAGCTCTTGTCCTGGGACCAGGGAAGGTGGTTAAGTCCTTACTGAACATGGTACAGGCTGCTTTTGAAGGCTGCTGGCTGAAGGTGTGCATGTGGCTGGGTACAGCAGATCAGATAAGGTGCAGTAAATCTGTGCAATAACTGATATTATCTTCTAGTAACTTTGCTCTCCAGCACACATGCAAGGATGGATGGACTGTGTGTAGCAGCCAATGCCATAAAAAATGGACACAATCAGATAATTTAGAAGGTAAATAGAAAGAGCTGGATTTTAATGTGAAGATTATCTTTCATTAAAACAAATATGTATATATAAAAATTAATTCTTGAAAATAGCAAACAGGGCTTTAGTTTCCCTATACCAGTGGCTCTTTTGACAAGGAAGGGAAAAACGACAAACTAACAAGTGTTTCCTTCTCTCCTTTCTTTTCCAGAAAACCACAATTATCTAAATTCAGACTGCTTTTGGTAATCCATCCTTTCTTTTCCATTTTTGGATTGTGCTAGGCAAAGTTCATCAAGTTTCATTCATGATTTGTGAAACTTATTTGTGGAGTGTGTTCCTGGTAAAACAGGGCTTCTATCTCAAATGAAGGATTCATCCTAGAGCCTGGACTGAGCCTGTCCAATGCTAGGTGGAGAAACACTGTCTTTATAACCCAAGTCCAGGGTGTCCTGGAGATTTTTATTTTCAACACAGTAATGATCACTGTGCCATTCCTTTCTCCTCTCCTCTCCTCTCCTCTCCTCTCCTCTCCTCTCCTCTCCTCTCCTCTCCTCTCCTCTCCTCTCCTCTCCTCTCCTCTCCTCTCCTCTCCGTTATTTTAAAGAAGGGAGAGCTCTAAGTATATTTCCTATCCAGATTTTGGAAACTGCTTATACCTCCTCTTGTAAAAACAGGAATGGAGCTTCACCAAGAGAACCCTGCTACTGCTCGGGTGAGCAGGAAGAAGATCAGTCCTCCAGGGCAGGTGACTAATCCTGATATTCCGACCATCTCTACAGTCTCTCCTTCCATCCAGACTGATGTTATCAACATCTGGGGAGTGAAAGAGACTCCAAAGGAAGCCACTGAGCCTGATGAGTACAGCAACCAGCTTTCATTGCCTCTCACAAGGTAAAGACTTCATTAGACAAGAGTGCAGCTTCCTTTGGAAGGGTGTATTGTACTCAGCAGTAACACCTCTGCACAACCCTCTTCTCGCAGGTTAAGAACCCACAATCTCATAATCCAGTTTGCCTCCTTCCCTTGAGGGCTGGCCCGTAGGTCAGGGCTGTAGGATCTCCCTGGTACGTGGCACCTTACCCAAAGCAAATTTATAAACATAAGATTATATCCCTAAATGCCTGTTTATATCCCCCAAACTAAGACAGAACTAAAGTACCTTTTCAAGGCCTGGCCTATACTATGTCAGTTTTGCAGGCATTGCACAACACTTTGTGTTTTCTGGGTGTGAAAAGGGGGAGATGCTGAATGGGAAGGTTGGGAGGACTATGAGTGCCCTTTCTGGCCAAGGGTAGAGGATGTGTTTTGGGGCTGTCATACCTTGTGGTGAAGAGAAACAAGCTGTGGTGCTGCTGCTCAGCATTCCTCATTCTCCTTGTGGAAGCAGAATGCAGATTGCAGCCAGCACATTGCCTGAAATTACACAGAAACTGGGCAGAAATGATAGTTCCCTGCTAGTAAAGGGGAACTCATATTTCTACTCCTGCCCAACTCGACAAGAAGTATTGTTCTGATGGTGGGTGTCTGTAGGCATGTTTTTTTTTCAGGTGCTCACTATATCAGTGTCTCAAGAGTTAAAGTACCTGGAAGAAGGGGATTTTACTAGAAGATCCGGAGTGGTGAACATTATCAGCAGAGTTAATCTGTCACATCTTTCCTGGATTGTACAAACCACGCTCCACCACTCTGGCATGTCATGGCCTGCCTTGTTACAAGATGTGCTGAAGCTGTAGCCAGCCACAGTTTGGCATCTCAGTGAACCTTCTGATCCAAGAAAATACGGGAAGGAGAAAATAATAGTGCCATTTTCAAAAAGAAAAAACCCTACACAGACTAACCCACCTTATAAAAATCATCCAAAACTAACTCCTAGACTTCTAAGCAAGTACTAAAATAGAATTTTTCAAATACAACTTTAGATCAAACCTGTTTGAATTAAAGGTGAGCTAGACCCTTAATTACACATCACTAAGGGATGCCAGATGGCTCAAAATCCAGAGTTTTTCTCTGTCATGTTTCTCTCAGACACATACAAATTAAAAAAAAAAGTATTTGCTTTCCTGGTTCCCATTTCCCACTTCTGGAAAGATTCCGGCCAGGAGCCAGGCTGGCCTGAAAACATCCCTTGTTATCTGAGCTTGGAAGTGCAGCAGACTGAAGCTGGAACAGTCCTTGGAGCAGACTTGGAGAGCCCACATCCCAGTGCAGACACTGGACTGCAGACACCAGATGAGAGGGAAGGCCCTTGGCCCTATTGTTGTTGTGAAGCTCCTGGAAAGGAGTTAGTGAGAGGAAAAAATGTTCTGGATAGGATAAAAAAACTCTCACAGGAATGGATGATCTCACTTGTCCACACACACACACCCAGATGCACAAATATATATAATTAACTGGAAAATACTGTGTGGTACAAAGGTTTCTTCAGCTTGGGATGATCACAGTTGAGCTAGTTAAGGTTGGTACAGCCATAACAAAGATTACTTCCCACACATCTCCTGCTAAGAGCCCTCCTACCACATCATAGCCTTTTAGTAGGCATTTATATCTGCTGATAGGTACCTCTGTGCTTTTCACACAGAGAAAAATAAGCATGTGATACAATTATTAAAGGTACATGTAATAGCCCATCTAGTCATCAGTACAGCAGATGAGCTCTATGCACACAAGTGCTTTTATATGGACAGTCTGTGGAGCCCTTTAAATGGTCACAAAGGTGTAGGAGGGATAGGAGACAAAAAGGCTGTGTTCTTTGAATACCATAAAGAATAAAAACAAAAGGAAAAATAAAACCAAAAGCCACTGAAGGCACATCCATCTGGTTTTGCCTCTGTGCAGGTCATCTGTGGTGGAACAAAGAGAAGACCACTGGGATTACTATGGGATTTTGGGGGTTCTTAAGCAGCCCCATGACAGCCTGGACACAGTTCCAAAGAGCAGCTCAACTTACAGACAAAAGTTATCAGTTTCAAAGGTGTCACAAAGCATCTTATGCACCTCTTTCCCCATTCCCTAGACAGTGCTTGCTAAGGGATACAGCAGAGTGCTCCTTAGAGCATGGCTGAAACTTTACCAGCTCACCAAAGCATCATTGCCAGGCACTGCTGGGCTGCCATATCACATAACAAACAAGTCCTTGCTCTACCCTGGTCCAAAGATCATATACATATATATATATATATACACAAATACATATATGCATTTTAATTTGGGCTTGTTTTGTTTTGTTTCTTGGTTTTTTTTTTGTTTTTTTTTTTTAATGAAACACGTATGTCTCTATTTGCTTTGTTGTTTAGTTGGGGTTTTGGGCTTTTTCTTTCTGGGTTGTTGCTTGGTTTGTTTTGGGGGCTTTTTTTGAAGGGGGGACAATTTCTTTAGGTTAATGTTTTATTCTAGGAAAAGCTATTAAGAATTCCCACATACTTTCCTGAAAATGAAGTTGGGTGTCCTTGAATAGCGATAGTGGTACCATTGTTTCGACCTCAGAGGTGCAAAAGGCTCATACAACATCTCTCAGAATTTTGAAAGAACCAAAACTATCTTAATAAAACCAAGGAGAGCAAGAAAGGAGGTGTGTTACCTCTGCTTTGATAACTCCAGAAGCCTCTTCATGCTTGCAGCATCACCTGGAAACAGTTTACTGCTTCCACTGTCCTGCTAGAGCAGGAGCCGTTCTGTTGTTTGTCTTGCTCTGAAGTAGGACAGTGTTTCTCAACAGGAAGGCTTGTCTGGATTCCAGACAAAGAGGGCTCAGGAGCACCAACCCTCAAATAACCCAACCACTCACTCATCCCAGCCCTTTACACATTGAAGAAAACTCTCCACCGCAGCTGCAGATTTCCATCCAGCTTCCCCACAAAACAGTTAACGTAATCTCTAAGCGGAGATACTAATGTGAGAAGCCAAGAATGGTTATTTTTTAGGTAACAAGAATGCCCCAAATTTTACTGGTGTTACATAACTTTTAGATTCTTGTTCCAAGCCCCAGGCTACTGAAAAGCTTCTCTGTTTTTTAGGACTACAGGTCATTCCTTTCTCTGTGTCCAAGCTGCTCTTCCAATATATTTTTAAACTCTATGCTTGTTTCCAGTGAGTGGACTCCAAATGACAGGAAAAACTCTGTAAGAGAGATTGTCTTCTTGCATATAAATCTTACTTTGAAAGGAGACAGTATTTTTGGAATTCAAGAGCTAGGGTTTTTTTTTTCCTCTCTGCAATATTTTTCTTCTGCCACTTACAGAAACACTTTCACTGTAGAAGGAAGTTGCTTGATCAACTCTAAATTGAAGCAAGAGGCACAAGGCAAAAATCTCCTTTCTAACCTACATTTTTTGGATGGAGGAAGTATTTTCTTCTAGACTGTTCAGGACTTTATTCATTTGTCTACATCCAGGCATGCAAGATTTCTATTAGGGAATGCTACATCCCCCTAAATACAATAGGGCACAAATTCTTGGTTTTTTGGTCTCACTCTAAAATGCCCTAGGATGTCAGTACTTCACCTAATTTTAAATCAGGAGGAAGGGCCCTCATGGTACAGATGACCCAGAGATGCTTTGAGGTTCACCAACCCATTTTTAGAGTCTTGACCAAAACATTATTTATTACTGGTTACCCAACAACAATAACAAATATAAACACACAAGAATGAGTTGGGAGTGTCAAAGGCAGAAAAGTTCTATCCCAAAGGCTTGTTCTTTATACAAACTCGATGAAAAGAAAGAGCACAACACAATGATGAGAGACTCAGAAAATGGATTAACATCTCAGACAGTGGGCAGGTTTCAGATGGATGCAAACATACTCCTGAAGCCAGCTCCTCACCCTTGATGACTCCCTGCATCCATCTCCTGATTTATACACTGCTGCTCTGATGGACTGGCTGCTAGAGCTCCTGCTGAATGCCGTGCCTATCACCAGGACCTGGAAGCAGCCCAGAACTGGAGAACATCTAGCAGCCACACACTGAAAAGTCACTTAGAATTGCCCCTCATTTTTGAAGCCTGGTCCTGTGGGCTTTTCTTTATTCACCAAGGGACCCCACACAACAGGTAATCATCTCATGCTTGGGCAAAGGAGACACCAAGATATTTGGGGACTTTGTGTGTAGCTGATGGTAGCTCTCAGTAGGGTCTGACTTCCTAGAGAAAGGAGATAATCTCTCCTCAGCACTGTGCCCAGCTGGTTGCAATGACCACACTGAGGCACACCTCCACATGTACAGCTCATTATAAGATGAAGAGGGATATATAAAAAATCAAGATGGGGCACTGACTTGATAGCTGGATGCTCCTTTCTCAACCCTAGGAACAGCAGAAGACCTGGAAGACACAGAGACCAACACAGAACAAAATCAGCTTTCTCCTCTGTTGATGCTTTACATGGCCAACACAAAACCAGGGAGAGGGATTCAGCTTGCCTTACAGTGCAGGATCTCCATCCAACCTGAGCACTCTGGGCTTGTGTTGCAGCTGCTGGAAAAAAACAGGCATCTTTTCAGGGCAGGTTAGCCAGGCTTGTTTGGGCTGTCAGGATAAAATGACTCAGTCCCTAGCCACACCTCTTGCTTTTCGCTTGTTAGAAGGGATGTCTAGACAGCTCAGGTGTAGGCGTTGCCGAGTGGGATTAATCCCTGTTGGAGGACCACATGCTGTGCCAAGGCAGCCCTCTGACACCCCCTTGGTAAGCAGGGCAGAGGGCTGCAAACAAGCAGAAGGGGCTCAGACCCCCCTGAGGATTTAGTGGCCTCACTCCTGGATGACTTACACAGCCATATGCGGCTGCAAGCCAAAAACAGTGCCTAAAGCCCAGCTCTTCTCTGCTCCTGGGGTATCTCTGCAGGGGCAGCAAGAAGCCACATGGCAAGGAGGGCCAGTGCTGATGAAGCCCCAGTTAACCTCCTGATGGACGGGCTTTTCCAAGCAGCTCCCAGCGTCTGGATGAAAACAGGAACACTGCCCTTGCAGCCACGTGGTCTCCAGGGCAACATCCCCCGTGTGTACATAACAGGACCATCAGGTAGCTGTTTCTATGTCACTGATCATCACAGCCTTTTATTCCTGGCACAGGACACAGAGAGATGAATGAGGCTGATATGAGAAGTGGCACCACCCTGCTGTAATGGAGATAATTCTTCAGTGTCATTCTCCAAAGCTGACTATGTGTCTGCATGCACACAAACACACCTCACTGCCCCTTGTCTCAGTATCTCTCAGTTGCACCAGCACTGCTTACCTTAAGAAGTACCTTTTATTTCTTTATTTTTTTTAAAAAAATTCATTCTCTCTACTTGTGGTCCAATTTTTGTGATGTCTACGTGTAGCAAAGGGCATTAGTCATCATGTTTATTTTTAGGAGTAAACTCAAATGGTTGGAATGGATAGTAGTAAATTAATAGTTTTCATAAAAATGCCCAAATGCAAACAAAATTTGGAGTCCAGCCCTTTTTCCATTTGAAATCAATTCCTTCAACAGCCAGGTCCTAAGAGTAACTCAAGGTATTTCCAGTGAGAGAATAAGAAAGATCCTGCAGACACGTTGCCTGTCCTAAATGCAAAAAGGACTCCAAAGAGAGGATTTAATGGATGAGATTTAGTGCCTCACACAGCCAGCATTCATGTGAAGAACTTTGCACTCTATGAACCAGGTACAGTGATTTCAGTGAGCACCCTGGTGTTCCTCCCTGATGCCCAGCAGGTTTCCAGTTGTCCAGTTGGGAAGCACTGTCTAACAGCTTATTTAAGTCTTGCCACATATATCAGAGTTCAAATGGCTGGACCTCTGGTTGGTGCCCAAGCCTATGATGATGACCATGAACTTAGTTAATCAAAGGACTTTTCGACCACTTCCTGACACATGAAGAAAGAGCAGCCCTGGAAGCCAAGGAACAAGGAATGCACTGACAAGTAGCTATAGAGGGACTTGTGCAGAAATATCTGCATGTGCATGTGTGAGGGGAAAAGACAAGATGAACTAATCCCTTTCCTCGGGGCTATGTCTTTTCTCTTTCAGACTGGCACGTGTCTTCTTTGTTTTCGATAATAGGAGGTAATTAAATCTGAAATGTTAAACTGTAAATCCATCACGTAATTAAGGGAATTCAAACTGCACAGAACTGTGGGAACATTAAAGGATGGATTAGGGACAGGGACTCTGAGAATCACACTGTTTTCCATTCCATGACTCAAAGACTCAGGCAGTTTGCTGCTTTCCCCAGGGACTATCTCACCACCACAAGATAAGGGAACCACATGCTGATTCCAGGAAGAATCACTAGTGTACTGTGGTGGAGAAAACAGCCTTCAGAGAGGGGTTTATGGCTTGTGTTTCCTTTAATTTTTTTGACCCTTCTTATCACTAAACAAAAGCTTGTGGTCTTTCCTAGATAATCACATTTAAGCTCTTATAAAACCACATGCCTGGATAAAGCAAGTCTTATGCAACTCAGATGAAGGTGTTTTTCCCCAGTGTAATTATTATTGAAGGAATCTATCATATTTTACAGGAAACCCTAAAATGCAAAGTGCTTAATTAAAAATACAGATGAAGCAGTGTATTTCCAAACCCTCCCACCCCTCTACCACTTGCATTTGCAAACAAAAGAAGGAAGAAAGGAGGAATACTGAAAAAGGAGACTCATTCTTTCCTCATAGGATCACCAGTGACACTCACCTCCGTGGGCAGTGGAGGAGGGAGTGCCTGGGCTTATCCCACAGTTCTGCGTGGAAGCCTCTGCAGAACAATGCTGCAGGGATGGTGCTGGTGAAAGCAGGGACTCAAGCCATGGGCGCCTTAAATGCAGGGTCTGATGTGCTTCACATCTCTCCCTATTGGTGCTGCTGGCCAACTCAGGCCAAAGGCATCAGTCCTTGATTAGAGTGAGCTTGGCCTTGCTGCTGCTGGGAAGGTGCACATCTGTGCACAGCTGGCCTGGGCTGCCATGCCAAAAGAGAGGAAGGGACCACATACTTCCTTATGGAAAATGGAGGAGAGGGTGAGCTTCACCAGAAAAACAGGGGCAGACATCAGGAACAAGAGATTGCCTGTGTCCTGCTGGGTCTGTCCTCTTCTGGGTGCCCAGGTGATCTGTACCTGACATGACGAGCAGAGGCAAGAGTCATTTGCACCTTTCTCCCCAACAGTTCTTTCCAATCATGAACAGAAAGTGATTTTTGGGGGGTGATCTTTGGGCAAGGAATGTCATTACTTACTACAAGTCACTTGGGATAATATTTATTACTGATAGGCTTTTGTGGGGCATGCTCAGGCAAGAGAGATCAAATCACAGCTTCAGGGCAGCCCTTCACTTCTAACCGCAGAAATGCCAACACCACAAGAAGTTAATGCAAAGTAGAATATGAATGTACAGGGCTTGACTCAGAAACGGTAAGATTTGGTGAGGTATTTTTATTTTCCTTTGAGGTGTACATGGGTCATATTCTACGTAAGTGTAAGGGCTAGAAACACATTATGGATTGGTTAGAGGGGTTGTTTGCTTGGTTATTTTTTTATGAGAACTCAACTTCTTAGATATTAACATATTTTTTTTAATAGCATCACAGTGCAAAATTCAGAATAATATTATGAGAACTGGCTACATAGTAATTACTGCACCCAATTCTGCATCCAGTATTGCAAAAGCTAGACAGCTTTCTACCACTCACCACATTTAGATCATAAAACAACCCAAATATCTTCATATATCAGGTATCATCCAATATTAGTGGAAAACTTTTGACTGGCCTGGATTTGTTTCCTTGCTGGAATAAGAGGGACAAGTACTACATCCTTTCTTTTAAATAGACTTAAGATGTATCATTGAAGTTACTTGGAACAGGGTGCAAGGACCATCAGGAAAGGATTAACTGTAACAAAATCTTTGTGAGGTTAAAAACTGGGCAAGCTGGTCATTTAAACTCTGTGATGGGTCATTTGCCTGTAGCAAACCAACCTTTCCAAAACCCAGCCTAATTAGGTGTGTCTACCTGAGGGTTTACTGGAAGATGCCCCAGTGGAAATGCCTCCATAAAGCTTTTAAGGAGCCATCGACTGGGACAGAGTGGATGGGTGGACTGCAGACTGGGATTTATTTAGTGAGAGGCGTGAAAAGCCAGCAATCCAGCCCAGCATTCCCTGGATTTTGTCTCTGGCACAGGAAGGGTTTGCATGTTTCCCGCTTGTGGCTTCTATTTTAGCCCGTGTTCATTGCTGGGATGCTTGGACACAGCTGTGCTGGTTCATTAACTGCCCAGCATGTCACTCAGCCCAAGCAAATGGCTTTGGGGTAGTGTTTTCCAATGACTCAAAGGGAGGGTAGACCTCTCTGTGAGGAAAGAAAGGTGTTGGTCCAGGAGGTATTTGATAATCTCCTGAGATACATTCAAAATGAGGAACAAAGAAGACTCCAGCAGGAGCAAGAAGGCTGGGACTCAAATGAACACTTCAGGTATAATTCTCAGCCACTGAGAAACCCTAATGAGACATGACCCAAGACCATGAAGTGATCAATGAACCAATATCTCCCTTTGTGTTACAGCCAGTATGTGTAATAGAGAGCTCACTGCCCCTGTGGTTTTCCCCGTAGGCTCAGAATGAACTGTTTGAGGGTACTAGCTGGACACCAAGAACGAGGGAAATGGATCTACAATATCCCCACCCTTTTCTGGTCATTATATCCTGTTGTCGGGTGAGAGCCATTCACAAAATTAGAGCATGCCCAAGCCTTGCCTCTGAATGCTTTGGTTTGGAAGGTGCCCTGCCCTGCTGCAGAAGCTGTGTCAGGGATGTGCTGAGCTGTGCAGCTGCTAGTTGGGTGCTGCTTCCAAAGAAACAGGGTCCACATCCTGCTGCAAGTGACTCATGCTGAGATCATCCCACTCAGGAAGACACAGAAAGAGCTGTCCCTCTTCCTCCCTCTTCTTCCAGGGAGGACTTGTGGCACAGAGGAACAAAGCAGGTGCTGCGAGTGGGGAGGTTTGGGGCTTCTTTGGTGCAGAAGAAAGGAGACAGCCCCTAAGGATGATGTTGTCTCTCAGCCCACGCTATGGCATCCATCACAGTGACAGCCCTTGGCCAGGGGCAGTCTGAAAGAAGCATCCCTGGCACGCTGGCACGCCTCTGCTCCTTCCCTGAGCCCAGCTTTAACCCCTGCACTGCCCTGCTGCAGCGCAGCCTCCCTGCTCCTGCCTTCCCACAGGCATTAATACATCCCTGGGGACAGCTCACTTCAGCCTTTCCATGGCTGGTCTCTGGAAGGCCACTATGGGCCTGGGTAGAGTTAGGGGCTGTGGATACTGGGCTTTAAAAGCAGGAAATCCACATGACACCATGACAAGCACCAAGTCCCCATGACCACTGCCATGCTGGTACCAATCCTATCTCAATAACCAGCTGTGGAACCCACTCAACCTAAATATTTCCCAAGGCATGTAAAAGTAGTTCTACTTTAAAAATCAGATTCAGGACAGCAAGAAGTGAGCCCAGCAGCCCTAAAGCTGCCAGTCCAGCCCCCTACTGTGGCACAGCATTGCTGAACATGAACCATTGAGAGGTCTATCATTTGTACACCCACATCTACATCTCTAGAAACAAGTATGCTTAAGAAAATAAGGACTCTGTGGGGTTACTTCCCAATCCATCCCAGTCTGCTTGCTCCTGGGTTGTTCCAGCCTTTGCCCTGCACCGTTACAGTTCTTCCCAGAAGGGATCCTCTGTAGTCACTTCCATGCACATGCACTCATACATGCCTGCACCACACAGGCTGCTGACTCCTGCTCCTCCAGGCAGTCAGGGCTGTTCCAATTGCCCACTGGAAGCCCAGCTTGGCCCAAAAACTAAAGAGTTTGACAAAAACACATTTCACTGCTCTTCCTGCGAAACTCTTGAACTCGTGAAAGTTGAACACATGAAAGCAACCTGAGGTTAGCGTGTAATACGAAAACCACATGAAAGAGATAATTTAGCATTAGACACATGTTACCAGGAGCAGGTTGAAACTAATGCAAGTTTTGCATTCAGGTCATAAAACACAGCCCTTACATCGCCTTGTGAGGTGTCCCTACCTAGCGTGCCTTGATGAGGGAACAGCTACATGTGCTTCAATGCTGATATAAGTAGAACACATGAAACACCCTCTTCCTTTCACTCTTTTCACCACTTTGTGAAAGAGATACTCATACCTGCAGGATACTCTGAATGGTGACAGACAATGCAGAAGGAATGTGGGTCAAAACAATTTTCTGTTCCCATTCCAGACCTACTGAAAAGGCAGGACCAACAAACTGAATATCCAAGCACTCCAGTAATCTTGTAGCTGCTGTTTATCATTGCCATAACATACCTTAGAAACCTGGTGCCACTGCTCCAGTTGGAGCACCAGAAGGGAGAGTAAGCGTTCCCCAGCACTGCCCATTGGCTGTGGCTCTGGAATGGAGGGATGAGAGCAGAGATCAGCCTCCAAACAGCATTAAGGAGCCTTTGTGGCATCTCTGGAGGAAATCACACACAATCTGATGTTAGAAACGTCTGTCCATGGTTGCCTTCTGCAGGATTCAATTTTACCACTATTTTTACAGATCCCAAAGCACTCACTCTCACTTTAGGCCAGAAAAACCCCAACAAATTCAACAAACTTCAAACAAGTTTAGTTCTGAAAATAGAGCTGTGTTGCACCTTTAAAAAGTGTGTTGGCGGAGGATCTGGATTTACTTTGAAAGTTAGTTTGGTATGAATAAGCTACACAGCAAAATTCTAAATCCCTTTAGAGAACAGAATGAAATAAAAGCAGATATTTCATCTCTTAACACCTTGTCAGCAAAATTTTCTTTCTTGAGGAAGACTTTTTTTCTTTTGCAAAATTATTGTGCTTGTTTGCCAATGAAGCTTTTCTAAGAACAGCATAACTACTTTCTCACCCTGCCTCTCCCAGCACATCAACACTCCCTTCTGTGGGCCAAACAGAAAATTCTTTCCCTTGGGGCCTGCAATGAAGCTCGTACAAGTTTTTGGGAGAAAATGCTGCACTGATGTAGAACCCACATCCCTCTTTCCTCTCTCCCCTCCCTTTTAAGTTCCTGACCCTGAGTTTCTACTGCTGTTCTAGCTGAGCCTCAGAAATGGATTTGAGATATTTCTACTGGTGTACTTTAAACAAAAATAAACCTATCAAGGGGCACTATAAATATGAAGATCAATCAACTCAGAGTAAGGCTGAGAAAAGTTCCAGTGTGACCGATGGCCTGACCTGCCAATGATGTACTGGCAAACAAATTCAACCGATCTTGGTCTGCGTTCAACTCAGGCTTTTAAAGAAAAATCTGGATGGAAATGTGAATATTAATCAAAACACTCTATAACTGAGAAAGGTTCTATAAACATGCTGGGCTAGCAGTAAAGATCCCAGAAGAGGACAGTCTATGTCCTATTTTTAACTCTTTATTCACCAGCTGAGAATAGCTGGAAGAATAGCAAAGGAATCACATACTGACCTTAATTAAGACAGTGATTCACTCTTTCTCTCTGCACACAAATGGAACAGCTTGGAGCTGAAGGGCTGATATGCAATTAGAGTTTTTTGGGTGAAGAGGTAATATTTACCATGCAAGGCTTCTTTTAAGGGAGAATATGGGGTTCCTGATAGACACATTATCCCAAAGAACACACACCATCATTCATCTGTTTTTCTGGAAACCTAGAGAAAAACAAACATTAAAGGTATTGATTTCTGAAAAACTGGAAATGACAATTTATCACTTTATTCTGAGCTTTATATAAACAGGGCTTTCATCAACCTAATTATGCAATACATTTATTTTACAAAAAAAACCCCAAAACTTGAGGCATCCAGAAAGCTATTTTTTTAATTCTTTTTCACCTGATTTTCTTGGTCCTTCCAGAACAGCTCCAGAAAGAATGTTTGTCTTGTAAGAATCAACACAATGTATTTCAGTGTTATTTTTGCTATGACTGGATCTGCACAAAGTTAATGTCAACAGTGATCTTTTACTGACTAAGGAGACCCAATATTGACAGTATATTGAAAAAGGTAAAATTTCTTTACAGTTTTATTATTAGGTTGTTCCAGAAGTTTCCAGCTTCTGGAAATCCAAACCACAATCACTTCTTTATAAAACAGAATATATTTTGAAAGATATTGTTCATGATATTTCTACCATTGCTCCACAAAGGTATCAAGTGTAATCATCCCACAACCTATCTTGAATGCCTATCAACTGCTGATAACTAAAATATTTATATTACTTTACAGTCATGATACCAGATACCTTCAGATGAAACAGGGAACTACATCTCTATCTACCACACGGATAAAGACCTTTAAAGAGGAAAAATGAACAAGAAATATCCCTTAGACTTCCTGGGGGATGGTATTTCAAAAGCCCACCATTACACAAGCAATTGAATAACCGCACCTGTTCTGACGGCCAAAAAAGCCAAAGGCCCTGGGTAGGTGTCAGCACGGAGAGCCTGGTGCAGGACCACAACCAGCTGTGCTGGGCTCTCTTCCACAGTCTGGGTAGGGATAGAAAAAGGCAGTTTCTCCAATAAGAATGGGGAAAACTGCGAGCACAGAGTCAACTTCAATCATAGCAGAGCCTGGGTCTAACAAAAGCACTCCTTTAGAAAGCTATATATAGACATGAAAGTAAGCAAGAAAACCTCCCTTGAAATAAAACATTTCAGATCAAGGCTTCAGCAAAATTTCCTTCCTTCACATCATCCTGGTGACTTTTCTGTAGGAGGAAGCAAAGTGGCTTCAATTTGTTAAACTCAGAGCCAAGAAATCAAAGCAGCCCAGTAGGGAAGTGGAGAAAACCACAGATCTGGTTTTATTTGAAGAGTTTTGAGTTGTCCTATAGAAGCAGACCAGGAATTAGTATTTCTAAAATGTCAATAACCCAAATTCAAGGCTCAGACATGCTCCCGACTTGAGGTTTAATCAAAGAATATTATAATTCAATCCCAGTTCAACGAACACTGAGATGTGCCATGCCCATTTCTGTTTTAAAGGGCTGGGGAAGATTTCAGGCGGAATTCTTTCTCACAGGGTATGCACAGTATGGGCAGCAGAAAGGCAGAATTTCTCACTGTGCCCTAGCCAGTGTGCTTGTTTTTGCTGCCCAAGAGGAATTCTCTCCTCAGAAAGGAAGGCAGGGTAAGAGCCAAGGCCACAGGGCACCACACAGACTGCCTGGCAGTCAAAACTGCAAGGTCAGGCTCTGTTACAGGGGTAGGACCTGGCACCAGAGAGATGCTTCTTCTCTCCCCTGCGTCCATTTCACAAATGTTGGTGGATCCTTCTGCCAGACCATGGCTTCAAGCCTTTGAGGAAAGGAGCCTGACTCTAACTGTTCATTCAAAACCTCCTGTCCTTCCCCCTGCCAAAGGCTGTGTGTTGATATGGGAATTGTAAACATAGAGAAATGGTTTTAAAATTAACATGAATCCCTAAGCTTTTCATATGGCCAAACAAAATCTCACATACAAATTCTTCCACAAATTCTTGCTTTTTCTATGCAATCCTACAGTGAAACCAAAGAACAGGGTTTAGCATCAGACAGCAGAATAAATATGTTGAAGGATTTTGTGTCTCTAGATCACAGTTTGGAGTGACAACTCTGATGTGTAAATTAACAGAGCCAGAGGGCAGCCATGGTCAGCTAGGTTTGACTTCTGAAGGGCTGCCAGCAACAAGGCTGCTCTGAATGAGTATCCTGCATGAACCTGAGTGCAGCTGATGGGAAAAGCATCCAATCTCTACTGCAAGTGATGGAATAAATCACAGCCCTGACTTTTGCTCCAACAATGGTTTCCGCTGTTAAATGTTGAAGACTTATACGCAGTGTGAACCCATCCAACTTGCAACTACTAATTCTTATTACACAATTGCCCAAAGGAGCTTCTGTTTCTGAATTTCTCTTCCTTATATAGCATACTTGAAAACCAGACTTCTTTTTACTTGTTGTTGGGTGAGCTGAGGGGATGGACTGCACTGAAAGGCGTTTGCCCATCCTCCAGTCATTCTTGTGGCTCCTCTCTGAAAGATCGCCAGGTTTTCAACATCCTTCTTTAATTGTGGGTACCACAGCTGGATGGAGTGAACTCAAAGCAGCTGCACCAATGCCAAACACAGCAGTAAAGCAATCCCTGAGTATAGAGACAGGGAATATCAAGCAGGCTCCAAGGATTGCTTTAGACCCTTTGGCCACGGCACTGGAGTGAGAGATGACACTCGGCCAATTATGCACTCAAGTCCTCAATCATTTTCCAGGTTGCTGTTTCTGAGCCCAGTCTGTTCCATCTGGTACATAGATCTCAGATTTTTAATTTCCTTTACCTGTAGGATCCTGAAAAGAGAAATTATTTGCTATTTCCATTCTACCAAAGGATCCAAAGCGTGCTAAAGTGGTTCTTCTGTCATCTGCTAACACCAGCAGAGTGGAGATCAGCCATTGCCACAGCATTAAGCAACTCACTGCAACAAAAAGAGCCCACTAGAAACACAACTATTTGATGCATCTATACTTTAAACCTCTTTACAAATCCTACTTTGAAATTTGAAACAGTTGGAATCCATCTACTATTTCTTATTTGATACTGTACCATTTGAATTTATGAAAGAATATGTATGGGAGCAAGTTTAAGGCATACAGGAAGTTTATCCATCAACATTAGTGTAATAATCAACCAGATAGATTTCTTTTTTTAAATCAACTGAAGCTGACCATAATTAATTTCCAGAAAACAGTACTACTACTCTTCATGTGATACATTACTTTAGTGTGTTATTCCTTATGTATTCCTTGCATATCCTTGAATTAATATTAATGTTAATTATTAATTATCATCTATTTAAAATATTGATCTAAATTTAGATTTCTTTAGCCCCTAGAACTTCCCCAGTGTTTCTTATGAGAAATCAAAATAAAGACCTAGGGAGCACTTTGGCTTTGTACCTCTAGGTTTTAGAGTTAGAAAAACCCGGTGAGATTTGCTTATGTAACTTTAAAACCTGATTAATATACTCCCAAGTACCAATGAAATGAAAATTATTCCATTATCCAGAGAAAACATGCATCTTCTGATTATTCATAAGATACAAAGAAGGTTCTTTTTGTGCCACTATTATCAATTTTATCACAACTAGTCAGCCAATTTAACTCCTATGGATTATTTAGTTTAAATTCTTTTATCTTCTTTATTTATCTGATTTTCCAAGTAAGAATGACCTAATCAGACCTTCCTTGAGGCACCAGCATTGAAATCTAATTGGGCATTGGTGTGCAGAGTCGCACAAGCAGTTTTCATGCTTATGAAAACAAGGAATGCAAGCATCCTAAAAAAGATCCGGTGCAGAGCATTTTTTCAGGCATATTTTCTTACTCTCAAAAAAGCTCTAGGATTCCTTCTGCCTCCCTGGTGGCAGCCCCACTCTGCACTAGTTTGGCTGCTGCCTCCCTGAAAACAGGGGCTTCAGATTCCCAGCATCAGCTGCCAAGGGAGATGTTGATCCAGAATTAAGTTTGTGATTCTACCGAAGGTCATTTTCTCCCCGTGTGCAGGCGAGCACAGCCCGACTGTGCATTAGAATAAACAGATGCTATCAGCACCAGCAACAAATTATCTTCCTAGGCTTTGTAATTTCTGGAGAGCAGCAGGTTGCAGCAAGTCAATTTACATTGGGGATGGAGAGGGAGGGAAGCAGAGGTTATATTGGCATTAGCAAGCAATTCAGTGCAAGGGAAAAAGAGCAGTGAATTAGAGCTGGACAACTACATTGTGAAAGAAGCCATTATCTGTGCACCCTTATTGCTCCTAGTGAGGTACACAGCAAACCAGAGGTGGGGATATGGAGGTTTCACACCTGAAGGAGATTTGTGCTTTACACTCAAGTGAAAAAAAACCCAAAACCAGAGAGAGCACATGCATATGTATGTAAATGTTTAGGGAGATCTCACATGAAAAGCAGCTTCTTGCACAAGGATTTGGGGATGTGCTGCAGCAGGAGGGGACAACCCACTCTTTGTTCGCTGTTTTCAGGAGAACAATTTTCAGCAACAGAGATTCCAGTCCCAAAACCAGAGTGGTGACATTACTGCACTCAGGAATCCTTCCATTGCTTCTGTGCAAGACTGGGAGGCACATCGCCCTATGTATTTTTAGATGCACAAATATTTTAGCCTATAGTACTATGCATAAGTACCTGCCCATAAATTGGCAGAACTGGCAGAAAGATATGGAGAAACTTTATAAAAAAATGAGGAATGGAGCTCCACATGCCTAAAACCCAACATGGGGTCCCAGAGAACAAGGCTTGCTCTATTTCTGTGACCCAGGCTGGTCTCTGCTATGTTCGGACACAGCACACACCTATTTGTGCACAGAACTGCAAGACAAGCCCAGAAGTTTATGGAATTTCTCCAGATAAGGTACCCCATTAAAGGCAAGTTTTACACCTCTGCTTTTAGCCATGGTACCTCTGCACCTATTTCACACTGGCACACAAAGCCTGCACTGCTTTTTCGTATTATTCTCCTCAGTGTTTTAGGAAGAATTCATATTTCTGATTGGGACTGGGGAGCAATGAAAGCATCTGCTGCAATCTTACTTGCTGAAAAGAGCAGACACTCCTTTCAAAACTAGTCTGGCTTTATCATCACAGTGAAAGACAGTATTTCAGCATTCCTCTGCTGGGATGGAAAGAAAATGTTGCCACACATCTCCATGCAGGTAATTCTTACCTCTAGACTCAAGGGAATTGTACTTCTCTTCCCATATGTGCCAGCAAAAAATATTTATTCAAGCACCCTGTGGCTCCAGCATTGCTGGAGTTTCTACTGCTGTCCAGAAAATATCTGCAGATATTGATGAGTTTTGATGATTCATTCGTATCAATCCACTGCTGCCTACACAAACTAGTATTAGTTTGCATTTGCCCAGCCAAAAAAGGAAACTAATCTTACCAGTCCTGAAAGAGTTTAGTACAAATGTGAGGAAGTAAGCTGCTCACAAAACTCAGAGATATAGAAATTCCTTCTGTTTTTCTCTATGAACACATTTCTATTTCTAGCCTAGAGAACTAAAGGACCATATTTTGAGTCTAGAGGATCACACAAAATTTAGTCATCAGCGACCTTTGCAGGCTATATTAGAGGCAAAAAATTTAAAAAACCCTCAGCCACTTGCAAAGCATTACAAACATTACTCTCTGTTCCCTAC
This sequence comes from Sialia sialis, assembly GCA_009812075.1. Classification (NCBI taxonomy): domain Eukaryota; kingdom Metazoa; phylum Chordata; class Aves; order Passeriformes; family Turdidae; genus Sialia; species Sialia sialis. The sequence continues at coordinate 10,763,123 of VRYO01002781.1, read as the reverse complement.
AACATCCTTTAGGTACTTACAAGTTTCCACCTGCTGTCCTGATCCCTCTTTCCCTTACCTGACAGAGTGCAATGAAAATTCTACTGCCATTCTTTTTCTGATGTTCTAACATAACTCAAAACTAAGAGCTCTCAACAATTTCAAGTTAGTAGCATTCCAAATTCTAGAAAAGCTACTCACACAGAGCTAAAAGCAGCTGGTATAAATCTAGATTATTTTATGATGTCTCCTGTTCAAACTGCTGGGTAACTGTAATACAAACAAAATCAGGTTGCAGGTGCTCTGATTTAGGAGCTTACAACGTTAGAAATTAAAGAATCCAGTCTCCTGACTCATTTCCACGCCTTTGGAATGCTATCAAACCTGGGTGGGTGCAACATCTCATCCTCCTAGCATAATATTTACAATATTCTGCTATTCCTCTCTCAAGCACTGTTGAGGTTCCTTGATTCTTCAATTCAGTTCCAAACAGGAGCAGTACTTTTTCTCTTCTAATATCTGTTCATATTTTAAGCAAATCCAGTTGAAATGGCCTGTGATTAGCTTTCAAGGGGCAGATTTATATTATATTATATTATATTATATTATATTATATTATATTATATTATATTATGTTATGTTATGTTATATTAATTATATATTATAGAAAAATCCCTACATTGCTCAACAGTTTAAATTATGCCGAAAAATAAATCTTAGCAAGCAGAAGGAGAAGTCCAAATATTCTCCAAAGAAAATTGGGCTAGCACATTTAAAGAACAAAAGTTTCCACAGCCAAAACATTCACATCTGGATGCTTTTAACTTAGTCAGCACGGCCAGACACCCACTTGTATCTGGTGTTGTGCAATTCCAGCATGAAACTCAAACTCATACCATGTATCCAGAAGCAGCAGTCTAAGACTCTGCCCTCACACCCTTTCTTGTAAATCTTTGGTCCTAGAGAATTTATTCCAGCTCTAGGGTTTGGAAGAACTTGTTTTCAGACCAAAGCTGTCTTCTCCAAACCAAGTCCTGCATCCTGGCTGAGTTAGCTGGACTTAAATCAGCATAAAACTAAAATAGCACAATGGAAAGTCAGGCTTACTGTTAAATCATGCTTCTATTTTTATCTGGCAAAGCACTTAAGCATGTGGTTGAGATGCACAGAACTTAAGCATATGCTTAAAGTTAGTCCTCTGTTTACATACATTGTTAACTCAGGGGTTATAAATCAACCGATTTTGTGAATCTGGTTGAAAAATTGTGATATTTAATAGAAAACACACAGTGCTGATCTCTGGATATAAAAAGGGATCCAGAGGGTCAGGATGCAGAAACTTGTACATCAAGCAGGAAAAGCTGAGTATTATTAGTTGGGCCAAATGTTCACACAAACCTACAGAAAGGAAAAGGAATATTTCCAAGTGAACCATGGGACAGCACAAAGCAGGAAGCACATTTTGGAGTTAAGCATGTTCAGCCTTGTAGAATAGGGATACAACCATGGTGGTGCAGGTAAAGCCAAGCCTTATCTGGCCCAGCAGTTCACCTGCATCTCTGTCCAAAAGCAATGCTTAACACACACGACCCAGCCTTGCACGGAATGCTCACAGTTCTCCAGCTCCTGGCCACTGGCAAGTTTGGGACTTGAAGCAATCTCCAAGCCCCCACAGGCCCTTGTGTTTAGTAGTCTCTGGTGAATGGATCCTACAGAATTTTGACTTACCCTCTATTAAATTTATTTTGCTTTGCAACTTGCAGTATCTGTCATCACTTCTGTAATAAAAGAATGAAAAAGTACTCCTTTTATTTAATGCCACTATCAATCTAGTTTCTTTAGCACCCTTAGTTCTTACATGGCAGGGAGAAAGGAATGGTCAGTTCCCATTCACCTCCTCCATATCACTCACAATTTTATGAGCCACTGTCAAATGCTTCTCCAGTTTTTAAGGCTGAGAAGCATTTACTTTATTTAGACTTCTCCATTAAAAAAAAAAAGATTAATTTCATACTTCTAGCTACTCTTACTGCTCTTTTCTATGCTTTCTACTTTTAATACATCTTTTTTGAAATGAGGGAACACTACTGGAAGATCCACATCTCTGTCTCTGTCCTCTATATAATGCTGTGGCATCAGGTTTTTATTTTCCTGTCAATTTAAAAAAAAAAAAAAAAACTCTACAAATTTCTCTTTTATATTTATACGACTTCTAGTACTTGCTGACATTTCAGGAAAGTGAGCAGCTATGTCTTGATTAATCATTTTCCTGAGTACAGAAACCACAGAAAACATAGCAACCTAGAGACAAGAATGGTCAGGATTATTTTCCCCTGTGTTATTTATGTGTATTAACATTGACTTTTGTCTGCCACAGTATCTCCCAGAATCTCAAAATCCTTGAGAAAAGGACAAAAAAGTTTGGTTAGCACTGTGATAATGATTTCTTTTTTTGTCTGAAGGACTTTCCTGCTCTCCCTACTAATTTTTTTTTCAGGTAGAGCTGTTGAAGAACATAGTTTTCCCTGCTCCAGAAACTCTACAATGACTGCCCTCCCCTCCTCATTCCCAAAGGATCACTAAAAGAAACATGAACATTTTCTAGTGTGAAAATTGGCTAGTTACAGCTATCTTTTTCTTCGTACCTTGCTGAGAATTTTTCAAAGTCCATTCAAAACCCCAAGCACACTATATTGAATGTCACATGCTTTTCCAGATGCTTATTAATTCCTTTGAAGTTCTCTAGGGTTTGCAATGCATGCCTTTAATTTACAAAGGTTGTGTTAGCACACCCACAGTATATCGTATTTAGGTATGCTGCCACTAAATCTGTTGTAATTTCCTTTCAATTTTCCTGGTACACAAACTCGACTTGAGTCACCTGCAGGTTTTTTTCATCGCTGCTGGAACAGCTTTTAGGATTGGTGTCACATCAGTTACCTCTGCTGGCTAAGGTAACTGAGGCTGACTGAACCCAAAAGTTCCACACCAGGGCAATTACAACATTTGAGTGAGTATCACTTGTCCTGGTGATTTGCTATTGTTCATTTCATTCATGTCTGCTTTAAAAGCTTTTCTGTTAACAATTCAATTCAGGAGCATTCCTTGGGCTCAGCCCTTGGAGACTTTGCTGTTTGCTGCGCAGGCAGTGCCCCTGCTCTCAATGGGTTTGCTGACCTCCACTGCTTCTTTCACATCTCCAGCATTTGGTGAACCCCCCTCACTGTCAGCTCCTGTTGCAGTTGAAGATTTGTTACGATTTTCTATGGTTTTTTGAGTCACCATTCAAACCATTTTCGTTTGTGTTGCAATGGGTTTAGGTTTAACTTGTAAGAAATTATAATCCTCTCTGATTTCTTTGTTCAGGCACGATTTCTGCTTTTTAGAGGACACCATCATATTGCCCCATTTCTCCACTGTTTAACGGTAGTAAGTTTTTGGAGGGTTAGGTGAATTCTGGGAACTGGTATATTTTCTCCACTATACAGGCATAGTACTTGCATTCTTAGTTAATTTACTTACTCATTAATGTTATTAAAATTAAATTTCTTAATATTAAAATGCTTTTGAAATAAAAACAGACATGGTCTTTGGATTTTTTCTAATGTTATTTTCCTTCTAAATTAATGAAGTTTGCCACGAATGGTCACTATTGCCAAGCCATTCTTCAGTGCAACAGCTATAATTTAAACAAGGTCTGAGTCAAAAATTACAGTAATTTCACACTCATAAGCCGCACCTGGTTATAAGCCGCACTTCCAGGTAGCCGGGAAGACCACAAAATTTGTCTATAAATAAGCCACACGGGGTGATGAGCCACACTTTTTTTTTAAAAGCGAGATTCCATGTGCAACAAAGTAACAAGTTAGTAACAGAATCGCGGGATCTGCTGTCAGCTGCTCAATTTGCAAACAGTTTTCACAGACCAGCGAAGACTTTAAATGCAGTCCCAGGCGCCCTCCCTGTGCCGCGGGCCCTGGCACTCCCACCCCCGGCGCTGGCTGCCAGAGCTCCCCACCTGCTCGGCAGTGGCGCCGGCTCCCCGCCCAGAAGCGGCTCCGTGGCAGCTCTCTCCCTGGCCGGCTCACACTTCTGGGTTGGCAATTCTCCAGAATTTGTCCATAAATAAGCTGCACCTGGGGATTAGCCGCACTTCCGGGATCGGCTTGATTCTTCAGTGAAATAGGTGCAGCTTATCAGTGTGAAATTACTGTACTTTCCTCTTTTATCGGTCTGTTTAGATATGTAAACTTAAACGTGCCCTTTATATCCTAAATAGGATAAGTCTTCTCCAGTCTATTTTCTTGCATAGTCTCCATTGTCTGTGGTCTTTTTTAAGTACTTCATAGATATTTTCACTGTCATGATCAGCTGTTTAAAAGGATAAATTTATTATAATGTTTTTCTTGATTTGTGTAGCAACATCCAATTCATAGAGAGTGGGTGGCAAATGATGATACAGATAATTTATTTATCTTATTGGACTCTGATTCCCAACCGTGAGTCACTTCTCCAACGGAAAATCTATTTCTGTTATTTCCACATCATGAGTATCCTGGTAGGGCAGTGTTGGTACTGACCAGCTTCATTCAGTATGATTTCTTTGAGGCCAGTACAGTGAAATTCACCCATGCTCACTTCATATGCATTTAATGTTTCTAGGAAAGCACAGATACTTTTGGTCTTGGTCTGCACGTGCCTGGTTTAACTGGGCATTTGCTTAGACTGCTGGATTATCTGAACATTGTTGGTGGCTGCCATGAAGGCACAGAAGGAAACTGCCATCAGGATTAATGTGTTCTTCTCCAGGACCTCATCCCAAATAATTTGGAAGACTCTCCCAGTGTGTTTTCATCCGTAGTGCCACCAACCTGGCTGGCCCCATTTCAGAAGACATCATCCCTCCCATCCATTTTTGAGCATCTCTCCTGTTTCTAAGATGTCTCTCCTGTTTCTTCCCACACCACTTCCTTAGACACACAATGGGTCTCATTGTCTAGGACACTGAATGCTGTAATGGAGCATTTACTATCTCTTCCTATCAAAATGTTATGTTTTGCCTCCTGGACCTCTCCCTCATATTTCCTTGTGCTCCCACAGCCATGACTAGACATGATGCACAAGGAAGGCCCCCAGCTCCTCTCCAGTACCCTCTCAAAGGCTGCCCAAACACCACAAGAGATACAAAGGCTCCAGAGCACAGGCAAACCACTGCATGTTCCCTCCTGGCCTTGCATTCCCAGTTATCCATCCCACACAGCACCACAGCCTGCCTGCTCCTCCTCAGCAGGGCTGTGGCTCTGCCAGCATGTGCCTGCCTCAAGTGCACACACAAAGTTGCCTTCTGGCAAGAGAGGGGTCACATGGACAGCATCATGTTTACTCATTCAGTCTGAAATGAGTACATGATTTTATGATTTGCATCATTGTCTCCTAATTCAAGCATCAAGAACAAGTCAAGCCAATTTTCCCAACCAAATCTCTTCTAAATGCTCATTGTACATTCAGCACCCAGAAAATGAAGCTTTTACCACACACCTAAAACTAGGACAAAAACAGGCGAACATGGTTTTTCCAGAGAGAAACCTTGATGTCTATACTTTCTGTCACTACAGTCCTTGCTTTCCTGTGCTTAGGGAAGTTTTCTTCTACTTAAAAGTCAACCTTCTGGGGAACACAATTGTGGTTTTTGCAATATTTTTATTTTCTAAAGACTGACCCTGTGTTTAATTTGCAGAAAGCCCATAGAACAGAGCAGATCAGGGAGTTTGGCACAGAGGCAGGAGGTGCCTTCAGCCCTTGGTCAATTAAACAAGAAATGTAAAACCTGGCAAGTATTACATTTAATCCTCTTTGCACCCCTCAGCCCCCTGCCAAGGATCAAAAGTACTTCTCCTCTTAAAAAGAATAAAAGATTTCAGAACACATCATCAGCTCCTCCCTTCAGCCCTCAATACTGACAGTGTTATCTCCATGCACAAAGCTTCTCCCCCTTCCTCCAGCTTGGCAACAAAACCCAAGCTCAATGAATATTTTATATGTGTGTGGTTAATGGAGCATTCTGGCTCCAGTCCATTGGAACTTTACACAACGGTGTATTAACTGCTTCTCCATGTAACATTTTGAGTCTGTCCAAAGGGGATGTGAGTTTGCCAGTTGAGCCAACACTATTATTGTCCTGTCAGCCTAGTTCCTGTCTTTGCTTGAAGAGCAGGGTCCCCTGCCACAGCAATTTGCCCCATTGTGCTCCCAGCAGCAACCCGTGAAGATTAGTTCGGCTCCAACTCTATTTTCCCCTTTGTATTTTAAGGTCTGTATCTCATGTGGGGTGGGGAATGCCTGCAGTCTTTCCCCTTCAAAGATATACACAGGGATAAGCAATCACATCACAGATTAGCATAAGGGTAAATATAAAGCAGATGAGATCTTTGGTTTTAATGGAAACCAGACCTCCATATTTTTTCATCAGCTCTGAAATTGGTAGCCTTAAAATCCACCTGATTGATTGAAAAAAATCGATAGCAGAGTGACAACATTTGACAAAGTAGTTATTATCTTCTCACTTTAAAAGCCTCCTCTGATCCTCTGGGCCACCACAAACAGAACACCATCTCCATCAAAAGCAAAATCAGCACAAAGACATCTCAATAGTCAGATGGGCACAGGTCATTCCCCTTAAAACAAGTGACAGTGTAATTCTACCCTGCACATAGACAATATCCATGGTAGATGGTAAAAAGAAGTAGATGCTGGATTTCTTGGATGAAGAGCCCTGTGAGTGGTCCAGATATGAATGTTCCCCCAAACAGTTTGTGGAGCACACGGGAGCTTCCAAAGTGTGAATCATCCCAGCCTAGGCAGATGTCTAGAGTGGGTAAGGTGAATAGCATGGGCTGTTTATCACTCCTCACTGGGCAAAGAGGGAGTCTAGATGACAATCTTAAACTTTATGTCTAAGTTTTAGATAACAAAAATCAGGTGAGATGATTCCCTGCCCCAAGGTTTGCAGACTCATTACCAGGTGATCCACAGACCCTGACAGACTTAAGGCAGAAAACAAGATAAAGAAAAGTGCTGATGTGGAAGGACTGATCTCATTCCTTCCTGCCTGAAAGCAGAAAGAGCTGATGTTTCAGAAGGCAAAGCCCATCTTGCTCTCACATCATTGCTGAAACACAGTGGAAGAAAGGAAACACCAGTACTGGACTTGACAGGATGCTGTAGTGCCTTCTATAACATCTGTGTGAGGCACCCACCACCCATGAGGGGCATGGATATTGGAGGCCAGTAAGGACAGCCCAGAGGAGCCAGGGAGGGACAGCTGGCCAAAATATAGATGAGCTGAAGGCTTTCAGTAGGTAGGGATCACCTCTAGACAAATGGCTCCTTCTCACCCAGCAGTGCTGCACACCTATGACTTTACGCAAAATGGGCACTGGCAGAAGGGACTGGAGCTCAAAGATGTGGGGAAGGGTCTCCAAAACCCATAATTAAGGGAGGCTCCATGCAAACTTTGAAGGAATTTCCCATCTAGGATTTAGAAGAAAAAGCAATGGTTTCCCCAAGCACACTGACAGGACCACCACGTCCCATGTCACTCGTGAGAAAGAACAGGCGCTGCACAAATACAATCAACAGCCATAAATCTGACTGACCAGAAGTTCAGCTGCTCTGAGCACAGCTCTGAAGTCAGGTTGTCTCTCCCAGAGGCACAGACAGCAAATCAGTCATCCCACCAGTAGATAATCCAGTTACCAGCCCTCCCTCTTCTCCCTCCCAGCTCCCTCAGCTCCCCCCACACCCCTCAGAGCTATCATCAATGGAAAGTTTTAGAGAATTAGCTGAAAACAACCAAAGCGCCTAATTGACTGAAGAAGGGAAATGGCAACTTCCATCATCTCAAAAAGCTGCACCTTTCTCCTACTCATCTCAAAGCTGAATAAAGGAATTAAAAACACAGCCTGGGGCAGCCAGCAGAGATTTACAAGAAGCAGACATGAGTTCTAACTCTAAAGGCTGGGCGTGTGCATGAGCCGGGAAGAGCAAACAGAGAAAGAGAGCAGAAGCATACAGTTTTTGCATTTAAAGAGAAGGAAAGAAAAAAAAAAAAACCGTGAAAGAAAATCAACAACTTTTAAGCCCTTCCTAATAAAACAAAGATCATCCTGGCAACATGAAATGCTACCCTACTTTGTTTATTTATCGACACAAAGAAAGAAGCAAGTTGGCACCTCAGAGGGTATTAAATCCTGGTTTTTTGCTGACTGAATGACCTCAGCTGAAATATTTTCCATGACAAGAGCCCAGAAGACGCTGGCAGAGTGTCAGACAATAAGATTTTCAGAGTGTATTTACATTCTATCCATGGCCCCAGGCTGTTCCAAACCCATAGGCAGGTGCTGCCTTTATCTGTTCTTTACTCACCTGGCTCCCTAGCAAAATGTTCTGAGACCTGTGGCTCAGCTGCCTTAACTATTTGCTGCCTGGTGCTCAGAAAGCTTCAGAGACAGCTGGAATCCTGGCAAACAGAGATGGAGACACTGTTTGCCCCTCAAAGCTGCCCACTGAGTGGTGTGTAAGGCACTCCAGCCAAAAAGCAGAGGGAAAACAGTGGTGATGCAATGGTAAAAGAAGCTGAAAAACAGATCAATTCATGCTGAGAAAAGTGATATTTTTTTTTTTTAAAGGAAGGGAAAAGGTGGTTCTTTCAAGGATGCACTGCATTTTCCATGACTTGGGATCTTTAAAGTAGGTCTGGATAGCTCTCTAAGAGGCAACAGTCAAGATCCTGAAGAAGACCAGAGGCAGGGGTGAGAATTTTACAACTCCGAGCCTGGAAGTCTGTTCAGGAGAATATTCCACTGTCAAGCAGAGGACAGTTAGCAACCCACATCTGTAAAGCAGTGGACAAAAGGGAGGGAGGCAGGCTAAGCCACAAAGAACCACAGTGTTCTTTCTTTCAACTGCATGGTACAAATTCCCTCCATCACAGGCTTCCAGCTACATTCTGCCCCAGACCAGCTCCCAACCTGGTCCTCAGCAAAAAAATCTGTTCCACCCCTGCAGTGGAAATGGCCTCCTCTTTGCTCGGTTTAATTTGGCTTCTCGTGCACAGCTCCTCTCTCTTGAGTAATAAGCCTCCAGGAGATGCTGAGAGAGGCTACGCCCTTCATACCGCCCAACCAGGAAGAATGATAATTGCACTTCTAACAGCACCATGTACAAGGCAGCCACCAAAGCAGAGGAAGCATAAATTAAAGCAGGATAAAAAGGAGGGGCTTTACCCTCTACCTAATAAGGCATTATTCATGCTTTTGGAAAGCTTCCTTGCAGAGAGATAAAAACAGACATAATGGGTATTCATAAGCAACTGCCTCTGGAAAAAGAAAGCCTGCCTGCCACCTCACACCCATTGTCATGCTGGACTCACCTTCCACAATCCCAGCCTTCAGCTCCCTCTGCCTTTCCTACCTCCCTGCCATGTGTCCTTGTTTAACCTGTTTTGGACCCAAGTCAGCTCCCCCTTGCCCCCATGCATGGCTCAGGTCTGATCCACACCCTCCAGTCCCATTGCCTTCACTCAGCCAAGGAAAACTTCTTTTTTTTCCTTTCTTCTTCCCTTTGTCTCATTCTTGTCCTCCCTGAAAAGTTCTTCGATTCAAATTTACTCCAGGCCTCCTGTGTGCAAATCATTTCCCCTTCATACCCCTCCTCCAGCCCACACCCAGCAGATCATTCATGCCATCCTACACCTGAAAGGGTGCAGATATCTGCAAGCTATGTTTGTAACTCTATTCCTGTATTTGCCTGGCCTCACTTTTCACCCAGGAAACAAAGATGTGACCTTACCTCCAACAAATTTATCATAATAAACTTCCACTCATGAGCCCAAAACAATGATGAGTTTTAAAAGTCTTCACAGAGTAAATTACCCACTGCTCACTTGCATAACCTGTCACTGTCCTTTTCAATCCTGTCCAACGGGTTATCATAGTGTGTGAGCACCTTGCAGCCTTTGCCATTCCTGAAGCTGTTCTGTGCAAGCTGCACAGGACTTGCCATGTTGGGAAGTGCAGCTCCAGGCACAAAACAAACCAAACAAAAAACAAAACCTGATTATGCTTCGCAGGGATTTTGGGTGCCTGGCAAATGGACTCCTAGAGGAAATTTTCAAAGGATCCTGATAAAGTTAGGCTTATCAATCCCATCAAAGTCACAGCAATTTGGGTATCCAGTGAGCTAAGGCACTTTGAAAGCTCTGTAGGCATCTTCAGGCACTAAAATGCCTTTGGAATCAAGGCATGGAAACTTCAGCTGGGTGTTAGATGCTTACCCAGGTCTGTGGGCAGCCCTTTAGTGCCTGTCCTGGGATAAGATCATACGTACGCATGCACTAAGACCACCACAAAAATAGATGTACAGAGAACTTTTCAAAGCTGTCTCCTCCCTGGCTCTGCATTCCCAACCATCATTACAGACTGGTTTAAAAAACAAATCACAACAATCAAACTAACAAAAATCCCCCAACATTCAATCAATCAATCTGCAGACCTCCTGGGAAGAAATAAATAAGCTATGAAGAGCTCCTCTCAGCTGGAACAGCAAGGATAACATGGAGGAAAACAGAAGACTAACCAGGTACTGCACATGGTACCTGCCACCTTCCATTCCCAGCAGAAGCTCTGAGTAATGCCTGCACTCAATGTTGCTGCCACTGTCCAACCCAAGGACATCTTTTAAACAATGCCTCACTGATAATCCTGTAAAGATTTTCGGCTCTGTCCTGCACAGCATTTTAATTACTCACACTTTCATGAGCTCAATCATTTACAGAAGGTATTTTCATCCCATTAATTGTAGGCTTCCCAGAGGACTCAGCACAGTATTTCATGTCCTCAGTACTATTAAATGCATTAGGAAAGTATCCAGACTTCCAGAAGTCAAATTTTTTCATGCATGCATATGTTTCAGGAGAAGAAGAGGGTAAATCAGGTAAAGGAAAACTTTTAGGCATTAATCAAAAAAGAAATTTCAACAGATAACTTTCAAGGAAAAAAAAAATCCAACAGACAGCATTTCAAATAATGGTACAATAGACTCATTGAAGTCAGCAGCAGGTCTGGAACCTGAAATCCCTAATGCTAATAGCATGCAGGTGTACCCCTGCTCTGGAAAAAGCAATTTCATGAGTTAGTAGGTAAAGGCTATATCCATATCTCCAATGGTACCCAGCCTAGCAAGCAACTCGCAGCCTCCCAGGACTGGCAGTACAGAACATCTGCTGCTGACACTGCCCAGGGCCAGCTTGGCTCTGGAGCACAACAGCCATGCCCACAGCTGTGGCACTTGGCCTCATGGCCACAAGACACAATAGTGTCTTGTGTGTGCTTGAAGTCAACACACCTAAACCAATTTGGGAGCTGTGTGGCAGCCCATGGATGACTCTCCTGCCTGCACTGGAGGGCTGTGCTGCAAGGCCAGCAGGAGGAGGCTGGTGGCAGGTACAGCCAAGAGCACGAGGTCTAGGATGGCACAGAAGGGTTGCAAGGGGCAGAGGGAAGCCAAACACAACAGTGCTGTGCTGCCTTGTGGGAGCAGTCCTGCAGGCTGGTTTTGGTGGAGTCTGGCTGGTTCACCCCAATGCCAGACACAGAAATGGATGGCATGAGTGAGCTGCGGCATTTACTGCAGGCTGTCACCTCGAACAGGCAAACCCTGAGAGTCAGAGACCCACAGCTTCCAAATGCAGCAACTAGAGCCATGTATTTTTAAGGAAGGAAAGAATGGAGGTTTCCAAGCATATCTGTATAGCATATCTGAAAGGTAATAATTGTATGCTACTGCATTCCCTGGAGTGGTGGTAACGTCAGCCCTTCCCTCCATGCCAAGGAAATTTAGACACAGCCCAAGGAGGAAACTGCAATTCTAGTGGAAAAAGGGCTGAGATCTGCCAAGTGCCTGGAGCTCACCACACTGGGAGGGGCATGGAGATACAGCAGGTGGGGGATCTATAGCCCAAAGGATAATCTCTTTTCCAGCCCCTTCCTATTGGGTACAAAGTGCTCTAAAGTGAAGATAACATTCAGCCTTGCTTTCCATGATCCTGTAATGGTGGAAAAGGCTCACAAGTGCTGCCCCACAAATGAAGGCACTTATACATGAGCTAGGTAGTGGTAACCCTCAGTGTAGACGCTCTTAGTTATGTAAAAGGCAGGTTTGGCACTGTGGCTTATAACAGGACCTGTGAGCTGATCAGCAAGAAATTATTGGGTTGCTGTATCTCAACTGTGACCTTGAGTCTTCATCAAAAGAAGTCTCCACAATGGTGATCCCTGGACTGTTGTGGTATGCAGATCCCAGGAGGCAAGTCTGGTTTCCTCTGGCTCTTAGCAAATGAGAATCCATGTCCCAAAACACATTATCACAGCTGGTATTAACCAGTAAGCTTCTTACTAGTTATCTTCGCAAAAATACCCAGGTGAAATAGTCCAGACAAGCCAGAAGACCCCTACCTGCATAAGAAATGTCCATGCTGATGAGAACTGGCTGCTCACAGCATGAGAACACGCAGCAGTTCTCCCAGTGCTGAAGAAGAGACATCCTCCAGCTGCTCCTTTTGTTACTCTTTCTGTTTTTTGATGACAATTAAAGGTGATGGATCTTAACATTAGGTGGGAAATAAACTCAATGGAATTCCACCAACCAGAAACAAAAATTAGGACAAGACAATCTACTGGGAATTTCTGTTGACTTAAGATGTGTTTCCACTCAAAAAGGTGATTGCAAGGACAGGACCACCCAAACCAATTGCCTCAAATACTGACCTGTGGGTCCTGTCCTTACAGCAATTGTATCCTGAGAGAATTCACTTTCACTACCCACAATCCTGCACTTGGAGCTCTCACCTGGCACATCTCACTGGGCTGGACCTTGGAATATTCCAAAAATGGAGCTTTTATATCCCCCGCAGGGGTACAAAGCACAGCACAAACGGTGTGACTCAGATACTGCCTGGAACATGTAATGAGGATATTAAACTAGATCATCATTTTATAGGTTACCTTATTTTTAATTGGTGGGGGGTGGGGGGGAGAAAACACAGAAGCCAACCAACCTACATATTTGGCCTTCGGATGAATTTTTTTGTTTTACGTGACAGCTTTTTCCTCTATTTAAAAATTTGCATAAATGCTGTCAAGATAGGACATGCATAGCAAAGAATATGCAAAATCCTGAGTTAAGCCCAGCTGCCTCTCCCATTGTGCAGTGCCAGGATGGAGCAGAGGGGCTAATACTGGGAGCCCCCTTCCTCCGGCATGTCACTAGGTCAGGGACATGGTCCTGCTGGCACACAGCCCTCCAGGGAGCCTTTCATGACAGACCCCACACAGAAAGCCTCCTTTGGGCTCACTCTGCCCTTTTCCTGGTGCTGAAGGGGGGTTTGCTTATTTTCCTGTGGAAATTGAGCATGAGATGCTTCAATGTCACCTCCCCTGCCAAGAGGGGAGAGCAGGCAGGCAAAGCACGGCAGGGAAAGCCAAGGATGCTGGAAGGAACGTGAGGTTGTGTTTACCCACACAAGGACACCCTGCGTGATTTCAAGCAGAATTAATTCAGCTCGCACACACTCCCGTGCAGACTCTTACTTGTGGCTCGGGGAGATTTATCTCTGCTAACAGGATTAGGAAAGGTTTAAGCTAAACCAAAAGAGAAGAATGCACACAAGCACATTCACAGCTTAGAAAACAAACAAATACTGAGCAAATCTGCCTTTAGACATGGCCAAAGCAATCAGAGCTCCCTTCCCAGCAGCCCTGGGCACACAGACCATGTTATCTAAGGCCATTCTCTTTGCTGCTTTTCCTGCTGCACCCCTAGCTTACCACCCACTCAGAACAAAAACTTGCTGCACTTTACACCTACATGCCGCTAACTAACTTACCTCACTCCAGAATTTGGCCCAAGTAGCCACACTGGAATATGAAGAGGTGTGCAAAACAGCTAAGAAGATTGTATTTGTCCCTCTAATAGCGCAGTGGGCAGCAGAGTGTGGCTGTGCTGTGAGAGCCTGGCACTGTGCTGCAGTAGGAAGAGACAAAGGCAAGAGAGGCACATTCAGCACGAGGAGGCCACTGCTCAAACCAGGTATCAGCAAGGCTTCCAAAATCCCGACTGGTGGGAAACACTTCCCATTTGAACAGTGCCTTTACAGTGAAGACATGTGCACAGGTTAACCCAGAGGGCATTTTCTGCCTGCTCCAGTAGTACAGCTGCCATCTGTCCCGAGCTCTGCAGCAGTTAGCTGGAGGTACCATGCACCCAGCAGGGAAAGCAAAGCTTACTGATGATCCTCCTGGAAGGGCAGGGTGGATCTCCATCTGCAGGGTGTGGCTGCTTTGAGATGGAATTTGGTTGAGACTTTGGGGTTATAGCAGGAGTCCCGTGATGTTCATTCTGGGAAGGTGAGGATGTTTGGTTTACATTTTTTTCCAGAAGGTTAGGAGTTGTGGTGAGCCTAATCATTCTGGCATGTCAGCCTGAGCTACCTAGGGGGAAGAGCACCACCTTCTGAATTACCAAGTCAAATTGACTGTAGCAATCAACTTCTTCTTCTAAGTCCCCATCCAAAACACAAACAGGCCCAGCCCTGCTTAAGTTATGAGATCACAGCCCAAGGCAGTGTAGCTCCCTGAGACATCCCTGCCTCACCCATCATCTACAAACATCAGTTGTGCAGGGATGGTGTGGATCTCTCCCTGATTTTACATCCACAGAGATCTCTGACCAATGACAAAAGCCCACTGTAAAGTGCCTGCAGCACCTCTCTCCAAAGTGGTAGGCAACCAGCAGAGCCATGGAAATAAGGGCAGAGCAGTGGAGTCTTCAGGAGCGCATCATGTGTGGATCTCTAACCTTTTCTGGATGGCTTGGACTGAAAACCTCTTGCCCAAACTGGTGTTTGTCATTCAAAGCTGCCTTTTGTGAACCTTGCCACACCAACGCTTTGCTACTGCTCAGTCCTACTCTGGGTAACATGTTCATCTTCTCATCACCACCTTAGAACCTATTTGCATTGTTAAATTGCTAGAAGAAATTGGCTTTCCTGCGATGCCTTCAAATCAAAGCTGCTGGAGCTGGAGATCTTTCTTCTGTTAAGGCATGTTACCAACCCTTAATGGGTTTCTCAAATGCATAATCTCAAATTCATAAATCACAGTCTTATTGTCCTACAATTCATGCCTGGCCTGTCACTGAAGCACAACGTTCTTGTTGACATTTTCTTGCATCTGGTCTTTTCATAGCACTGGTTCTCTGACATAAGCGCAGGAAACTTCACCACTGCTAACAGAACTACCTTTATTGATCCATAACTTACATGTGACAAAACAGAGGTATGACAAGCTGCAGAGGGTGTTGACAGGTCAGGCTGGGACGCTACCTGTACATGGTATCAGAAGGTCAGAGCTGATGCCACATGGTCAGACTCTGGACCCAAGACAGCTCTTTAAATACTTTCTACCAACTCTTTTTTTTTTTCCCCCATGGGATGCTTTCATGAAACAGAAAGAAGAGTAGAAAAATAACTATTAATCTCCTAAACAGAGTAGAAGGTTGTAGCTGGTGCACCTGATAAGCATTTCATAAGTCACATCATCTTGGGTGTTCTGCTTGTCAGCCTTGATCCTGGAAATTAGTTCCATTTAATAGTTCCATAAAGAAAATCACATTAATTAATTGACATTATGTATGCCACTTCTGAAGGCCAAAAAAATAAAGCTAAGATGAGCTGCCATTATATAGAAGAGCAGATTAAAAGTCAAAATAATCTTGATAATTTGTGAAAATTGGGCTGGGGAGGTTTAATTTAGTAAAAATCACTGCAAGATACTATGCTTGTAAATGCATCCTTCCTGCCTGCTCAGCACAGGTAAGCTTTTGACTGGTGGATTGCCTGTACCTTCACCTACTCTTCAAGATCACAGAGTCCAGGGAAAAGATATTTGAGAAACCATCTCCAGCAAACACATGAGCTGGGGTGTTTAGGCAAGGAGCAAGAGGAACTTCTTCAACTGTGTGGAAGGCCATTCAAGAAGAGTCTTCCAATCAGCCCTCTTTCAGTGGCTGGACCCATTTCTCTAACAATTGCTTGCTTTATGGTTAAGAAAGAAGCTTGAAATATAATTTAAGGGTAATCTAAAGGTTAAAAAAAAAACAAAAAACCAAGGCCCAAAAAACCCCTGAAAAAAGTTTGTCTTATGTCATAATTTGGCTCATACTGGAGGGAGGATCCAGAATTTTTGATCACTATTTGGCCGTGCTTACTTGCTTCCCTAAAGGGTTTTGAAATGGCACCAACATTTTATTAACCATGGTACCTCCTCTCATTGTCTGTATTTTCATTGACATGGCTATCTTGAGCATCTTTCCAAAGAGCCCAGGCTGCACAGGGGCATGGAGCCCCTCTCCCTATTTCATTGCAACTCAGCATTGAATTCCTCCTTATCTCCCTGCAGCATTTCCTAAAACTCAATCTGATTTTCTCTGCACTGACCTATGTAGGTCTTGCAGTGCTCTTCACTTCCCAGATGTCACTCTCTGTGCTCTGCAAGCATCAACATCCAGTGTAAATTTTCCTTCTAGCTGGGAGCTTGGGTTTCTTTCAGAGCAATCTCATTTTCCTGCCTTCATGCACACTTGCACTTCCTTAATCAAGAGCATGAACTTCCACTAACAGAAGAGTTTAAATGACAAGTGTTAAAGTAATTTTTTTAACCTATTCTCATTCAGTAGGTGCCCTACTTCCCTGCAGACCCGGCACTGCCTCTAGCCTACTCACAAAGCTGTGCTCTTACTGACACCAGCATCTCATTTTTATCCTGATTTTCAGCTCCTTGTAGACAAAAGAAAAAAATAGCAACTTGTGTGGATCACATCTAAAACCACGTGCATAAGTTCAAAGATAATTAGCCTTTTAGTTGCTAAATGCTGTGCAAAGCACACATTTAACAGCTAAAACTGATTTTAATCTTTGCTTAATTCTTTTGCCAGAGAGTCCCATTCATAGTGAGGCAGCTGTCTAAATATCTCAGCCCCTTGGGGTGAGGAGACAGGGGAGCCTCTTGCAATGCTCGTGGGTGACCTCAGCTGGCTTCTCCCACTGAGAGCTGCTTCCAACTCACTTGGGGCAGAGGATGACAGTGGGGCTAGGCCCCCAGGAAATGGCTTATCTGTGAAGGGCAAAACTCTCTTTCTTTGGTTTGGGTAGCCTGTAATAAAATTGTAACAGGAATTTGGGTAGTGAGAGTGGCCAGATGAATGCAAAGTGATGCTGTATCAGTAAGGAAGTGCATGGATTTACAGCCCATTGCCTTCACACTGGCCAGGCACAAAACCATCAGCCACTGCACCCTTGGCCCTCTACGACAGTAAAAATCTCCTCTGGAGTCAAAAAGGCTCTGAACAACCAGAGGATGGCTGCAAAACAGTCACATGACAATACCCAAAATTCTGGGGTTTGATGGATATTTTTCATAACACCTTGTCTAAGCTTTGCCATGCTAAAAGTGCCTGCTTGCAATTACACTCTTTAAAAAATATTCTATTTATTTATTTTTATCATCTCATATTGCCTTCTGTGGAATGTGATTAGATATTAGTGTTTTCTACATCCAGGAGTGTGCACACATGCACACAAAGATATGAAACAAGGACCCAACAACAAAAAATTAAAAGTATTCCCTCTGCAATACCCTACCCCAAGGTTCATTAACCTCAGTGTCTTAATATTCTCCAATATTCAGCGAACTAAGACATTACTATGTAATCAGATGATACTCCTGCATATGGGATATGCAAGGCACTGAGATGGGAAGGAGCCAAACAAAAGAATATTCCTGTGTCTGTGGTGTGATGAGAAAATGTGCTTTGCTCCTTCTCAAAACAGCTGGTGCACTCCTCAGCTACAGACCAAGGCTAATTTATTTAAGGATTAAAATGCTCATTATGTTTAGGTTTTTTTTTTTTTTTGCTTGACCTATTTCTCTCTTACTGGCTCTTGGGTTCTAAAATATAGGAAGTGGCATAAAAATTGCATTATTTTCAAGAAGTTCCTGACACCTAATCAGGCAAGGGTTTCCATTACAATTGCTGGCTAGTTCTTTTCTCCCCCAGAGCCTGGGAAACCATGGTCTTGTGCAAGGAAAGGAGATGAGAACCATGAAACAGAGCTGGGAGAGGACACAAATTGCAAGAGACATTTGGAAAGCAAACAGTCACAACACAAGATTTTCCTTTCAGGCCTGTGTCAGTCAGTCCCTCTGCCAAATATTTCCCAATGGGTGGCTCTCCATGGCTCCCTGCTCAACACCACACTCAGAGACTTATGAAAAATTCAAAAGCCTTATGAATGGCAGGGAGTTTTATTTACCTCCCATGTACCTGGGCTGTGCAGTTAGCTGATAGACTGCACAGCACACTGAAGTGGGAAATCTCTAGAGGAATATTAGAGTTAGTTGTGAAAATTAACATGAAGAAAATGCTTTTTAAATTTTCTACCAGGTTCTCTATAAACACAATATCTTCAGGTTGAGAAAAGTGTTAGCTCACAAAAGAATTATAAAATATTCATCTTAAATAAAGAGCTAACAGAAGTCAGAAATCACACCTATGAAATAATATAAAAGGCTTGTCTAGAAACAGAGATATAAAGAATAACAACAAATCCATTTGGGACCCTTCAGACTTGCCTGCAAGCCTTACAGTTCATACCCACAATGCAATTATATAAGCCCTCTTCTCTTGCAAAATCAAACAAAACTTACAGTCTATCATGAGACAGGTAGTACAAACATGACAGTTTTGTCCTCAACATTGTTACTTTTCCCAATTTGATATACATTCTCCCAGCTTGCTCATCCAAATTCTAGCTTTTCCTTCTGGGGTAAAGCCGGTGATTGCTGAAGGCCTCCTACAGCTCACCAATGGTCTCAGCATTTCAGAATACAGCTTTAGATCAATGTTCTCGACTGGAAGGAAAAAAATACAAATAAATCAAACCACAACCAAAAAAAAAACCCCACCAACCCCTGGCAACCCAAAGAAATCTTATAGCTGTTATATTCATCTGCAGGATGTGAACTTTCCATGTGCTTACTGATTTCTCTTATTAAGCAATCATCAAACACTGATAGGAATTTTTTTTACAGGAAATGGAAGTACAATGTGTTCATTAAAAAGAAAAACCAACACCAATAGAGCAGGCAGCCAGTTTAAGCCACTTGACATTTCAGGAAATTAAGTTATACTGTGGTCCCAGCTTATAAGTTCAGCAAGACCCATGAGAGAACTCCTTGGAGACCTCCTGTGCTTTCATTTCAACAGTGATGGCCACGCTGGCTAATTGAGGGCAGGAGGCACATGTTCTGTCACAGCCCTCCTGCTGCCCTTCTTTTCTCCCAGCAGCTCCTACCCTGCTCCAGCCAGCTTTCTCCTTTAGCTCCTGAGCATGCACTTCTGGGGGAGAAGAAGGAAAAAAGGTAGGATTTGGAAGGTCAAAAAAAATCCAGTGAAAATAATAAAGTTTCAGAGGAAACCTCAGACCTCTGTCAAATAGCTGAGTGCAGTTTTGGGGTGCAAAGTTCAAAGCCCAAAGCATCTCAGGCCTGGAAGGCAGATCACATTGCAGGTATTACAAGTACAGACTGGAGATCCAGGGTCAGGCACCGAAGCTCACAATCTGAACAGATTTATAGGCTGTTTTTGTCCACATCATTGCCAAACGGGCAGAAAGGAGGAGGTTGAGCAACAGCAGCACATGGGCCAGCTGTGTGGGAGATGAGGAGACCCATCCTGGAATGGTGGGAGCAGCCACCAAGGCTGGTGTGGTTCAGCCTATTCCCGGTGCAATTTCTGCTGATAGAAAGGGAAAGACAGTGAGCCACTTCATAGGGAAACATCCTTCTCTTTACCTGAGACAACGTTGAAGCTGAGTGCAGAAGCTTTGAGCTGCCACCTGTGGGCCTGTCTCCCAACATGCTCTCATCTGCTATGGTGGCAAGAGAAACACAGGGACAACACACCCCTTCTTAATGAGGGGGACAGAGAGAAGGGATGTCTGGGAGCTCCTGTGACTGTGTCCAGGCAGCCCCTCTCCCCAGGAAATGACACAGGTACTCTCATGATTGAAATTTGCTTTAAGTAGCCAAGGGCTGCACAGGTACAAAGACAATCCAGATTGCCAGTGCTCTTGGAGCTCTCCACACTTTCACATCCAAAAGGCTTGGATGATCTTTGAAAGCTTGCAGGATTGCAGCCAGTTGCTATCAGTACTTACAGGATGTGCCCCTTTGGACTGGTTTGGGAAGGGCAGCTCCCTCTCTACTACTACACTGTGTAGAGAGCCTGGCTAAGGGCAGCTTCCAAACCCAGCTCAGCCTTCAGCCTGTGTGTGACATCAGGCATGCAGAAAAAACAGTCCTGAGGAGAAAACAACCTGTTTGAGATCACCCAGCAGGTCAGGAGAGGATTAAGAAGCCATCAGTGCCTCCCTGTCCCCATCATTCCCCATCACTCTATCAGAGCTCTGCTCCTGAAAGAGGAACAGTCAGGGATGAATCAAACCTAGCACGTACTGCCCAGTGAAGAATCATGAGACTGTAAAACAAGCCAGCTACAGGCCAGCCTAACCAAGGAGTAGCCTAAAGCCTTTAGTGGGAGGGGCACTGAGAATCCCATCACATCCACTAACATCCAGAGCTGCAGTAACATCTGCTGCATTATCTGCACTGTGATCATACAGAAAAGTCATGTGAAGGTAAAATGCTTACTAAAAACACCAATGCTGCAAGCATTCACCTCCATGTAGGCGTGCAAAACTTCAAGTTTCCTTTTTATTATATGGATGGGATCCTTCTTTTCATTGGCACAATAGAAAATAGCCACAAAAATTCCACACACACAGCATCAGACCCTGCAACCAGCCTCAACACGCAGAGCGTCAGTAATAAAACACACCCCTACAGGGATTTAGCACTTTGGCTTGTGCTCAGCTGGGGGACTTAGGCAGGCCTTTCACTCTTCAGACATTAAAAAAATATTAATTATAAACAGTTCTGTCATTATTCCAACCCCCGCATACCCCCTTCGCTGTTAGCAAAAGGAAGAGGAGCCATGTGCTTCTGGGATTGTGGGTTTGCAGGAGCAAGATGGGGCTCTGTGTGTGTACTGCATTTGCCCTGGAAGTCAAACAGCAGCTTCAGCAAGGGCATCCTGGGAAGGGCCCTCAGGTGCCAAAAGAGAAATTCAGGGAAATGTTCCTTAATTAAAACAATTACAACAGCTGCTGCAGGTACTTCCTCATGCACCCCACCTTCCTGTCCATCACACACATCCCCTCTGCCTCAGACACTCTTGCACAGCCAGATGACAAAATAGTTTTCAACTTCAATCTGTGCAGGACCCACAGCCCTTCTCTTACCAACCTACCATCCCTGGTACATTTGTCCCTCTGACCCAATACTGGGGTTTCAAACGGGAAACTGCAAACCAAGTGCTACAAACTATTTCGTCATTCATTGAAAAGCCTGCAAAGAGGCAAGAAAATGAAAACACCTTGATGTACCTCCCTTGTCTTACAGATGCTTCCCTCCAGTACAGTTTACCTGCATCGCAAATAGAGTTTGGAAAGAGCATGGGACTCCAGGCAGGAGCACTGAGCAGGCCAGGCTGTCCCTGGACATGCTGCATGGTGCCATACATCTGTGCTTCCCATAGCTGGCTGCAGGGCTTAATCTGTAATTGACCCAGGGGGACAATTATGAGAAAGACTGGTCTCCAGCACAGGATGGGGGAAGAGTAAAGATACACAGGGCTGGAGCCCAGCAGAAAATCCTGCCAGCATCACTTTCACCTTCAGTGCTGCTGCTGCTCACACCTTCACCTGGCCATACACCCTGCCATGGTCAAATAGGTACCCAAGGCTGCTCCTCAGGTCTGTTCTGCCTTTGCTTTGTGCAGGTGTTGGCAACCACACTTACTTAGCCAGGCAAAATCCAGCCTATCCTGGAGAGCACTTCTCCAAGGTGATGCCTGGAGGCTCTATTTCACCTTGCAGGCACACCCTGCAACAGGGCACTGAGATGCTACAGCACACATGCAGAAGACATTTTGCTCAAGGAAGACATTGACTGTTGTTATTCTCCATGGCTGGTTCATCCATAACAATGGTTTGCCCCTGCTCCAACCAGCTCTGTACATTTTGAGCACACTAGGAGAAGCAAGACTGCATGCTCCTGGAAATTCCCATTTAGGAAACATTCCCTCTTTCTTCACACAGATGTGAGTGGGCTCTACTACCAGAAACAGAAGAACATTCTTATCAAGAATCTGACTGATTAAGAAGAAATTTGAATTTCAAGCACTTTTCTAGTTAGACTTGTTTGAGACAAACCACTGCAACTCATTATGCCTCAACTTCTTCATATGGAAATTGAAGGGATGTAAGACTTCTTAAGCTCATAAAAATCTAAAAGGGACAAAGGTTAAATGGTTGTTAATAAAGTTCCCACTTGCTTCAGTATCCTCTGTCCAAATGTAACCAATATCCATCTAGCCTTGGTAAAAAAGAGGTCAATAATCAGACAGAAAACTCTTTGACCTGCAAGATAGCCATCCTTCTGTTAGTGGAGGCTTGCAAAATGCTCAAGCACCTTAAATCACTGCTCTTCAGGCTCTGAGATTTGAAATGTAAAAGCATATGCACTGGGCTTATAATGGGAGCATAGAGGTCTCTCAGAAACACGACACCTAGATGGGGAAAGCATTAATGTCTGAGAAATGTTTCTGTAGGAGCAGAAGACTGGATGAAGCTGTGAAAGATCCAGCTCAGCAGCTCAGTCCATTGCCCAAAATAACCAGGTGGTGGCATGTGGGCTCCTCCCCCACCAAGCCCACCAGCAAATGCCCCAGCTCACCCCACCATCACGCTTTGCTGGCCATTGGTGGTGGACAGCACCCCACCCTGAGAAAACATGGGGCATTCTTGGCACTTTGCACTGCAGGCAAGGTCATCAGACACGATGACAGATTCTTTGCCTGCCACATCCACAGAGGAATGCAGGGGAATACGATCCTGCCCTGAGCAAGTGCCAAGTTTGATTAGGGCTGATTGCTCCAAGATCCTTCCTGTGAGGATCCTGCAAAGAGGGAGTTGACTGCCACCCATAAAAAACCTAAAGACAAAACATGAAAGTTTGAGGGGATTTTTGCCAAGTATCCCAAGTATATAAAGCAGAGTGTCAGAGCCCACGAGAACTGACAAACTTTCAGTTAGGAAGCACAGAGGAAAGTGACACTTCTCCCAAGGCCCTGTAACCCAGCATGCATAACCCACCACAAATGGACATGGCAGAGCCTTATAAACATCCCTTGCAACTTGGCACTAATTTGGCCCTTGGAACAGGGGAACTCTGGCCCATTCCAAAATGATCCACCCGACACAAGGCTCAAATAGTTGGCTGAGAAGAGCTGGGATCCACCCTCATTCTCCTTCAGGCACCCTCTGTAGGACTTTGAATAGGTCCTGCCTCCTCTATTCTCTGCTTCAGTTTTCCACGGAGGACAACTTCCCTCACTTCAGCAGAGCTGAACCCAAATGCATTAACTGAAAGGTCACCCCAGTGTCATGGGGATGGCCTCACCCCAGCCAGCTCTGGGGCACACATCTCATGAAGATTTCCCTCCTTTTGTTCTGCAGCAGCACAGCAATGCTATCACAGATGCCTCAGAGTCTGCTGAGGCCCATGGGGCTCCAGAGAGCAGAGCCAAGCCAATGTGCAAGGTCCCCATGGTGCTTCTGTACCTCCACCAGCCCTAGAAACTGGGAGTTCCACCTTGGCAAAGATGCCCACAAAATGATAGCTCAAGTCCAAATTATATTTATTTTTCCCCGTGTGCAAAACACCTTTCAGTTCTGTGTTGCCTTTCTTCATGTGATGGAAACCCATCCTGCTTTGGCCAGAAAACAACAAAGAAAACTACAGAGGCAGCTAACATTAACCAAATCCTGTCCTAAAGCCTCCCCCCACATACATCTTCCCCTCTACCATCTGTTTTGCAAATGCAACAAACCAAACTAAACAAGCTCCCAGTAGCTAAATTCCTTGCATCTCCGAAAGCCCATGGATCCCTGTGCCAAAGTAAACAATTTCATGGAGAGTTTACATAAAACAAGTGAACTAATTTCATCATAAACAAAGGAACAACAAATTGGTTCAAAGCTTGCCATAGTATGCTCTGTGGAAACATTCCCTAGCAAGGAAAGGAGTAAAATACCCATAGTGGGATGTTCAGTGATACCCAGCCTGGCATCCTTACCTTCAAACCAGTGTAGGAAGTACAAACCCAGTCTTCCTACAGGTTTTATACAGAATAATGCCACCCAGCTTGCTGCTTTTGCTGCAGGTTTAGTACCAGTGCAGCACAAAAGGTAACAAAGATGATCCATTCCAAAAGTCAACAGAGGGAGAAGGGATGATGGTGCATGGGAGAACTGGTTATGGGCTGGTTGAGAGTTGCATCTGGCGCAGGAAACCATTGCAGCACCCACGGCCTTGCACCCACTCACACCACCATGGTGATACAGTGATGGGGGGGAAAAGAAGGGAAAGAAGTGCATTTCCCTCACATGGAGACCCTCTTCTTCACATGGAGACTTCTTTTTTCTTGGGTTCATGTGCATGCACCAAATTCTGGGATTTAACAGATGTCCAACAACCCAACACAAAACATCACCAGCCTGAGAACAGAAAAGGCTAGGGAGAGGAAAGATGAGCTCCCACATCCATCCAGGACTGGAGCTAGCTTGGCCTTGACTCATATTTTCCAAGTCTCCTTTGGGAAAAGTCCTAGAGCCACAGCTCCATCTGGAGTCTCAGATTTGGCTAAATGCTGGCTGAGGACATCCCCACATAGACTGATCTAGAAACTCTATCTGGAGTGGGATTTTAGGGGCTCAGGATTGGAGATTCACTCTTTCAATACATCAGTCACCAAATTCAGCTCTTTATAAAGAGACACTCTGATGTGTCCCAGATGAATTCAGATGAAACCCCAAGATTACACTGAAAGGAGAGGACCCAGACAGACTTTTCAGTTGGGAAAACCTAATTAAACCTGTGCAATTTTCCCAAAGAGGCAGCACTGTGCAGCTCAAACTCCTCAGCTCCTGTCAGAGCCCAAAGCAAGGAGATTCATACAAATCACCCATTAACCTGCTCTATTATCAATTTTTTTTCAAGTTATCCATGCTCATGGCATGTTTCTATTACCAGGACTCATAAAAAGATGTTTCTTGTTCCAGACTTTAAAGAGCTGGACCCTAAATGCACATCCCAGAGCATTCACTCCCCCGTGTAACTGCCAGGAGAGCAAAAAGTGCCTTCCTTGGAGCAAAGGAGCTGTGTGGTGGCACTTCTCCCATGGACCAGAACAGTGATTTTCAAAAGATGCTACCAAGAAAACAAATAAAAAATCCCTCCCTATAATCACTTCAAAGCACATTGATTTGGAGTCAAAATGCAGCAAGCAGATTATTCTCACATGCCCCAGCTCCTGCAGAGACCCACGGAGACCAGAGAGGCACTGCAGGCACAGAGACTTGAGAAAGAGCCTGAATCCCAGGGGCCTTGCTAAGTATTACAGACAATTCTCTCTGGTACCAGTTACAGTAAAGAATAAGGAAAGATGACATAATTAAGAGGGGCAATAGGAAAAAAAAAAAGTGGCTTTTTCTTCTCATTACACACTTCTGGAGGTGACATACTGTGGATAGCAACTGAAACAAAAAAAAATGCATTCCAATATTCTATATTGTATTGATTGTTTGATGGTCTCCTTTTAAATCAGAAGTTTTAAAAGCTTTTCTTTAAAAATTGCTGAAATAGAGACTGACTTTACATACAGTCTGTGCTGGCATAAATAAAAAACAAGTCCATGGATAAGAAGGGAATTAGAGTGGATATGAGTACACAAAAATTACTCAAATCAGCTTACAGATTTAATGCATTCTGCTGACAGTAGTGGTGGGGAAGGTTGTTTATTTAATCCAGAGAGTTTTTAGGCATACTGAAAAACAGAACTAGGGAAGGCTAACCCACTATTGCTAGATCCCACTGCAATTTGAGGTTTACCTCTCCATTTCTATGGCTTGGAACATTTCCTTCTGAATGCAGAAGTCAAATGAATATTGCCCAGGTGGCACTGTACAGTCCTCAATTTGCTAATGTTCCTACTGGAGCAAACAACAAATGGGCAAAACTAGTTTGGAGGGATGGAAGAAGCACTCGGTTGCCTTGGAGTTATCAAGGTTTATCTACACATCTGTATGCTCCCTGATTCTCATAATTAGAGTGTCTAGACAGGAGATGATGCCAGTGAAGTAGCAAGTAAAAAAGGTTTTGCACAGTTTTTCAGAGGAGCCCATCTAAAGCAGTGACTACAGAATAATGACAGACATCAGAGTTGCAGAAGCCAACTCAGATTAGAGCAATTTTTGACCCAAGTAAAGGTCTTTTCATAGCCCTTCACATCTCAAAAGAGCTGCTAAAATCAGAGCACCACTGTCTCAAGCAGGGCTCAGACCTTTTGAATCAGCATCAGACTAGAGTTTTCTGCAAAAGTAATTCCAGCTGCCTCAGCTTCATCCAAATACTGGCATTTAGCAGCCTCAACTTGTGTAAACCAGCTTCACTCCACTGAAGTCAATAACAATTGACACCAGCTGAGAATCTGACTCTCAGTGTGGTTTAAATATAGTCTAAAGAAAGAACTTACAGAAGGATTGCCCAATCCTTCATGTCCATTTCCCCCTTGGGCTAGGACTGAATAAGATTGACTTTTTTCTTTATAATTTAGCTCCATTTATTTTTAACAACAACATTATGAGCTCACATTTATTATAGCACCTTCCAGCAACCAGGCTGCCTTCAGGCTCCACCAAGAATCACAGAGGGATGGACACAGCCCCAGGATGGAACCACCTCAGGATGCAACACAGCAGATGCTCAGCATGCACAGAAGACTGGCCACAAACACAATAAATCAGAGAGGGCACTAAGATAATTCAGCTTCAACATTGCAAGAGCAAGCCATTTTCACAGAGAGGAAATTTAAGGAGTGGGTTCCAATCCTCCCTTGAGCTGTCCATGAGATGGGCAGGATGTTTGTACAGCAATGCAGGATGCTATGACCACACTCTGTGGCCCAACACGCACAACATGAAGGCAAATTACACAGTGTGTTGGGAAAGGCAAGCATGAGTGACCTCTGAGAAAGAAAACGTAGCTGAGTGAGTCCTCCTGTGATGAACCAGGGCTCCTTGGTATTGCCCCATCCCTTTGGCTCAAATGTCCCTGTAAAGCCAAAGAGTGAGGGGCTGAAGACATGGCAAACTCCATGCACAGAACCATCAGGCTGTGAGCCTCCAAAACTTTGGCCACCACATAGTGACACGTGCACTGGCTGCCAACCAAGGCGGGTGATTGGTTTTTGGAAAGATCAAAGGTCTGACATCACTCCCCAATCCTTTTTCAACATGAGAGAAACAAGCTCATAAAGTACAACAGGAAAAATAGGTTGTTTTGTGGGTTAAAATCTGTCCAGTTGTGCTAGAGGTAGAGTGACATCTAGTTTTGTCAACAGTAGTATAGCTTATTTTATCTGGGATCAGAGTAGGAAACCAAGGCCCAATCAGATCCTACCATATGGGAATGGCTCAAAACAACATCTTCCAGATGGTTCCTCTCAAGCCGCCACAGAGAAATGGAAATGTAGCAAATAAGAGCTGAGCTGTGGCCACCACCCAAATTCTCCATCAAAGACATGAACTCTGGCCTCTTCGAAATAAAAAAAAAAAAAAAAAAAAA
>VRYO01002781.1:10677557-10735199 GCA_009812075.1 Sialia sialis | reverse complement strand
AAACAAAAAGAACCCCAGATCCATTAATGAAAACTAAAGCACAAGACAAGGGGTGATGAAAACAAATAAAACTAGGGCTGTAAAATGCCTGGTATGTAAGATGTGTTGAAACTTGCTGCTGACAGCAGCTTGAGCAGACATTCACATGCAGCCGTTCATAAGATGCACAGTAATTACCTTCTCCGGGAGGCTGCATTATGATGATTTCTTTAAGCAGAGCACAATATCTCTAGCAACAGGATATAATTACAGCAAAGGATATGCTTCTTAACCTCCTTCTACCCCCCCAGCTGGTTCAGGGAGCAGATCTGGGAGCCAGGGGCTCTGTGGCAAGGGTGAAAGTAGTTTATCCTGCGCTGCTGCTCTCATTACCTAGAGCCAAGCATGCTTCTGATGGGAGCTCGTGGTGGTGTTACTCTCACAGGAACATGATTGTCTCTCCCTCCCCTCTGGGTGAAACACTCCCAGCACTGCAGGACTTTGGCAGAGCTGGCAGCAGCCACTGGGCCACCAAAGGAGTTCAGCACAGTCAGCCCGCTCTGGGCACCTTGGTGATAAATAAATAATTACCAAATCAAACAGGCAAGGGAATGACTCAGGACTGGAGCACGCTGGCGGCACTGGGAGGCAGCAGGACTCTCCACCTCCAGACTGGGACCTGCCTGGCCCCAGATACCCCCACACTGCAGAATCCCTTTGGAGAGCTGATGGACTCGGAAGAAAAACCCAAGGCTCCCACAAAAGGACTGGCACCATGACTAGCATGAGCCATGATGTCTCCAGGAGATGGATGTCATTTCCTGGTGCTTTCCTGGCTCACCTGCAGCAGCCAAAATGTTGGTCCTGTTCAGCTCCATTTTCACAGCCAGCCTGCAGAGAACACAGGAAATCATATTGCTGTGGCTGTTGCAATGATTTATGTAGGATCCAGAATCAGAGATGCAGGCAATGACAGAGCCCTGACAGCTGCCTGCTCAGCTGAAAGACTCACTCCTTCATTGCCTCCATCCATTCCCAGTACTCACTTCTCCAGATTCCTCTGGAATAATTGTCCAACACAGTCAGTGGTGGTCAGCGAGTTTTGCTGCACTGGGAAGCATCTCATTGTGAGGTCTCACTTGCAGACCAGCAGGTAGGAGGCTGCGGGCACCACAAATGGTGGTTTTATTTATTTCAATCTTCAGTTCCAGAGGGAAAAAGTAGAGTTAATCCTTGTCCCCAAACAAAAAATGCAGTGCTGCATCTGACCCTAGGCTCTGTTGTTAATAGCCCACACACTGATTATCTGAAAATCAACATCAGAGCTCAACCTTTTTTCCAAAACCAGCCACAGTAGCAGTGCTCAGTGGCTTGGGCTCTCCATGCCAGATGCTGAGAGCAGAAAATTTGGGAAGCCAAATTTTGTAGATGAGAGACTGGAAATCTTCTTTTTCTAACATGAAACAACTAAAATTAAAGAATAACCAGCATTTTCCTCACTGGTCTGGAAATTGTATTACAAGCGAGAATCAGCTTGCTCCAAGTTTGCAAGCTGTGATATCGGCAGGAGAATTTCCCTTAACATTTACAAAAGGAAATGAATTTTGCATCCGCCGGATGGCAGTGTAGGGAGAGCAATCATATTAGTCATAGTATTATTGTTTTCCTTTAAGGCCTCTCAAAAGTGATTGCAGACACAGCAATTCATTGCTTATTAAGATCTCCCTGCATTACAACCAGGGAAAAAATCTAGGTCTCATTAATAAACCATCTTCTAGGATCTCTATAAGAAGACAGGCTTTGATTAGCCAAGATCGTTCAATAAATGATTTGGCTTGTCTACAAAGTGAAATGATTGATTGGAAAGAGTGTGCTTTAAATAGTTCACTCTTTATAATAAAAGCAAAGACTTCAGAAATACAAATAGCAAAAAGGCAGTATTTCTGTTTCCAGAGAAGATCACTCCTTGTACCAGGCTGGTGAGTGCTGGCAGCATACACAAAGTTCACTTCAGAATTCTGACTGCACGACTGAATAATTCTAAGCCTGAAACGGCAACATCTTCTGCAGTTTCTCTTGTAAAGCACATGGATGAGCAGGGAAGCCTATTCTACTCCCAGACATGGCACCGCATTAGTTATCAATTGCAGAGACCAGACATTGGTTTCCTGCATAGAATAAAACTGAATTACAAGGCTATAAGTTAAAATCCATGTAAACAAAATTGCAACATCATATAACCAAGAAGACAGCCCCAGAGTAGCAAGACCTGGGAGAAAACAGCGCTCGGGAAGCCGAGCCACCGGCCATCCTAATTCCACTAGAGGGCAATAGCAAATAAGCGACAGAAAACTGGGAGCAAGGAGTCGATGGCGATGGATGGGTAGGAAATGGTCCGGTTCTGTTTCCCGAGGCAGCAGCGCGGCTGCCGGGAGCCCCGGTGCCCCAGCCCAGCTCCCCGCAGGTACCGCCGCCCTCGGCTCCGGCATTCGGAAAATATCCACACATGGTTCTGGTCTAGAAAACAGCCACAAGCAAAAGAAGGACTTTCCGCGGGATGTG
This sequence comes from Sialia sialis, assembly GCA_009812075.1. NCBI lineage: Eukaryota > Metazoa > Chordata > Aves > Passeriformes > Turdidae > Sialia > Sialia sialis. The sequence goes on along the minus strand of VRYO01002781.1, from coordinate 10,732,658 downwards.
TTTAAGCACCATCAAATAGGTGGTCAGACGAACAGATGATTGATTCAACCTCGCACATCGTTCAATTCCAGATGTTGCAGAGAGCGAGAAAAATCAGGCTGCTGAAGTCTTTCCATATCCCTGTTTGGTTTACCAAAGGGAAGGTTTGGAGGTGATTTGATCTAACTCTATTAACATTTCGCAGCAGGAGACTGTGAGAGATACTAAAGGACTTCAAAAATCTAATAAACAAAACCATAACCAGATCCAGAAACTCAAAGTAAAAGCTGGAAAAAATCAAACTGGAAATAATACCAGTATTTAAAAATTAAAACTTGCAATAATGCCAGTAGTTAATCACTTGAACAAGTGATGTAGGGGAGAGTTTTATTCTCCACCCTTAGAGCTCTTAAAACAAGATTTGCTGTTGTCCTAAAACATGTGCTGTGGCTTAACAGTGAATTATTAGCATTGATGCAGACATTACAGGTACAGGTCTCATCTGAATGAGGCAGAAGGTGAGATGAGATTAGATTAGCAGCATGGTCTCTTTGTGTAATTACAGTCTAGAAATGTCAAGATTCTTGTCACAAAGAATTGTCTCTCAGCTGTAGGCACTGACTTCCATCTTGGCCAACTCGCTTCACAGGCTGGGTGGACACAACAGTGACAGCAGATCCAAGGACTGTCACATGGCCTGCAGCTAATGGGGCAGCTTGTCTTGCCCAGACATTACCTGTCTCCTCAAAGAAAAGGCCACGAGCCTAAAGAAACTCTTCTCTATACCAAACTGTCCAGGATTAACAGACAGGCCATTCTGTACCTGAGCTGGAATACTGGTTCCTGGGCTGTGGTACCAGCTGAGAAGAGACTTGGACAAGAACTGATATGTAAGAGTGATGGAGAAGATGTATGGACTATTTGCAATGTATTGAAGCCTCCAGAGAGGCTTCCAAAAGTATCACCAGCCTCAGCCCAGCCCAGCCCTTGTGAGCTGCAGGGCAGACAACACCAACATAAACAAAAGCTCAGCCTTTTTCACCAGAGACATGGAACAGTGCTATTCCAACTGTGATCTGCTTCCAGCCTAACCAATGCCAGTGCTTTCCGAGACTGGACAGTTACTAAACAAGCCAAATGTGATGACAGTGCATTGGCCTTGGCAATTACTCAGAGGCATTTCTCTGTGGAAACTGCATGGGATGGTGCAGAACCAAGGCAGGCAGAGAGCAGATGCTCACAGCACTCAGTGTTCATGCTCTTCTGTGGAGCAAAGGCTTGCAGATGCTTCTGAGTGTTTTGTCAAGGCTGAAAGGTGTTGCCAGTGGTCTGAGGGAGCACTTTGGGAGACACGTGGAAATGGCACATTGCACAGCCAGGGCATGATTGCCCTCAGTGCTGAAATGGGCATGCTGGTCCAGGGGATCACACCTACCAGGTCCCCAAAGGAGCTCTCTCAAGGGGACTACACCTGCCTTCAACAGCTCCACGTGCTGGGCTCACAGCTCAGTTTTCTAAACTGGGAAAAAAACCCCACCAAATTGAAGTAAAAGGATTTGAGATGTAAAGGAATATAATGAGAATGTGTTTGGATGTTGTAATATTTTGTAGAATGGGATATGCCCTAGTCCAATTTCCTCCAAGCACTGCCTCCATGACTCATCTGCAGGTAGTCTCCACTCTCCTTCTTCCCACTAACCTCAGTCACCTGTAGGAACTCACAGATCTCACCCCCCCATTTTCTTCAGGCTTCAATTCTCATATACCTGCTCACATGTGATCTGTCTAATATCTGCAGCCTACCCTTCGTAAGGAAACCCCATCTGAGGGGCACTACTGTTCACCCAAAGTGATCAGCAATTAAACCCATCTCTTAGAATCAGCTTGCAACAAGTCCTACAAATCCACAGTTTGAACAACTTTTCTGGGCAGGACATCTCCAAAGCAGAAGGTCTGGAGTGACTGTGGCTGTTCCCCTTCCCAGGGCCACAGGCACATGAGCTGTCCCTTTATCCACACTGACACATGTAAAGCAAATACTGTGATCCTGACAGGGAATGCTGGAGCCAAGACCGCGCTCCTGCACTCTGCTACGCAATTTGCAGAACAGAAGAGAGGAGGTTATGGGCCAGCAAATCTGATACAGACAGGTGTCAGACTAACACAGTGCTGGTGGAGGCAGGAAACTAAAAGCATCTAGGTGGGAGTGGAAAGCCAAATTACAGGTCAAAGGGTTAAGAGAAGAGAGCCCATTATTCATCACTACTACTGTGTTCCAGGCATAAGGAACATTTGGAGATAATTAGTGGGAGAACAGAACAATGCACTAGAGAAAGCAACAATGCCCTGGTTCAACCCAGCAGATGAGCTCCGTGCTCAGAGCAAATTGGTCTAAAATAAGTATTGCTCCATCTCAAAACCAGAAAGGTGTGACCTACTTCTCTGACCCTGGCATCAGCTGGCAGGAAGGGAATTGACAGAATGATTCTTCATTCCCATCACTGGAGATAGAGCATATTCAGTTCCATTTCAGAAATAAAAGCCAGCAGCTTTTCCAGCTGATTTTGGGTAACTAATAACACAGAACTGTACTCATTAACTAAGCTGGCTTGTATTGTAAAGAGCTCCAAGGCAGTAACTAAATGGACTTGATATTAACAGCTCTGATAGTGTCGATGTTACTTAGAAGCCTTAACTAATAGCCTTAACGTTTTCAAATGTAAAGTATACTCAGTTTTTAAATTATTTCAAGGGCTTTTGTGAAATTTTGCTCCCAAATAGCAGCATTTTTTAAAACTATGAGTACAGGACCTGAATGCTAGGCTCTATGCAAGACCTGGGAAGCATTTTGGTCTTTCTCAGATGAACATTCCCAGAGAATCATAATTACACAACTGAAGTTCTGAAAGTTATTTTTCCAAAGATATTTAGAAGTTGCAATGTCAAACTAGTTTGATTTTATTGCTAATTGATTATTTGGGTATTGTCTTTTAGTGAAGATATTCTCAGACACTGAGCTTGCTGATCATAGGGCTCATGTTCTAAAGAAGAAATTAATACTTCAAGTTTAAATATTTGGAGAAGGAGGGGAATATTTTGAGGTCTCATAAGAAATTGTCAGTGAACTTGTGGGCTACAAGCACATATTTTTATCTATCCTGACTCCCCACTATTTGCCAACACATCCCAAAGTGTCACAATGAAAGCTGCATGGGCACTGCCTGTATTTCATAGGCACAAAAATTTCTGTCTATAGGCAAAAATTAAGGCACCAACATCTAATGATCGACATCTACCCTTTATAAGTGTACATTTCCCAGACATTTTCAAACCTTACACAAATCACAACTTCAGTTGAACTGTCTTGAAAGCCACTCTGTTGCATGTTGTGAAGATGTGCCAAAGTGCAGGAACAGCCTGGAAGGTGGCAGCAGCCTGTCCCAAAGGGAAAATGGTCACATAAGTGAGCCTGACATCCTTAGCAACTTCACATAAGAGCAGGTCCCATTGCATCTGCCCTGTGCCATCCTCCTTTGCTAAATAGGCCATTTGAAAATTAAAGCAAATATATATAAATACACAATTGCAAGGACAGATATGTGCTGACCATGAGTATTGCTGCTAAAAGGGGCTATTGCCTCCAGTCCAGGAAGAATGAAGAGGAGTTGACTGCAAAGAAGGGCAAAAAAATGAAAGCAAGAGGCAAAACTCACTGGCAGGGACAAAATTCCAAGCATGAGAGCAGAAAACTAGTTCTTGTGTTGGAAGATTCTACAGATGTGGATTCCTGTTTTCTGCCAGAAACTCTCTGCATCTCAGAGCCTATCTGGTATAATTTTATAGATCCTGAGGAGCAGATATTTGAAGAGATGACTGAACAGAGGATACTGTGCTCCCAAAACAAGTAGAAGAAGCCTACTGACAGTGTGTGTTTGTGTTGCCAATGGTCAAAGCAGTTGCTGCAGAAACCTGGATATATTCCTGTCCTGTCCACACCAACAGGATAATAATAGCATTTTTGAAAGCAGCTCCCTTTGTGCCCACACCAGCTAAAAACTGCCTTTGTGAAAAGCCCTTCATCCCCACTTTTTCTGTTCTAGTCACAAATTCTTTGGAAAAGGGACTGACTAAGGTTCAGGGCTTGTGTGAAGCAGCAATTGGAAATGCAGCATCAGTTTTGGCCTCTTACAAATACACCACATAAAAGGCAGACTTACCAACCTAAACCTGGGATTTAGCAATAAGGTGTTTCAGTGACATCTGGGAAAAAAAGATCTCTGATCATTTAGTAAGCCTGGGTTGAAAGATTTTAATAGTTTTAGCAAGACCAGCCTCTTCAGGTGGGAAAGCCATTTACTCAATCTCTTCTACTCTTCTGCCTTTACCTGCTCCAACAAGATCAGGTGATATTTCTTATGTGAAGTGTCCCTTCCTACAAAAGCAGAAAATGAGTTTCAGTTGTGGACATGGCCTGAGCAGCAAATCAGCTGTAAAATGGGTTGGTCCTGAGCCCAGATCCAATCTTAGAGAACAGTGGGAAGCATTCACTGCCCTAACTTTGTGATGGAAATGGATACCTTGCAGTTATTCTGACCTAAGGTATATTTCCTCCTTTCTAGAGTCTTCAAGCATCTTGAGTAACCTATGAGCATTTCAATGCCAGCTCTCTATCAGTGGTGTTAGCTCCACCAGCAGCTCTCCATTCTCTTACTGGTATGAATGCCACCTTCCTTCCAACCACATTAACCTTCCCTAACGCAAGATTTGGCAGGGAATTTTTCAGGATGACAAATAGGAACATGACAAATTTTTCAGAAAGTATCAAGAAGGGAAGGAGCATGTAAGAAAGAAGTTAAAAAAGGCCTTTCCTCAATGGGTGACACCTCAGGCTGATACTCAGCTATTTTGTACACAGTGAGTTCCCAAAGAATCTAAATGTTACCCTCCACTACCTACTTCTACATTTTCAAATGGCTTTGCGGGGCATAAGAATTGTCAGGAATGGCAATAGATGTTATTCTTGTCTCTGCTAAATCGAGGGTGCCACCTGTAAAAATTCTGTAAAGTTCAGAACATTTACACTCCCAGACAAGAGTGCTGTGCCACCTATTAGACTGAAGAGTTGTCATTTGCCAAATGCTAGAATTCTCTTAACTAGAAATAGGCACTGCAGAGAATTTGAAGCTAAAAAGAAGAGCTCTGGCACCAACTTTTACTGTTTCCTTTAAAGAAATAGCAGAGAACTTTAAAGTGAAACCAATAATAATTCAAGTTCCCATCTCCCCTTGCCTGCTCTGAACAAATCACATTCACTGATGTTGGATGTTATTATCTAAATGAAGAAAATGGTAATACCTTCAAAAATGCATCCAGAATTTGTAATCAATAAATGTCTGAGCATTTTTCAAAAGGGCAGTGTAATCACCTCAGTTTTATAAGTGATTAACTGCATTTTAATAGTGGGATAACTAAGGCAAAGGAAGAGGAAAGAACTTGCTCAGCTGGCCAATGAAATACAAAGAGGGTGAGATATCCTGAATCCCCATCAAGTGCCCTCCAGATAACACTCTTGCTAATATAATCAATTAGAAACATTACATATCACCCATCTGCAAAGAACTTCAGACAGAGTGAACAGACATCAGTGTTAAACAGCCCTGTGGATCTCAGTATCCCATTGCATCATCTGCTTTGATCATCTTTGCTCTGTGCCTATAACTCCAGTAATTAATAGTTACCATTCTAAGAGGAGTGAGATAATTGACTTATCTAGCAATCACTTCAGAAAGATTATTATTAGAAATAGGTCTGCATTCTAAATATACACATGCTTCTAGATGAGCTAGGCCAAATACCAGCTACAAGTGAAGCAATGCCAGCACTGAGGCCAGCACAGTGCAGGTGTTTGGGCACCTGTCCTCTGTGCACAAAGCTCATGTGCACCACACTGCTGCACCTCTGCCAGCCTGGCCAAGCCTTCTTTCCAGCAAGCCATCACCCACACCATCACCACAGCGTGGTCCCACAAGAGCCTTCATGACCCAAATCCCAGCAGCTGGAATAGTTTTCTCTGTACTCTTGTCAACATGCACCTTCCGTGGCTTGCTCAAACACTCAGGGTATGTTGCAAAAGAATAGTAAAGTAAACCTGGCAATAAAAGAACACAGCTAAAATATAACTGCTTCAGCTTGATTTCCAGGTTATCAGTCCAATGATAAATGTGTAGGCGGTGCCTTCGCAGAAAGTCATTAACAGTTTCCTTTACATTCTGTACTCCTTAGCAGCCAAAAAATTACACAGCTACCCTTCACCTATCTTCTATCTGGCTAAAATAAATGAAAACAATGGGTTTTTTTAAATTTATCTGTGTCTCCACATGTCTCATGTGGATAGCAACAAGGCAGCCATGACATCCTCACTGACATTCTGTCATAGAATTCATGACAGGGAACGATCAATCAGCTTTGAGCAAGCAATATTTTAGTCACCAAAAATAAAGCATCAAAAATTACCAAAGCAATCTCAAATATCTTGAGTTATTCCAACAGGACCTGAGGTGGAAGCACAGAAAGCCTCACAAGTTATTACAGTCATCTGTTTCTACCTTACTTGGATTCCTCGTTGCATGTGTGCTATTTCAGTAGATTTCCTGTAACTACATCAAATTTAGACCAATGTTAAATGAGGCAAAAAAACAAAGAAAAAAAAATGAAAATCTTTCTGATTCTGCATGAAGCATTACTATTGACAGTTGACACAAAAGGCAGAGCTGGAGGGGGGAAAATAATCATGGAGCTACTGCTTATCTCTCCTGAGATATAAAAGGTGTGTGAACGCCTCAGACGTCACGTTTTCCTCTACCTAGAAATCCAACAAGCTTCAACATTAGTGTCTCTCTATGTCAGCAGCAAAACACAAGAATGAGGGGAATTTCAGATTATTTCAGCCTCCCTAACATTCCTCCTGCACAGCTCTAATTTGACTGTATTGATGTCTTCCTCAGAGGAGATAAAGTTGCCTTCCACAGAGAAATGCAAAGCAAAGGAGCTAGACAGAAAGGACTATAATTAACAAAGTCAGATTTTTTTTTCTACTCAGCAAGTAGGACTCAGTTCTGTGAGTTACTGTCTATACCTTTATACCAAAGCACCTCTGATCTGCCTCCCACCGCTGGATTCAAAGCCAGTAAATAATGACTTTCTCTCATAATCATTACACTTGGGGTTTTAACCCACTGAATACTAACCTCTGAAATGAAAGCTCAGTTATGAGTGTGCGTACATATCTGATTTCATACATTCCTGTTGTTTGACTCACATAGAGTGAGACTGAAAGCTCCAGACTAGTTTTTGGGAGTATGTGGCAAGCCTGAATTGGTAAGATCCAAACCTAGGCACGGAGAGCTTGCCTGCTAGAGTGTGTGCTCACAGCACAGTACAGGCTATGGCACAGCAACAAAGAGCCAGTAATTAGGCAGCACCAACCCCATGGGTTTAGCTCCATTCCTCTATACATCACATCTTCTGAACTGTCAAGTTCAGGGATAATTATTTCCAACCCCCTTTGTCTTTTGAGTACAATGGCTCATGGATAACCACTGATGGCAGCTTGTGAATATCTCTGCTGATGAGCATGGCTCTCCTGAGGTGGTGTTTTGGAAGAGCAGCGTCCAAAACAGAACTAAAGATCAGGTTCACGCTGTGTCACAGATTAGCAGCTTTCAATCTAACATTTTCCCTTTCTGAAAGCCTCTCTGCCCATCCCTTAGCCTGGCACAGAAACTAAGGACACAGCCATGCAAGGTGCTCAGCAGCTTCTGTCTCAATGGAGGTAGAAAGTGTTTAAGGACTCAATTCTAAGTGCCTTAAAATAATTATTTGACACAATAAACAGTAGTGATTGACCAAGTACATGCTAATGCCATCCTCATACATTCCCATATTACAATCACCAACACCAAAGAAGCTGCTTCAGTTGGTCATTGCAAGGTAATTTCAGTCTCCTGTACTGTACTCTGCTTCCAAAACATTAGGGAATAAGGCACCACCAATATTACAGATTGGATGGCAGCATACGTTAGGAATTTGCTGTAACGCCAGCCCTCAGTGACTAGCACAGCTTCAAGTGTAAACAAACAAAAGCTGCAATTTGCGCCAAATGTTTACTCTGATTTTAAATCAGGGTTAGCTTTGCCAGTACAAATTACGCCTCCCTTTGTCTTCAAGAAAGCTGGCCGTAGACTAGAGGAAGTTAGACAAATTTTTTGTGTTAAATGAGATGTCTGATAAGATAGATTTTTTTTTACCAGCTTTTATTTCTCCATCTATGACCAGGGACTTTAAAGCATTTATTATATCACCCATCTTCCAACATTACTCAGACACAGATTTAGTCCGTATCCTCACTAGAAGTTAGGAAGACTGAGATTGATCTGCTGGCGCAAATGACAGCATGAATGCTAGTGAATGAGATCAAACTACTCTGCATTTATTCACCCTATTAATGTAAGTCATGAAACTGCAATTCGGATTTGGGGTCATTAAAGCAGAGTGCTTATGATTTTCTTGGCCATATAAAAGCTGAGTATTCCAGATGAGATTGCAGCTCCCAAACAATTCCCAGCATGGATGGACTAATGAGCAGTGAAAATAAACTGTTACTGGCTTTGCTTACCATAATAATGAAGAACTTCCTCATGGGATGGTGCTTTGCACAAGGGCTTGCACAGAGAGTGGGTTTGGAAGCCACAGGTGGGGACTCCCAATCAAGTGTGAATCTGAAGCTTTCCCATTACCATCTTTGTTGTGTTTCTCTTCCAGTTTCTCCATCTGGAGCTCTTGCTTGTTTTCGCCATCTGACATTTCAACAGCCTGAAAACAAGCAAAACAACTCCTCTAAACAACCAAAATGTTTGATCAGATCCTTTATATAAATGAAATGCTAGTGTATGCCAGGCATCTGAACTTGGTAAAAATAAATGAGTGCTTCAAACCCACTATTGTTCTCAAGGTCCCTGACCTTCAAAACATCATTCTATTCTATTTGTAAACAACACAGACATGACAGAACATGTGAATACCACTTCACCCTTTGGTAACAGTATCTATCCCAAGACCTCAAAGTGTTCTGCAAATATTAGCTAAGCCTCTCATGCCTCTAAAGAACTCCTACTCTTCAACAAATATTAGCTGAATCTCAACCTGCACCACTCAGCTCATAGGAGACTAGTGCTGTTCTCCAAGTTCAGAAAGGTTGAATACTCTGGAGAAGGTTATTCAAGAGCTTGTAAAAGACTCAGGCAACAGAAATACAAGTTTATAAGTCTTCTAAGTATGCCTAGACCTCTGGAACTTTGTCCAGAGTGTCATCCAAATCTGTATGCTACTTTTGGCAGCTCTAATATTTAACACCAGACCCAAATCTAGACCAACTCAGATTTAATTTAAACAAGAGAAAATAACCAGGAAAACCAGAACACTAGTTTAACCATTCATCTTCCCACCACCTTTTCAGGTCTCAGTCATTTATCCTTCTGTGCATGCTCAGATAAACCAAGGCATAAGAGCCCTAGCTTGCATTTAGCAAGGAGCCAAACGAGGAATGGTGGCCAGGAGCAGCGCCCAGCTCAGCACTGCGGAACGAACGCAAGCTGAACTCACCCAGGTTCCAGGCAAAGAGCAGCTCAGCACAGCTGCACTGGCACAGCTGGACCGGTTCCTGACCACAGATGTAGGAGCACAAAGATAAGGCCATGGTAACCTCCATATGGTAAACAGCCTCAACTTCCTAGGAGGGCTCACTGGAGGCAATTCATTTCCAAGGCACAGAAAATGTGCTTGGCTTTGACTCATGTCTCTTTTTTGCATCTTTTGCAAAACTGGTCATGGACATTTATGTAATGGAAGTTTTCAACACATCTTGTTAAAGGGCATCACTCCAACTTCTGGCCAAAACTGCAGTTTGGTTTTGATTTCCTCTGGACAGTGCTTCCATCAGAGGAACACCTTCCCTCTGTGTTGTTTTGGATCATCCAGACTTCCCAAGCAGCTCATCTACTTCAGTATTAACAAAATAAACAGGTAGCAACAAAGCCAGAAGCTCAGACCTTGCACACTTCAGACTTGAAGTACATACAAAAACTTCCAACCATGCTTTTATTGGCTGTACATGGCAACTTATTCCATTAGTGAATCAGTTATCTTCCTGAAGAAGGGATACTACTCTCTATTAACATAAAATTGTACTCAATCTAATACAATGCTCAGACTAGATAATGTGTAAGGTTGGGGTTTTCCGTCCAGAATTTTCTATATTTTATGCTGTCTTCAATTGCATTTCAACCTAAATTGAAAGCTGATTGAGGATGACACAAGAGAAAGCAATAGTAATAGCAGTCAGTGTGAGGTTAAAATTCTCCAGAGGTTACTTTTTTGTTGCTCAGAAGGGACCAGTCCACACGGGTGTTGGCTTTTGGCCTTTTTACAACATATTGTTGACTCTTGGAGTGCATTGTGACCATTACACAACACTAATAATGAGTATTCCCAGAGCCTTCTAAGCACTCCAGGAGCAAAAAGGGCAGGTCAATGAACAGCTTCATGATAGCCTAAAATTACTGTCTGGTTCCCTTGATATGGAAATGTATTTTTACTACTGTGCACTTACACCCATGGGTAAAATGCAGACCAAAAAGTGAGAGCTAGGAGCCTGAATCAGCCAGACAAATTCAGGAGGAAAACAAAACCTGCCTCATTACCTTGGGGTTGGTTGGGAAGGCTCAACACAAGTGAAGTGATGGATTGTTTCCCTGAATGTTTGGAGCCCAGGACTGGGTGTCTTTCTGGGGGTAGAAGAGAGGTCTCCACTTCTGGCAGAAGGGGAACCACGCAGATTTTGCTGGCGTGACTTACAGAGTGGATAAAACTTGAACAGCCCATTTCAACCTTCAAAACAGGGAATAAACAAAAACCCAAGAGAGATCTGACACCCACTTGCCTTATTCTGCGATTCAAACTGCTAGAAGGAAGAGTTTTTCAATCAATAGAAGTGATTTTTCATTCAGCAGAACCGGCACACAGGTCAAAAGGGTTGAGAAACCCTTCTGCTCTTTGTAAGAATCCTGCAGGATCCTCTCTTCCAAGAGATCAGGCTGGTGGTGTGCTCATTTCCCAGGTGCTGTTTCCTATTTTGGGGCCCTCCTTCCATCACTGCACCACCAATGTCTTGAATCCGGGAATATGGTCAAACACTGCACCCTGAGCATGGTTACCAGTCTTTAGGCTCTCCAAGGCCTGAAGTGCTTCTGAGGCAGTTCAGTGGAGAAGATCCTCACAATCAAAGAGAATTTCCTTCTCTTCAAAAGCAGGTTTGGAAAGTGAATGTGTCTCCTGTCTGAATAGGCTCCTCCAAATTTTCCCTGGCTAAAGAGCTGCCTCAAACTTCTTCTCAGCCAGTATAACATTTACTTGTGCTGCCCTGCCACAGATGGTGCAGCAGAGTGCCCATCTGGAATTACCCTGGCACAAGGCACTGGGAGGAGGACAATGAGGTGGTTGTGCTATTGCTCCCCCCTCACTGCATGGAGTCCCAGAGGCTCCCTTGTGTGACTGCCTGAGCTGAACTGGCTCTGCAGGCTCCAGACTTGTCAGGTGAGTCCCCCACCCTCCCATGCCCACAGGTTATACCCAGCAGTGCCAAGAGTCCCCAGTACCACAGGCAGGTTCCCGTTCTGCAGAATACTCCAAAAAAATGTTAGCTCAGACACTCCCTGCTCTAAAACACCTCATGTTTAAGCAAAAAAGGAAAACAAAAGATAACAAAAAAAGGAGTGGCCTTAACAAAGGCATACGGTTAACCCAAAAACCTGGTCTTTTACTGAAGAGCAATGCACATCTTACCACCAGTGCTGCCAGTGGTGTTTATGACAGACCAGTTGAGTCACAGTACACCTGATGTATCTGGTACTTCCCATGGGCCATGTGTGCAATCAGAGTTTGGAGCTAGGAAGCCTCATCTTTGATGTTGGGTATCAGGATGAACAGAGGATCTGTTATATCTTCATACCTATCCACTCATGTCACAGCACAGACTGCTCTTGGAGCAAGAGCAATTGCATAACATTCTCATCTTCAGTTTCTTGCTGTCCAGCCAGCCAAGAGGAGGTCACATCCCCTCTAACAACTGCTTTGCTTTGCAGCTCACTCCTACATATTTCAATGGAGCTGCCAGTGTTGCATTCTTTTCATAGAACCCCAGGGAAGTTCTAACCTCAAGATTAAGCAAAACAAAGTCCTTTGAATATTTTCCAATTAACCTAAGATTGACACTAACACTTTTCATGTTTCCACCATTTGAACAACTGTGTTTCTCCTGCATGCCCCAGTTGTCAGGCCTTTTGGACTATCAAAGATCTAAGTTACTCCTTTCCCAAAGATTACACTGGGTTCAAAACTCAGAGACTCTTTTCTGCTGAGCTGGCTCTAGGTTGTGTCATTTAGTGGAAGAGATCAGAGAAGCCTCTCAGCAGCACAAGCCCAGGGAAGATATCAAAAAAGAGACAGCATGGCAGGTTTCTCATACACTAGACTGAGGGCAAGTTAACACTGCTGAAAGCCTTCAGGGCTGCTCCCAGTCTTTCAGCATAAATATCCAGAGAAACGGATATGACAGAGTTAGTTCTGAGTGTCTAGAGCCAGCAGAGAGCATAATGGCAATGCCATAAAAAATGTCAGCATTCAGGCAAGAGGCTGGAGGTAGCAGGCACGGTCCCAATCTGGGGCTTGCAGAAGCGTGCTGGCCTTCAGGGGCCTGCAGGCACCATGGCTCATCAGCCAAACTTTCTCTGAGCTGATGGTGATGCTGAAACACAGGAACCCTCTCATTTGGCTAAAAAAGCAGGTCTGCCAGCAGAATTGCAGGCAGCTTCTGTGCAGCCTGGGAGGAGAAGGCTCCCAACACAAGAGCAGCACTGCCCACAGACATACAGCACACAGGGAGCAGCCAGCACTTGGGAGACAAAATGTTTATGCCCTTTGTCGCTCCTTGCTGCTGAGCTAAGGCACATCTAAAAGCTATTGGGCAGGTTGCCAAGGTGTCCCAACTGCTGAGGTGGGGGGGTCCTGAGCACTTTCTGTCCATTAGCTTGCAAATGTCCCTCTGAAGAAGGTAACCCACACTTTATAGATTGGAATAGTAAGGCACAGAGGACCAAGTATCCCAGTTCTCTCTCCCTACTTTCTAAACTATAAACAACTCTTCCCTCAGTTGCTGGAAACAACAGGATCTTTCAGAACCAGAGAAGCTGCCCCTTGCCTGGAACCAAGTAGCCAAAAGCAGCTGGAGGTAGCAGCCTGCAGTCTGTGCAGTGCCAGACATGGTTTTAACCCGGGGAACTTTCCCTCCAGCACATCTCTGGGGTCTTTTTCTGTACTCACAAAAACATTCTGTGCTCTGTATGCTCAAGGAGTTCACCTTCAATATATAATCCGAACAAAGGGAGTTAGTGCTGGCACAGTTGCATGGGTTGCTTTAGGGACAGTTTGCAGCAATGTCAAACTCACCTTTACTGGTGGCTGCTACCACTTGCTGGGAAGGAATCCAGCCCCCAAAGGGAACACTCAGTAATACCAAGAGCCAAGAGCAATTTCGTCCCCATTAGTTAATATCAAATATGAAGGACACATTCCAGTACACAGCAAGTATTCTTTGCCTCCTTGAAAGACAGTTATGGAAGATTTGAGGATTAGGATCCTTAAATGACAAAACAGAAATACATCAAAAAAGAAAAATTTCTACTAATTAATTGCAGGATAGCATTGCTCAGACAGCATCAGTAGCTCTCAGATTACTACCTGGAAAAATCCTGGGTCAGAGGCATATTGTCGACCCAATCCAGAGAGCAAGCAGAGACCCTCATGGGCAGTATTGATGAGGATGTTCAGCAAAGTGACCGACAGCCTCCTTTCTGGTTTTAATAAAATGAACTGTCATTCATTCTTCCTGTGTGAAAAAACAGAAAACAGCAGGTCATTCTGAAGGAAGAGCAGACTTCTTCATGTTGGACCAGCCTGAAGCTGTACAGAGATTGCTATTTAGGCTGCAGGTGTACTACAATAGGCTTCAGCGGCAAAGATGCTCCTTCCCAACACTGAAGTTAAGAGGATAAAGGAAAAGCTGCATTCACCTCACAGCCCTTGAGAAATTATTGCATCCCTATAGAGATGTGGCAAAAGGAATATGAAACTTAGTAAGGGTCATGAACTTCTACAAGAACAGAAGTCAGTTTTTCTAGGAGCGCAGGTTTCCAGTTGAGCTAGCTCAAAGCTGATGGGGAAGGCCAGGCTCATCCATTAACTCTGCAGCAGCTCAATGGCACCCCTGGAACAGCACGTGTACATGTAAGGATGGTGGGTGTTCACAGAGCAGGGGTAAGGGACCCAGAAAATTCCAGTCTAACTGTGGCTTTCCCATGGATGTTCTACATGGCCTTTTGACAAACACCTCACCTTCCTTCACCCTCCTCCACTCTGCAAAGTCTTTTGTTTCTCCATGTGGAAAAAACTCAGGAATAGAAGAACTTTCCCATGTACTATGAGCCAAATACACCAGTGATTGCAAAGCATATAATGGAAGCTATACTGCCTAGAGGAAGCAATAGTTCTCCCTTAAGATCCCCACAACCACCATGCTCCTGCAACAGTTTCTAGTTCCTGGCAAAACTTGGATCAGAAAACAAATTCACTGCTAAAAAAGTGCTAGTAGAAATAAGTAAACAGCCTTGCACTCTGTCGTATTCCCTGAAAGACTGAGCCTGCCAGCAAAGGCAGCACAGGCTCTCAGAGCAGTAAACAACCAAGCAAGCATAGCAAACAAACATTTAAAATCCCATATGTTAGAAAACCTCTCTTTGGAATAAAGAGGTGAAAACAGTTTCATCAGAAAGGAGGAAGCTTTCTCCCCTTCCTTTCTCCCCACTTCTCCAGCCCTTCCTTCACTTGTTTACTTTGTTTCCCTGTTTCAAACCAAGTCAGAGAACCTTTGGTATTTGTGGCACTGGGCTCTTTCTGTTTAACTCCAGCTGTGCCCACAGCCCGCATACTGGCTTGGTAAAATCTGCCCAGTCTGAAAAAGTGGTTTCTCAAGCTTGAAATAAAACCATAGTGATTTTTACACTACTAAAATGAATGGCCCTTGACAGGAGTAGCAATTATCTATGAATTCCAAAGAAAAGGCTTGGTGCATGGCACAGCAATGTGCTCCACACAGCACCGTGACACGGCCTTTCTGTGCTTTTGCTCTGGCATTTCTTTTGAAATAAGACAGAACTGGGAGCTTGAAGGTAAAAAAAAACCCCAAATGCCAAAGAAGGAAACCCCAAGACTCCGAAACTCCAAAGATCCCACAGGAAAACAGCTCAGAGGATTTTTACCTGTCACAGGCATAGAGCTGGAAGGAGCAGCATCCAAATTCAGAAGAAAAGCCCTTGCCAGGAGCACCAATCATGAGGTTCCTTGTGGGAAAGGGGATCCTGTGGTTTTCCCCACCACAGGGCATCTATACCTCTCCCTTTACAAGGAATACTTGCATATATGGACCCAGAGGTGAAGAAGGCAATTTGTTTTGAAGAATAAAGCAATTTGTTTCCTTATGTTTGATTTAGGAGTGGCTGCTTGGGATCTAACACCCTGCTGTTATCAGAGAGGGTCTGCGGTGTGCAAGTGTGTTATCAGGTATCAGAGAGCCCCCTTGGGCAGGACTGTGGGAGCAGATGCTGACCTCAGCCAGCCAGCAGGAAAACAAACCTCAGCACTAAAGGGCAGGACGCCACGAAATAAGACTCCTTGAGAAAGGAAACAGGGAGAAACCAAAGCTGAAATCTTGATGCTTCTAGGAGCCATGGAGAGGGATAACTGAACAGGGTGAGACATGGCCAGCACAGGGTTGCACAAGGACAGACTGAGGGTCTGAGCAGTGCCAGAAGGCTGGGCCAGCTGGGGAAGGAGAAGCAACACCTCTGCTGCAACCAAGGGCTGCTTCCAGGGCAGCAAGCAAAACCTGTGAGTGCCAGCCACGCTGCTGCTTTCTGTTTGTCTGCTCACTGAGGTCTGGCAGACAGACTCTCCCTTCCATGTGTGCCTAGTCAGTGCCCAGCACAGCACCCAGAGCCTCTCAGTCCTGCTAGAAGGGAGAGAACAAGCCTTTGCCCAGGATGAGACTGACCTGGGGAAGGTAGGTGGCCAGCCCTTCCTGCTTTCATGTCTTTTCAGAGTGAACATTTTGGAAGGAAAGTTTGCCTCAGATTGAGCCTCTGTCTGGGATTAATTCAGCTCAAATTTGTAGTCACCACAGGCAGCGGGGAAGCTGCAATAGCTATTAGAGAATAAGCCAAAGAAGTAAAAGCAAGCAGGGACAAAGAATAGTCCTTGCCCTCCCCCCAAAACAGAGAGGAGGCACAGGGATCCAAATCAAAAAACAGCTACTAGTGGCCAGTGCTAGCGAGTCACTGTGGGCTGGCCAGCAGCAGGCCAGCCGCCTGGCCAGAGCCTGGCTGCCAGCAAGAGCTCTGGCACAGGAGTGTGGCACACCCTGCTCTGCTATCCAGGCCCCAGCCAAGAGCCCAGGGCTGGCTGGGAAGGCCAGGGGAGCTGAGAGCTGCTGTGAACTGCAACAAGGGGGAAAAGGGTGAGGGGTCCGGTCCCTGCTCCCCACTGCTGCTCTGCCAGAGGGAAGCAGCCAGCTCACCTTCTGATACTGCTGCTGGCCAGGTGCCTCCCAGCTGTTGGTATTGGTCATCCTTTGGTTGGGGGATCTGAGTGGACAAGATATCCAGAAAGAATAAACTGCAGGAAAAAATGAGGCCACTGCACGGTGGAGACAGGAAAAACTGCAGTGAGACAGGTCAGCAGCCAGCAGTAGCACGCAGCATCGCTGAGATCCTGGCTGCCCTCGCAGGCATAGGCACCACTTCCAGAATGTCAAGGAGATGGCAATGCCATGCCTAAAGGATGGTTTCCCGTCTGCTCCCCCAGGAGCATCGCCCTCCGGACGGGAGGTGGCAGCAGATGGCCACGGCAGCCCCGGCCAGACCGAGAGCATCTCCCGGGATGTGCGGGTACCCGCGGGGCTGGGCAGGACCGGCAGGAGGGGCTCCCCGAGATCATCCATCCATCCTCCCGGGATGTGCTGTCTGCCCATCCCGCCTGCTGGCCCCGAGCCCCATCCGATTCCACACTCGCCACACCCTGGAAGTGCTTTGCCACAAGTTGAATTGTTTCAAAAACAGCCTTTATCGAGAAAACAGATGGCAGCAACTAGGAAGCTCTGATTATTATTGATGAATGCAGGATTACAGTTGGCAATAACACTACTGGGAGCAGCAGAAATTAATGTGGATATTAACCAGCAGAGGGGGGAGAACATCATGGAGTAAAAGGAATCATGGAATCATTCAGGTTGGAAAGGATCTCTGATATCACCAAGTCCAACCTTGGACCTAACACTGCCAAGTCCACCATTAAACCATGGCTCTAGGCACCACATCTACAGTGTTTCAAGAGCAGTTCCAGGGAAAGAGGAAGACATGTTATCCAATTTTCAACAGGCTCTCAACAGTCAAGAATCGTGCTCAGACAACATAAGGATATACAAATGTTTGGCCCCTGCATCATTTATTAGCTTTCACCAGAATAAAACTCTTTCTGAAGTTTTAAGAAAAAAAATAACAGTAACTGGAATTATTTTCCAGCAATCTCTAATTTCCATTTTCATCTGCCATCTTGAGAAATGCCAACAGGAAATCAGACCAGCCCAGCTGAAACAGGGAATCCCCAAAACTTGTCCCCTCTGTATCCCTAGGGCTACCTTTCTCAGACCAATAGAACCTGAGAACCAGCTGGAATTTAGAGCTCCTACAACTCACCTCTTCAGAGCCACACAGGAAGTTCTATGATTTGATCATAGTGCACTGAAACAAAGACAAAAGAGTGCAGATACTAGTACACCCTGTAGAGCAAGCCCTACCTCTCATCCTTTTCCAGAGCCTGGGTCTCTCCAGTCTCTGTCCCCATTCAGATGCCAGTGCCACGCAGCCAACCTCCAGGCAGTGCACCACTGGTTTAATTGGCTCCTCTACCCCAAGTGAAAGTTGAACTTGAAAGCAGTGGTGTTTGAAGTCACTCCTCCATCCATCCTTTTTCATTTTCGTGTACCAGACCTCACTTCTGTCACCTGGTATCTGCCCTTCCAACAGGAGAGGTTCACACACAGCTGTCTGCCAGAAACAGCAACAGATAAAAACCAGCAGGCAGCTTTCATTTCTTCTGCCCAGAAAAAACTTACCTAGGAGAGCCCCATAGGAAATGCAATGGATTGTAGAGGGCAGTGCTGAATGGGAACTCAGAAAGTCACTGATAGCATATGCCTAGTGTCTCAAGGCATGATTATCTCCACTTAGAGAATTTCTAGTGTGGTTTTGGGGAGCTGGGTTTTGGGATTTTTGACAGGTGAAGTGTGCGTATTTGTTTTGTTTATTCTTTTTTAGATCTTAAGCAAAGAAAATTATATAACCTTGCCAGAAATCCATTAACTCCTCTTACCCTCAGAAAATACCATCACATATCGAAGCTTGATCAGATTTTCTGTCTCAAGGTAAGCTTAAGACTTTCAGCCTTATCCACAGTCAGTAGAAATGTTTTCTCCTCACAGCATCTGTTTACACATTTAAAGGCTATTCACAGTGCCCTGTCTCTCCACCTGCAGAAGAACCCTTCAGACAGAGAACCCTTGATGGAACAGCAACTCACATCTGTTAAAATTTATTGCTTTCATGGATCATTTTAAATGTAACAAAGAGAAGGAAGCAGAGGGACAGATCTTGAACCCAGAAGCTATTTAGTAGTAATAATGGAAGTCACATAATCCAAAAGTGTGGTTTATTCTGTTTGCTTTTTAAAAAAAACAGATGTAAAATCTGTTTACTGAAGACTGAATTGAAGTGGAAGAAGTAGACTTGCCTGTTTTACAGGTTACTATGGAGACATCTTTCCCTTCATTACTCTGTAAACAGACCATGCTGCACAGAAGTGAGAAGTTCTTATTTTTGGCCATTCAAAAATTGCCTGTGATTAGAGCATTTCACGTGCTATGAACAGTAAATATCTCTGGGTAATTCATTTTCTTAATCCCAAGTTTGGTTAAGAGAAACCGAACTGACCAAGCAATGAATGTCCAAGATAAATATTTTACAGTATTACAATTCTACTTTTGAAGTCCCAGCAGAGAACTGATAGCTTCATTTACTATTAAGTTCCCAAAACCTTTGATATTTGTCCCCAAAATAACAAAAGCAAATCCCAAGCATAAATAACCACAACCCTTTTTTCTTCAAGCATGTTTCTAAGAAATTATTTTGAATTACTGTGCACAGCATCAGAATATGAGAATGAAGGTATCAAAATTTGCTCTCAATTCCCAATGGCCCTCAGGTCACAGTTATTGTAATTTTTTTTAACATTTTTTTCTTTTAAATTATTAGAAGTAAACTAACAGCTAAACTAAACAGGTAAATGAAGGTGTTCCTTAATCAATACCATGGCAAATTTATATTTATGGTCCATGGACCTCCAAAAATATGCCTTCAACTTCACTTTTTTTAATCTCACCAGCACTCAAAATGCCCAAGATGCAGCACCTGTCCCTCTTGGTCCTTTATACAGCTTCCTCTGTACCAACTTCTTGACACTTCACTACAGTTTGCAGAAACTGTAAAGAATTTTTATCTATTTCTACTGCTGAAACTGCAGTTTTCTTCTTTCTGTAAAGCTTCACCAGAAATCAGAACTAGAAATAGGGCAGGCAAAGCTGCAGCAATGGGCGAGGATTGAAACCAAAGAAGAAAAGGCAGCAAAAGATCAGCAAGTTAGAAGCAAGACAACCACTGTGAAGGTGGCTCTGGTGGGAAACTTACTTGAGCTGATCAAAACTTCAGTCACAAGTCACATATGGGCATGTAGCTAGCATTCCTGTTGTGCACAAAATGAACAAAAGGAGAACCTCCTTCTGGAGAGATGGTCACAAACAGTGCTACCCATGACACAAAAAGACTCATAGCAAAGGAACACAAAGCCCAAGCCCTTCTGGTCATCAGAAGTGCTCAGATCACCAAGCAGGGGCAGGACAGAGGAGGTCTCTGTCAGAACATTACACATGCACACCAGACCTCTTGCTTTTCAAGACAGGGATAGCATCTGGGCAGATCTAAGCCATCTGAAATGAATCCTGCCAGGCTGAATTCACAAGCATTTGAGGTCTGAGTGCTGCAGGTACTTCCCCAGCAGACAGTGGCATCAGTGCCAACAGAGCCTTGTGCAGCACCTCATGGACCTTGTCTGTCCTTGTCATGAGCCCCCAAAGCACAGGAGCAGAGAGGAATGTAGCACAGCTTCAGGTCTCTGGTGAGGGAACCAGAGGATATAGGTTAAACCCAAAGAAAATGCCTCCTCCAAAAAGATTCCTCCCTTCTTTCCTTTCCAGATGCATAGAGTGCCTGCTCAGTTATTTTCTTTGCAAAAGCAAAGTTATTCCAATACTACCTTTTTTTTAAAAAAAACATGGAAATATGGATGATTACCAGAAAAACAAATAATTGGGATGGAGCCCAGTTGGAAATCATTGAGGCAACTAAGTGAGTATGCCATGTGGAGGAGGAAAAGAGAGAATCACAGTTAAGGATTGTCTGTTGTCACATTTAGGATAAACATGACAAGCAATAGCTGTTTGTCCTCCCGCTACCGAGGACAAACTAACTGCTCACAGTCAGGAAAAAATTGACATCTGGGTTTCCTCAGAAAGAGGCTTAAGAATCTGAAATAGGAAATTACTTGGAAATACTCCCTTTTCTACCTATATTCACATAAACACACAAGTTTAGTTTTGAATTCCATCATGTTTTTTCATATTTTAAACCTATGCTAAGATACTTCCTTAAAATGTATTTTTATCTTCCTGGATTAAGTTTGGATTAGTCACCTCCTGGGGGAGATGAGATATCTCTTGGTCTATTCAGCTCCCATGGTGGAGATTACCCTCATTTTTGCTAGCCACACAAAGCAAACACTGCAGTAGCCTAAGGCTCAAAAAACAGAACCTGACAGGTCAATCCTTGCATTTTTAATTGAAGTAAAGATAACAGGAAGATAAGGCTGGGTCAAGGCTGGGATGACCACACCTATTTTTTATCTCCATGTAATGTACAGGGTTTCACCATGTGAGCACACATGACATATTCTGGGCATCTGGAACTGAGAAAGGTCAAAAACTATCAGCTCTCTGGTCCAGGACTTTCTCCTGTCTACAAGCATTCTCTGAGAAAAAAAAAAACAAAACAAAAACAACAACAAAAAAAACCAAACCCCCTTAATTAGCCAACAGCCTGTTTCTATTTTTGTCACAGATTTGCCCATACCTGTCCCCATCTCAGATTATCACAGCATTATGGGTCAGGATACTGAAGTATTCACAAAGCAATACTGCAGATATGAGAACCAATGAAACAAGAGTCCAAGCCAGGTAATACACAGGGTCCTGTGCCTTATCTCTACCAACAAGTATAGAGGAGAGTAAAGAAAGAAGCAGCAATGTCCAATAGCCACATTAGTCCTATTTAAACAGTCTTATTTAAACTGTTGGGAAGCACTTTGGGATGCTGCAATCATTTACAGAGTCAAGCATCCAGGGCCGAAGATTCCAGGATGGAAGAGCAGCCTTTGATCTACTGCCATTTCCCCTCCTATATCTCAGGATTTGAGGCTTGTGTAGTCACACTCCTCGGGCTACTGATACCTCTTCTGTCTCCAGTTCTTCTCAACTGCCAGGTATGGGTTTACATTGAAAGAATTTCCACTCATAAGAAATTTTCAGATAAGTGTCTCAGAAAAACTAGTGTTAAAATCAAATGCACTCACTCAATAACTTTTACTTCTGGCCACAGCCCACACTGAGATTCTTGACACATCAAAGGCTCAGAGCACCAAACAAATTGTTGGTTTTGCAAGTAACAAATAACACGGGCGTACATAGCAGAACAGATGCTTGTGGTCTTGAGGGTGGGACTGACCAAAGAGAGCGATGAATAAGCAGCACTGTGAGCTCATGACTCAGATGCCATGTCCCTGCTGGCCCACAGCAACAGATTACTTGCCTCAAGCCCAATTCTCTTCAGATGTAGCTTGTATCTTTTTCACTATGGGCAGTGCTCTGAGCGCCTCAGGGAAGAAGAGAGGAGGACATCCAGAGCTGACAGTGAGAAAACACTCTGAATTATTCATATCACTCAAATAGCAAAATTAAAATTAAACTACCTTACATGACAATCTGGGATATGCTAACACTGATGAAATTCCACAACTACTTTTATGTGCTACACAGTGAACTAAAGAAGGAATGAAAGACTTAATGGTTAAAAGGCTCACCTGTTTATTCCCTCTGTGGATGGATATATTTCTTGTTTTGCCTTTATCTATATCAGGTCTTTACATAACTGCTGGCTTCATACCCGAGGCTATCTTCCCAAATCAAAAATGTCTTCCATATTGGTAGCAGAAGAATAGACTGCTTCTAGCTTTTTAACTTGTTAATAATGAACTTGCTCTTGTCTGATTCTCCTTGTTCCCTTTTCCCTGTGCAATACCTGCCTTGATAAGTACATGGCTTTTGCATCAGTGTTCAAGTCAGTTTTCTGTACTGGCTTGGACGGCTGTCAGGGCCAGTTTTTGAGGTATGGGCTCCTTCTGATAGCTCCCGACAAGCTGTGCTAGAGGAGAGCTGGTTCCCAAAATACATTTCTCTCACACTTGTTTCTCAGGGTTCTCCACTCAACAGGGTGGTAAGGAGAGGCACTCCAGACTGGGTTTAATGCTACCATATGCTAGACAGCATGAGATCCATACTGCAGGAGAGCAGCCGGTACATTTCCACGTTAACAGAAGCCTGGTTGCAAATTGCATTTAGTCTCAACAGCTCAGTTCACTGCACACAGATGCCATGGGGGACTGTAAAGTTAGCAAGATGTGGGGGAGTATGGTTAAATTTTTCAAAAAGAGCCTTGGCTGATCTGATGCCACAGACATTTGGAGCTGATGCCATGAAAGAGTTGCTGCTGCATTTCTTTTGCCATAAACGAATAAGAATAATAATTCCATGAGCTGTTAGTTGAATTACACTCTTGCAAGGCTGGTGATTGTCTGCTGATACAAACAGCACCATTGGCACTGTCAAATACTGCCCTCACAACTTGACAGCCAGCATGTAAAACATAGTCAGAGAAGAAGAATGTATTCTTTCAAAATAGGTCAGCATGAGAGGAGATGAATTTCCAGTCTCCCTGGGCTAGCTGCGAAGGGTACCTCAGCTCTTACAGCAGGCTTCCCATAACTGATGGTACAACAAGACTAAATTAATGAACTGATAGGAAAAACCTGTCCCATTGGATCCTCTCAGAGCTACAGGAGGAGAGCTCTCCTCCACTTACTTGTGTATGACCAAACAAATCACCTTAGTAGCCTCTGTCCAAGGCCTTTGCCACAAAAACACCCAGGTCAGCTCATCCTAAAGGGCCTTCTAACAAGCAGACTAAGCAGAGAGGCCAAAGACTTCTCACTGCCGGGTCTGAGCCACAGGGACAGACTCAGGACAAGGCAAAGATGCCTGGCAATGTTTGTGAGGGTGGGACAGAGGGGTGGTTTCACTGTGCAAAGCTCCTAGGGCACTGT
This sequence comes from Sialia sialis, assembly GCA_009812075.1. NCBI lineage: Eukaryota > Metazoa > Chordata > Aves > Passeriformes > Turdidae > Sialia > Sialia sialis. Next base: position 10,708,913 of record VRYO01002781.1, on the reverse strand, counting down.
ACTAATGCACAGATAACTTGAGTACTTTTAAACATGAATTAGAACCACGTACATCAGTGCATAAGCATCATGTGTAAACACAGCCATGGGATAAAGGCTTTTCTTCATGTGAATCAGGTGAGGTCTTCTACTCCCTCCTCTTTCTCTCACCAGAAAGCATCACACATTTCAGTGGCTTAATCGGTGTTGGTAAATGAAGTAGACAGTCTCTCAAGGTCTCTTTTCCAGTCTAGCATCTCTCATAAGCATTCACACATTCTTCAAGAAAAAGCTTTCCCCACCCCTACTGTACAGTACAGTACATAAAATTTATTGTTAGAGAAGGTCACCAACTCAAGTACTGCAGCTGGGTCATTTTATAGACATTAACAATCCCTGTAGCTATGAGAATAAAGATAAAAGTGATCTAAATCCTGCTCTTGAGGACATGAGCCAAATGTACATCAAGGTCAGGAAGGAATTGCTCCCACACATGCATCACATAAGGGATTGCACTGCCTATCAGGTTCATAGTGGGGTAAATTTCTTCTCTGCCTCTCCCACCATGTGTTACCATTAGCCACAGGAACAGACAGGAGAGTGCTGTGTATCTACACTTCTGTAGTTTCACAGAGGAGTGACCACCAGCCAGAAGATGCAGGGCTCCAGGTTGCTCAGGCATGAAAGCAATTGCATGATTCCCTGAAGCTCTGTATTGGTGAAGTGGCAGCAGCTTCCATACTCTGGGAGCTGCCTCATGCAGTTCCAGGAATCAAGTGCTATAGCTCAGTGGAATTGGCTTTACATTTCCAGGCAACAACCCCTCTGCCAGGCAAAAGGCACATTCCCAGGAATCAAGCATCCAAATAAAGAGAGAAAGAGAGTCATTTTCCCAGGAGGTCTCCTAATAAACCCCAAACAACAACAAAAAATATCATAGAGGAGCTCAGGATTTTAGACAGTAAGAAAAACAGAAGTTCTCTCTGGCTCTGCTCACACTACAGCATGGGGACTACAAGCCTGTTGGCAGGGGGCTCCGTGCCTGGGGACCCGGAGGTTTTCATGAGGAAGTAGGATGACCCATTTATGGCTACCAAATATCAAGCTTCCACAAAGAAGATTTCTTCCTATCCCCAAAGCACCTAAAGTGCATTAGTCACTTGCCTAGGGATGCTGAATAGACCAGGATAAAGCTCTCAGTGAGAGCTCTCAATCCCAGACCGATAGGAATTGCTGGGAGAAGACAGCCAAGTGCCACAAGCTTGGTATGAGAAGGAATCCTACTCAAGCAGGCCAGCTGCTGAGCTGGCTGGGAGTAAGCCATGGAGCTGGCTGCTTCTTGGGCATCCCATGAAGCATAACAAATCCATTTAGACCTGTAAAGCAGACATGAAAGCAGGGACCAGTTCCCAGCTGGAGCTGATTTCTCCCATGAAACTTGTTCCATGGTTCCAGGCAACCATGCTTCATAACATGAAGGTAGAAAATCCCCATCCTTTTATGCAGTTCTTGGCTTTCATTTTTCACTTCTTTTGTTATGTGAATGGGTGGTTTAGTGTTTCTTTCCACTGCATGCACTACTTTGTGAGGCCGCTGACTCCTTTTTGCCCTCCAGCATGGATGGTCATATTGTGTGCTAAGCAAGCCAAGGCCTACAGTGATCCAGATGCTGAGGGTGAGCAATTCTGAGCAATACTTGGTGGCCAGCTCTTTCACTGAGTCACACCTCATTACTCAGTCTTAATCACAGCTATCAGAGCTCTAGCAAGGCACCCAGAAATATCACAGTCACAGAATGGTTAGGCTAAAGCAGGGTTAATGACCATCTCCTTCCAGCCCCTCTGCTGTGGGCAGGGAACCTCTCAGCACATCAGGCTGCTCAGAGCCCCATCCAGCGTGGTCTGGAACACCTCTAGGGATGGTAGGTCCACAGCCTTCCTGGGCCAGTGCCTCAGCCAAGAATTTCTTCCTAGTATCTAAACCTAGCCTCTTCATCTCACAGCCATTCCCCCTTGTCCTACCACTGCATGCCCCAGAGTCCATGCTCTCCAGGCATTTCCGCCCTAAGGAATAACAGCATTTCCAGGAACAGCCTCTGTCTTGGATTCCAGAGGCATGAGGGGAAGTCAAGTGGATTCCTGAAGCTCATCAAAGAACTGTTGCTGCAAGCCAAGTTGTGGAGCTGCAATGAACTCTCCAGAGTGTGTAAGATTGGCTGTTTTCTTATGACTGTGAGCAGTGGAGACCAGTCTCCACTAGTGCTAGCTGTAGTATGGAGACCTACTCTAGTTTATCAGTAAATAAAAAAAAACTAAGACGTCTAGTCCTAACCTCCTCTGTTGAGATTCTCCTAATAATGAAATCCATGGTTATTTCCTGCCCTTAGTCATGCTTCCTCTTCTTTCTCCCATTCACCAGTCTCACCTGTTTTCATCAGTCTCCCTCAGGCTTTACACAGGACTTTCCTTCAATTGCTGCTGTTTGGTCTGAGCAGCTAAACCAGGGACAGAAACCAATAACCCTGGAGACTCCCCTATTCATACCAACAGCAGCATAACTCTCATTTCTGCCAGAACACAAGCCTACAGAACGGCTTTCCTTAGACTTAGGGAAGATGCATCTAACATGATCATAAATGGGTGGAGTTTTGGTAAGGCATATACTAGAAAAGAGAGAACTGTGTGGCCCATATTAATATTTTTGAAGAAAGTTGTTAAGATAAGTGTTTCCCACATTTTGAAAAAGGCCCCGAAATCCAGTATTGTGGTTGAGAATATCTGCCAGACCCTGGTCATGTCTACCTGATGGATATTTTGTATTTCATAAAGTCTGGCCCCACAAAACACATCTTCATCTGGGAGCAACAACACCAAAGACAAACCTGCTAGACCTCACCCATATTCCATCCCAGGAGGGGAAATATCAGGAAGCTTAACTGGCAGACAAACACAATGAAACTGCTTTTCCTTTTTTTTTTTTTTTTTTAAAGCAGAAATGTATAATTTGGCAACACACAGCCTCCCATAGACATGTCATGCAAGGCATCTCCCTAACACCTTTCAGACCCCATAAACTTTGTCCTCTACAGCCCAAGATCCTACTCTAAAATATGGAACTTGAGGAGTACAATTAAGCTTATTTTTGTTATTAACAATTTCCAGTCTCATTCTCTGAAACAGCTGAACCACTCTAACTGGAACTTTCCAAAACACAAAGAAAGAAAAAAAAAGTGCAAAACCAAGACCACAATGAGAGAGAAGAATGACCTTTTGCACAGTAGGCATCAGCTGAAGCAGTTAAAGTCTGCAACCTGGGAGCTCTTGCCAGCTCTGACTTTTTATGGAAAAGCCTTAACCTTGTTGGTGATCCTGACATCTCTACCTGTAATGCTATGCTGTAAAGACTGACAGACTGCTGAATGGCCTGCACCACAGAGAAGAATTACATACTCCTGCTGCATAAAGGAAACATCCCAGGCCTGAGTTCAAGTGTTGATTTAACTGCAGATGCAAGGTTTGACTCAAATGAGAGCAATTCTGCCCTGGACAAGTTATTGCAGCTTGTCTTCTGCACCATCACATCACCTCATTTCACACTTCACAGAGAAAGTCACTCTAAAGATTAGAGTAGGACTAACCTGGGTGCCAGCCAAGCTTCCTCAGCAAGAGACAACTTTTTTTCAGAATTAAACAAATAAACTAACAAAAGCCCCAAATCAAGTAAGCAAGCCAGCAAAAAAATTCACCAAAAAAGTGTGCCTGCCACTTTAGAATTCATGTCCTTTTAGCTCATTTACTGACCAGCCACCATTTAAGAGCTGTAACTCAATTACTACTTCAGAGCTTTTACTTAGCCCCTGCACCTAGTCTTTAAAATTTCCTTGAATTTCTTGCATATCCAAACTTCCCCTCTGAGTTGTTCTTATACTCCAAAGAAAAAATAAAATCAAAAATTGAAAAAGTAGCAAACGCTACATGCTACCTGTGAAAGCTCTTATATTGTCCTGCAAACAAAGGCTGTCTGCTTTGGACTCTTGCTTTTGGTATCTCCAGACAGCAGCTTTCCCCTTTGCCTCCTTCTGTCCACACCCAGACAGCTACAAAATACAGAGTGCAAATAATGACAAGCAGTACCTGGATCTCTATCAGAGAGCAGCTCAAAATGGATCTTTTCTATGGCTTAAGGGTGATGTACCTGCCATGCTTCAACAGAACTGCTCCTTGACATCCATTCTTTGATGAAATGCTTTTTCAATACCAAGGATGCTGGAGGAGGAAAACAAGCAGAAAACCCACAATGCAGAACTCATTTCATATTATCCTGATTTAGGGATTGAACGGCTCTGTCAATGAGATATTTTACTGCAGGTCTTATCTGCACGACTAGTTCAACTCCTCTTGGTGAATTGTCTGGGTTGGGATTTCACTGTTAGCTTACTGCTGTCTGAGCAGGCTACCAGATACCACCTTAAACTGCTCTTACCCCAACCCATCAGGTTTACATTGTTTTTTCTTCTATTCTCCTCTCCACCAGGGCCAGGGGAGTGATTGGCTGTGTGGCACTCCACTGCCAAGTGGGGTTAAATCAACACCCTCACAAGCACAGCCTTTCCTGGGGCAAGCTGCCTGACTATGCTCCATCTCCAGAGCCCCCCACACCTCTGCTCAGAAGGTCACAGGCCATCCAAACCAAAAGCATGGAGCTCACACCTCCTAAGTGGCTAAGCACACCTGGGGGTGGCACAGGACGTGCCTCTTGGGACAGCCTCTGGCAATGCTCCAAGACATCAGGTGTGTGTTGGGCTTTGCTGCACTGGGGGCACAGCACAAGCTCTAGACATGAAAGCAGCTGGCTGGAAATTCAGTGGACAGCTAAAGGTTAATCTGCACTTGTTTGATTGTCAAGCACCTGAGATATGACGACAACACATTGGCACAATGTAATTGCAACATATTATTAAGTACCTTCAGTCCCCAAAGGCTAAGACACTTTTGAAAAAATAATAAAGCTAATGCACATAATAGCCTGTGTCTTGTTATTTAAGAAACCTCTTCCCGGCACTGGACGTTGACAGAACGTGTAAATGCACTTTCTCCAATAACTATGCACAAGGAGCAGTTTGATGGAGTGCCAGAAAGCACAATGACTGTTCTACCTTAGCAATGTACTGAAGATGACATGTTCCCTTTAGAACTAATTGCTTTATTAAAAAAAAAAAAAATGCCATTTACTAAATCCTAGTCTGGTCTCTCTCCTTGATGAGCAATTTTAGACTGCACATTGTAGCTTTTGTTTGTTTGTTGCTAAAAGACAGGGAGAAAAAACATGCTTTGTTAAATAATTTTAATTTTTATTTTTAATGGAAAATAGTTCAGAAGAGTATTTTTCATTATACTATGTGAACATATACATTACATATTCTGCTGGGCCTTCCCTTATGTCACTCAAGGCTGAAAAATTCAGTCTGTCAAACACAACCCTTTGCATCTAATAAATTACCCTACACCAAGATAGTTATAACTATTGACACAGACCAAGCTGTACCTCTAAAAGTCAGAAAATACTCTTTGCTTTGTTATCCTTCTTCTGCATTCTCATATGCATAATAGGGAAGCACATCAAGAACTGCTTCCAAAATTCACTGCATTCTTACTGTCAAACTGCTTCCCACCTTCCAATCTTAATAAAATAATAAATTAGGAATTCCTCTTCTTGTGCCTTCTAGAGAGAAACAGCTGTAATGACTTCATAGACAAATCAATGCCATTTCCAACAGAACTATCATTTTTTCCTCCCTACTTCAAAAAATTAGAATAATCTCACAACAAGCCCTAGGGAACAAGCTCATGAAAATTCACAGAGCAGACAGCATGAGGAGAAGTGTTTGGTTATACATTTCAGGAGGCAGGAAATGGGCCTATCTGCTGCTCTGTGAGCAGTGAGAGTAATTATGTATGCATTTGCTGCATCCCATAATCATCATCACCACAAAGATGACATTTCATAGCTGAGTTGAGAATGTGTCTTTCCCAAAATTATTTTTTTTTTTGGAAGGAGAAATTGTTCTAAATAATGGCTGTGGAGGATAGATATAGGAAAGCATAGATCTGGGAGTCAAGACACTGGAGTCAAAACCCTATCACTAGCGCTCTAAATAATTCTATCATTAATTCCACATCAGCAAAAAGTAACACATCTGTCTGTAGCAGATCCCAGGCTAGTGGGAATTTCTGTTAGATATTATAAATTGGTGCATTAATGCGAACTACTCAGACAGTGGTTTGTAAAACCTTGGTCAGGTTTGGAAGGGAACAACAACTCTTTTCACTGTTTGATCCTGGTGAAAGTGTCCAGGGCCCCAGTTATTGCCTTGCTATAGAATGACCGGCACTAAGGTCAGGAAGAAATCAAAGAGCTGTGTTTCTCAGGGGCACCTCTCCTTCCCTCATGCATCCCAGAAGCAGAGCTGATCTTTTAGCTCAGTGGTGAGGGGTAGCACAGGAGGAGGAAGGACCAGCTTGAGGCACAGGAGGCTCAGCAGATATTCCTTCCCCAGGAGTATTTGCACCCACTGGGCCATGGCTAGTGCCAAAGATGCACCAAAGCCCTGCTGTCGAGGGGATTATATGCCCAGTTGCTCTGGCTGCACTTGCTGCTGGATTCCTACAGCAGAGAGGAGCTGCTCCAGAACCAGCCAGGCTCACACTCCACGTTGGACCATGATAATCAGTCACAGAGACACATCTCATCACCTTTTCTTACTGTGATGGTGCTAAGCCTAACCCTGCTCCTTACTGGTTCTCCAGCTTGGGTGGAGTAAAGATCAGGACATAGCTGGACCCGTAGAAGTTTCTCCATGAAATAAACTGGATTGACAGGTAGGAAGTCATGTCTGCTTCTAATAAGACTTTAGGTGAATCATTTCACTTGTGTCCCTTCTTCTAGTAGTCCTGACATCTTGATGTTTTTCTTCAAGGGACTAGAACTCCAGAAAGTTTTTAGAACGCTAATTTCTATTTTCATTGGAGAAGCAAGAAAGTGGGGCCCTGTTTATGACAGATTTTAAAGAGAAATGACTGAAAATAAGCCCTCACCTCTGAAAGAGATGTACTATCTTGTTGGGCATGAGGACCTCAGTAGTGGGCACTCTGGATCATAACCTTCTTTTCTATTCCAGTGGGACTTTGACTTTCTGATCCACACCAGTTTCTCACAGCCAAGAGGTTCATAGAGGCTGATTGGCCTGCTATGCAAGAGCTCAGAGCAAACCTTGACTTGTAAATGGTTCCTTGCAGGTAAGTAGTGCCTAAATCTTAACGCTGGGAACAACTGCCTGCAAAACAGTAATTTTCAATGTAATGAGGGTTCAAGATCTAAATTGGCCACAAGCCTGCCTTTGTCTGCCTAGCACACACAGATCAGAAATTCTTGCTTCTCTGCTAGGTAAATATGCAAGGCATGGTCTCCAGGTGTCTCTGCAGTACAGTATACACTGTGCACAGAACTGCTACCCATCTTCAGGCCAGGACAAACTGCTGGCTGGACAAGAAAGCAACGTTTACCCAACAATGATGTCACTTGTGCATTTGGGGGAGGAACAGAAAAATCTTGATTTGTTCTGGCCACAGATGAGGACACAGCTTGAAATTAATTGATTGTGAGTGCATTCAAAGTAACAGCTTGATCCACTTCCAGCAAAATCCAATGGTAAAACTCTGGTGCAAACACTGAGCATGCCAGACTTTCTTCCCAGAGACTTCAGCTCACTTCACTGTTTAGAAGCAGCCAGACCCTGTGTGTCACATTGCTGGGGAAGCTCTAATCAGCCATTCAGACCTGAGCTCCCTCAGTGCTGGGACTGGAAGAGGAAAACTAGGCTGATGAGTAAAAAGTTCTTTGTTTAAAGATTTAGGTTAGAGAAATAAAATTATGATGAAACTTGCATGAAGATCCTTTATCCAGGAATCCACTCCACAGCTTGTTCTTTCTTTCTTCCTGTATGGTCTCCACTATCATAGCATCTCAGCATTCTGGAAATTCAAACTTCATTATAACCAGTCTTTGAGACATGAGGATGTTTGCTGCCCTCTTTCAAGAGATACATTCCTGCAGAATTAGCTTAAGTGCTCTAACAGTAGTATTCTGGAGGACAGTTCTTTCCTCATGCATGTCCAGTCTTCATTTTCTGCAACAATTTTTCTTACTGTTTGCTTTGCTTTTCCCCACTGATGCCTTACACTCAGCTCAGAAAGCAGAGCTCAGCCAGTCTGCTTTTTACTGCCATTTACAAGCAATTTAACTTCCTGGCTCTGGGGCACCTTTTGCTGGTCTTGTGACCACTGCCACAGTTCTGTTTAAATCCAGAATAATTTGCTGACGTGGAAATTAAACCATTGTTCTTTTGATGCTATTAAACCAAAGTGCTGACAATTGGAACAATCATTCCAGCAAAATGGTCAGGAGTATCCACGTTTGTCATCCAGATAAAGAGTGTTCAATTCATAAAAAGCCGAAAGATGAGTTCCCAAAGTACCAATGTCACAAAATTGGAATCTGAGTGTGTTTTCTTAGAGCTACTTAATAGAGAGAAGTGTCTTTATTTAGCACCTGTCATCTCGAGTTCCCAAAATGCTCTCTCAAAAATTAAGTTTCCTAATAAGCCTTCCTAGCCAGACATCAGGCTCCAATTTACAAGGGGTAAACTTGTTTAAGGTCACCCAGCATGGGAAAGAAGGGCTGGGAAGCAGCATCAGGAATCCAGAGGACCACACCCCTCACTAGCCACTAGACCACACAACTGTCCCCATTTCACTTGAGTCATTATTAAGCAGGATAGAAGAACACTGTGGTTTTATTTTATGTCAGCTGAACTCTTGTATTAACATTTTACTGTCCCACTGATGTTTTGCCTAGAACATTCTGTAATCCACAAATTAATATGTGAAGAACATCCAGTACAGTTTGGAGAAATAAAAAAATTATCCAAATGGCAAAGAAATTTTGATTTCCAGCAGTTCCATAAATCAGATGTGCTGGAGAAAGAAGGTTCCTTATTTTATCACACATAGCCTTTTGTAATGCCAGCAAAACTGCTGCCCTTCCCAAAACCAAGCAGAAACCCTATTGTTGCGGCAAACCCCATCTGGTCACATGGAGAACTTAAAACCTCATGGCATTCTGTTTCACATAGACAGAAGGAGTTCTGCTCCAAATACATGACAAGGGCCAAAAAAAATTTTGCTTTACCTACTCACAGTATCTGAAGTTTTTGTTGCCTTCTCTTATTCACCACTTCATGTTTTCTGTGATCCTGCCTTTAGCTTCTGGGTAAGAGTTTCTTTCCTTGTTATTCTGCCTTATTCTCATTTTTGTGAAATCACTTTTTTAAAGGATTCTTCTAGGTGGAAGCAGATCCTCCCCTTCTAAGGACAGATTCACTGCACGCAATGCAGTGAAGTGCAAATCTAAGGCAAAACCCAATTCCAATTCAGAAAATCTTTGAGCGAAGTAGCAGGAAACTTGCCCAGGCTTGGATTGGACACAGGCCCTGCCTGTGCAGAGCACAGCTGGGGAGGTCAAGGAAGACTATCACTGCTCCCAAAGTCCAGTGCTCCAGTCTGAGCTGGAGAGTCAGAGCATAAACCCTAATCTGAACGGAATTATTTAAACGCCTTCAATGCAAAGAAATCAGTGACCATCCCCACCTGGTGGATGCCATGGGCTGCCTCTCCCCAGCCCCCAGGGATGTCCTGCTGGAGCTCTCCCGGTGCTGAAGGCTCCAGGACACAGCCCTGGGCAGGAGCAGAGCACGGTGACTGTCAGCTGGGAGTGAAGCTGAAGGAAAAACACACAGTTTAAGGGCTGAACCGAGCCTCAGTGAGACCGACTGACACTGATGGAAGGGGAAATGCCAGCAGGGAGCCTCTGTTCTGCTGGCATGAGATAGCTGGAGGAAAACAAGTGTGCTACATGTCAAGGTTTTGAGAGAAGTGCCTCCTTTCTACTCCACCAGAGCCTTGGCTTAATAAAATCATGTTCTGCCTCTCCTTGCAAACCTAAGAACTGTGTAAAATTCCCCATGATAACAGTTGGAGGAAAACAAAGCCTGGTCCTTCTGGTCATTAGAGAATTATCCCACTTCACCCAAAAGCAGTTCACCCTAGTGTCCTTGGACAGCTTCCAGCGTGGGTTATCAGAGCCTGCACACCTAAATTCAACCCTCAGCAGTAACCAGAGAGGTTGTCCTGCTTCATCCCTAACAAGTAAACACCGTTCTGGATCACAATTCAGCCAGAAGTGAATGTGACTGGACATGTGCCTGGACACACTGCACTTTGAATGTGCTTCAGGCACACCTAGAATGGAAGAAGCTAAAATACAGATCAGAAGGTCAAGAGGAGGTAGTTTTAGCAAGTGCCTGGTAGGCATGAGCACAACAGAGCTGTCATGGCCTTACCCAGGTAACAAAGACAATTTGTGGGTCTCCTCTTTAACTCACCTGGAGTGACAAAACTGAACTTTGATGTCCCAGACTTCCTTAGCACACACAAAATGCCTGGTCAGTGTAACTTCTTGATCCTTTATGACCACCAACAGGCTAATGTAGAAGTGATTGCCATGAGACCAGCTCTCATTCTGTGTGCCCTGGCTGGTATTTTTTCCAGTGTTGTCATGTCTTTGAGGCTACTTCAAGGATCCAGCAGTGATTGCACACTCAGTGCTGGGCTGCTGGAAGTTTGGATTCTGCCAGACTGTGTGTTACTGCAGAAACAGTATTGTTAAGTGCAGTAGCCAGTGGGCTAATGCTGGGTTTGTACTGCACAGGATCAAACATCAGATTACCAAGGAAAACAAAAATACATGGAAACAAGTTTTAGCACTCCTGGGCTCATAATAGGATAACTACAGTAGGATCAGGAGAGTGTTACCTCCTGATGTTGTTATATGTATTATATGGGATTGCACCTGTAATAGGAAATCTCATAATAGAAACTATTTTAATACAACAAGCACACTACAGCCATCAAAATATACACTCAGGGAAGAGACACTCCATTGCACCCATCAAAATATTCACTCAGGGAAAAGACAATATGACCTCCTCCAGTTCTGGTTATTATGAGGTCTCAGGACATACACAGCTACCCAAATTACTATGTATATTACCACTGTGCTTAGAGGCTGCACTGGAGACCTTAGCTCCCTAATATAATCAAAGCTGTTCTGCCAGTGAAAGTTCAGGGGCTACTCCCCACCAAGTGACAAGCTCTGACAGAGGGCAGCAGGAGCGAGCTAAGCCCCTTCTCCAAAGGCTTACAGCCCAGACAGGAAAGGCAGACAGATTGGTAGAACAAGGTAAGGCAGGAGGAGCATTCTAAAGCAATGTAGTGTAAGTGATGGTGACGTCACAAGACTCTGGGGAAAAGCCATAAAAACCCATAAGGACATGCCCCAGAGGACTCAGGCTCAGGAGAGGATCTGCACTGTGGAGAGCATTACTGCTGGGTGTTACTGCAACCCATCGAGGTGACAGAGGGAACCTGGCACTGAGGTAAAACCCAGTAAGTGCCAGGGAAACCTGTGCCAATGACTTTGTAAGGACACAACACATTACCTAGATGAGCAATGGCTGCTTTACTTATGACACTGGCAAAGGGCAGCCAGCACTGGCAGCACATTAAAAGAAAGTGCACAAATATTTAATAATGGGATGCAGCCTCTCAATGCAGCCTCTCAGCTCCTCTGCTAATGTCTAGGTGCACAGTCCTTCCAAACATGCAGCTGGGTGCAAAGGAAGCTCCAGCAGAGGTTATGGATTTCTGCAGGCTAATGATACTTGAAACAGATGAGCTTGAACTACTGCTTGCAGAACAGCAGCATCCAAAGGTTGGGCCCAGAATGCAAATTCACTGCACTACATTCAGCAAACAATCAGCAATGTCAGACTCTGCTCAAAAGAGCTTAAGATAAATAAGATAAAGACAAGGTCATAGACATGTTTCATGGCTTGTCTGTGGTCACGTGTCAGTGATACATGACCCAAAACCACAGCTAAAATCTGCTGAACTCCAGCCTAATAACTAATCCAAACACCTCACCTTCTCTTTAGCCAATCCTTCCTTCTCGAACAAATCAGGCCACAGAGAAGACACTTCAAACTACAGTACAGCCTTGGCACTGAAAAACACATTTAAAGACACCAGAAACAATGTTGCTTCATCTACTGTCAATTGACAGCTAATTTGGTAGGTTTTTTTTCCAAAAAATATATTTTTATCTATTTGCTAGTCAAACATTCAAAAGGTCTGAAAACAATAGCACCTCCTTCTGCACATCAACATGTTCCTTCCCCATGGGACAAGATCTGCTCCCAGCACCATGATAAAAAGCTGTGTCTGTAAAAGCTCAAAAGTACAATTCTTCCTGCTCTTGTCAGTCAGTAAGGTCACTGCAGCATGAGCTTCCACTGAATGTGTAGAGGCATTCAATTAATCTTTGTTTGCTGAGAACTCAGGGAATTTAAGTAAGGTCAAAGAGTTAAAAGAGATCAGGAGACTCCACATTCCCACTGATACAATACTTCCTGAAGAGCTGACACGGACATATAACTTACTCCACTGACAAAAAAACAGGGCTGCTTTGTAATCAACACCCTAAGCACATATACATTTACTTGGAAAGTCAGTAAAACATGTGGACAGGCTACCTCTGCTTGCTGCTCACCCCCGCCATTACAGTGGAAATTTGTGCTTCTGCAGGAAAAGGCTCCAGTTCTTTTATGGTTTACAGACCATTTGTTCACATGCTTACCTGCTTCTCCAGGTGAAGGCTGGACAGCCATGCACTGACTGCTCCAGTCCTGGGGACATCACCAGTCACAAATGCTTCCTTTTTATCTGCTGGGTGTGGGGTAGAGCTTTTGAAGAGCTGGGCCCAGTTATCACACACTAGAAAGCAACAGATGAAAGAAGAGCAATAGGAAAGGTGCAAAAAATAATGCTGAAAATAAGGGAAGTCACATAAAGAACTCTAAGCCCACAAAAACAGCCATGTGGGTCCAGACATCCCACAGATGCCACACAATTGAACTCTGTCCAGGCACATTAAGAGGCCAGAGGTTTTAAAATTTTTCCCTTTCATCCAGCCTCTGTTCCTCAAGGAATCTCGCCATTGTGACCCTTATCCCTCTACAAGGGAAAGACCATGGAGCTATGGAGATAAAAAACAGGATAGAAACCAGGCCATCAGTGGCAGGGTGAGGATTCCCATGAGAAATGGGAAACAGTAGGCGCCACTTTGAGAAAGATCATGGACTGTGCCCACACACAGGTGGCAGGAAAGCAGCTTCAGTCAGAGTCCAAACCCAGGTGCCCTTATGCCAAAATTTCTCAGGCACAGCTGCACTGCAGGCACTTACTTCAGCACGTCTGAGTATGTGCTCAAAGCCCAAAGCTAGCGGCTCTCCCCTTAGTACTACAGACATTTGGAACTAGTGTTGAAGGTACCACCTTTTATGGCCTTCACCACACTGAAGGAGGCAGCACTGGAACAGCCCAGCACATCTGTCAACTCTCCCAGGCAGGGCTGGTAATGCTGCACACAGGGATCTGCAGTCCCCACCCAGGGCAAACCCCTGTGCCTAAGAGCTCAGCAGGACAGCACTCAACCCAACTTAAATCACCAAGATGTAGCTAAAAGGATCTTGACAGCTTTCCATCAGACAAACACTCATTATTGCTGCTTGGACTGACTCCATCATTTGCTAATGCAGAACAGATTAGAAGGTCTATCTATATATTATGAGATTCTTCCTGCTGGTGCAGGACTCCATTTCAATATTTAGAATAAGTAGCAGCCTCAGAAACCAAACTTTTCTGATCATCTTACCATTGCATCCTTGTAAACAAGGAGATCTATGTTGCTCTGATGATCAGCAATGAGAAAAGAGCTTCTAAATGGCACATTGAACACAAAGCTGTGCTTGTCACCCCACAGCTGCACACGTAGCAGGGGATTCACAGCATTACCCTGCCAGAGAGGGCAGGCAAGAGGAGTGGCAGGAGCCCAGTTTTGCCAGCAGTGTTAAAGCAGAGCAGCTCTGTGTTGAGCTAGGATGAGAAAGGAGTCATGACCACAGTGAATCCTTGCTCCAACTTCTCTTTCGTCTCTCCTCAACTGAGCTGGGAAGCTGGGTGAAAGACAAGACTGTCCTATTCCTGGGAAGAAAACCAGGAACACTTCTGGGGAGCTAAGTCACTCGACAGAGAGACAGCGAGAACTGTTACCCTTCCAAAATAACCATACAGGGCATGTTTGTAACACTGATGGCTACAAACAACATCCTCTCTCCTTCTCTTGGTCTGAAAAATTACTCTGTACCCAGGGAGGATGGAGAAGATGGTAAGCAAAATGGTCCTGGGAAAACAGCCCACTGAAAATATTTACAAGGGAAAACATGCATAACTTTGGAGGCAGCCAGTAGGGCTGACAGACTGAGCAGCATGAATTCTTGCCTTCGAGATGACTGCTGGGGTTTATAAGACCTTTGTCAGGAGATGTCAGCATCTCTGGTGTATGGATTCACACAGTTTCCCTTTTACAAATACAGAGCACCATGATCACCATCCCCAGATACCTGCCTGCTCTTCTGGAATCACTGCACCTCTGGCAACACTGGCCAGGCACAGCTCCTCCACATGCCAGTGCAGAACCTGGTAGGAAACAAGGACAGCTTTATTCAGGAAAAAAGTGGAAAAATGAAACACCATTTTGGGAAGACACAGCAATAATTCATCTACTTCCCCATGTCACCTTGGCAATCGCCCGACAGCAGCATTCCATGACCAAGAGTGGTCCAGTGGGCAAAATCCCTTTTCCACATTACCTCCCTCTCCCATCCACTAAACCCCACTCATGGTTTGGCATCGGAGGTAGCAGTGACCTAGCACAGCAGGGTCACTCAGGGAACAGCTCTGTAGGGGATCTTGCAAAGTATTTCTTGATTTGTGGTGAGAATTCACCATTGAGCCCAGCTACATGCCATAGTGTTGGGAAGGGACTCACTGGAATTAACTCTGTTCATTCCTCTGGCATCTCACCCAAAATTTCTGTTCAGAGAGTTGTTTCTGCTTCAGCATTTGTTGAAGATTGCCATTAAACACAAGTCTTCAAAGGGAAAGTCATTATTACACAAGACCTTGTGAGCAAAGACCTTGCTGCAGGGAATCCATGTCCCACTAGAAAGTAAAAGCCACTTCCCCAGTCTGTAATTTAGTTCTCAACACCCAAACATTTTTAACTGTCATAATACAGTGACTCCCAAGGCATCACTAGAAAATTTGTGAGCACCTTATCTGTATTCTGTCATCTCCCAGAGCTTCTCTTTATATAGTTGTATATTAAAAATCTGAAGAAGAAGCAGTTCCGTGCTCATCCTTTTTGCTGTTCAAGAACCTCATCTTCTGGGCCATCAGACTGAAGGTTACTATGTGGCTGTGTCAGGTAATGAAGGGTCAAAGGCTGAATATGAGTTTACTCACTGACCATCATACCACCATTTTTGACACCCTACATTTTGCAAAGTATGTCCCAAATGGGAAAATCTCATTCATTATCTGGAAAGCCAACATTTCTCATCTGCATCCTACAGCCAGAGAAGCTGAGTCACCAGCTGCTTAAGCAACTTCCACTTCTCCAGAAAAGAAACTGGCATTCAGATAACCCTCCTCTCAAATCTACTCAAAGTTGACACAGACTCATCCCCGTTATGTCTAAAGTTTCCAAGAAGGAAAAGCACTTCTTTTACACTAGTCTGTGCAATATCAACATTAAAGATGCCTCTGTCCATGGGTGCTCCTTGAGGCACTGCAGAGAAGCTATATCATGCACATGCAAAGACTGCAGTTCAAGCTGAGATGGATTTCAAGAGTGACCTTAAACCTGTTTAGCAAGAAAGCTGCAGTCTCTCAGCTTGCTCAGGGAGGAGGGGCCGCTGTAGAGCAGCTCCCACATTATTTGTTCTGCTCTAGGCAGACTAAATCTTAAAGACAAGGAGAAATCAGCTTCTCCCACCCCAGGCATAGCCAGAGACCCTGCTCTCCAGCTCCCTGCTGCAGCACTGTCAGTAGGTGCATACTGGGTGTCAGGATACCCCGGCTTGCTGGAAACACACGTCCAGACCCTGACTGCCTTCCACACAACCCAGAATCAGCAGCCAACCTCCTCCTGTTTCCCGTTCACAAGCCCAATCCATGTGTTTTGGGGTGTTTGGGTGTTTTCTTTTTATAGCTCACCTCACTTCACACCTGTGTCTTTAGCCTGAGGGCTGGGACTGAGCTGGCAAAAGTTGAAGTTCAGAGAACATACCCAACAAACAGGCCTTCCTTCTCTCACCAAACAAACCAAGCTTAAGGCAATTCCCACCTTGCAGGCATCACACCAAAAGGACAACACAAATAGAAATAGCCTTGCAAGCAACAGCAAACAGGATTGAAAGGAGTGTGACTTGGCTTTCCTCAGCAGGAGAAGCACTGACCTCCCCTGAGGTCAGATCCCACACAAACATGGCCTTTATTATCAAGGAACAGAAAGAGGCATTGAAGAGGCACCAACACCTGACAAAAAGGTCTCATAGCCCAAACCACACACTCAGTTCTGTGTAGCCACTTGTCCCTAGCTCTCCAACCAGTCCCAGCATTCCTATACGCCTAGAAGTGCCACCAGCCTCCTGCCAGGCAGCTGCCCCTTGGATGTCACAGGTGCTCTTTGTTTCAGGAAATATGCAGTGAGTTATTTACAGTGTTGATTCATTCATTTCTCCCTGATGGTTTTGGAAATAGACTTCATTCAGCTTCCAGCAAGTCCCACAAGAAACAAACCATGACACAAAGAAGGATCCTTGTACTTACTACACAAATTTAGGATTTTGCTCATGAGCTGTTGATACAATGGCTATAGGGTGCCATAGAGCACTAGTGCCTAGCTACAAAATAATTTGTTCCAGAATTGCATTCTAATCCATGGCTCAAGCTCTCCTCAAATCCTATAATGGCTAAGTTAACATCAAAGTAAGGCTTCCAGCTGGGTGAAATTTAATGTTACTGTTTTACACAGCACACCTCGTTAATAATAAGCAGTGCATTCGACAGGAGAAAAATACCTACCTTGCATATACTGAACTAACAAGGTCACACGTTCAGATGTTAATACTGGTATGGCATCATGCTGAGCTAGAAAACCTCCTGGAGCAGCTTCTATCTCTGCATTACATGGAATTGTAAGAAAGCCAGAAGTTGAAGGACAATACAGACTGACTAGACACAAGCTGGACTCTAATGAAGCTAGGATAAAAACCAAGATAGCCAAACCAGGCAAAGAAATCAGATACTCAGGAGTACAGGACCTATAAACCTAGATTACAGCAAAAAAGGTACTCTGATGGGTTCCATGGCTTTGCCTTTCCCAAATGGGAACACAAGAATAAACCTGGTTAGATGACTTTTCTACATTTTAGAGTTCCTTCAGATCCACTTACATTTTATTCCCAGCCATATACAAAAAAAGCCCAAACCCAACAACAGCTTTAATTCTGATTTCTAATTACACGTGACTGATCCAATAGACTGTTCCAATTTGGAACATTAAACAACCTTTTCTGACATGTGCATCAAGACTTTTGCTTAAACATCTTCAGAGTTTGAGTATGTTTAGGTGCACACTCAGAAGTCACAGCAAGCCTACAGGCCTGCTTCTTAGCTGCTCTCTGAAAAGATAAGAGCATGCTAAGTAGCATTGCTTGGTTAGCCATGACAATAATCAATCCTGTATGCATCAGAGTGGAGTATTCGACATCAGAATAATAAGGAACAAAGCAAAGTAAAAAAAAATTTAAGCTGTTCTCTGAAGCATTAAAAACAAAGCCAGATCATACCACACTGCATGTCACTTGGAAAAAGTACTCAAAGCAAGGCTCTGGGTAAGTTCCTAAAGAGTTCTCATAGGTAATGCAGAAGAATAGGCACTGCTACATCCTGGACCAAAGCAGAGTTTGAGACCTACATTAGACCAACACGCAAGCAAAAACGCCATTCTCATTTCACTGCTGCCTCTTGTGCAGGTGATGGAAATGATCCCCATACAACTGTTACAGATGCCACACTGCTTTCTAAAAGCACAACAGCAGGGAATCAGCTGAGATATCAGCACTTTGTCAGAGTTCCTAAGAGTGATTGATGGTCTGCAGTTTTGCAATAAACTTTCCTCACTTTCAAACACAGCAATGTATGTGCTCCTGTTTTTCTTTAGCATCGCTGCTGCTAAACTGTACAGACAGCATATCTGAGAGCAGGGGTAGGATTAGATCCTACACCACTTCAGACCCTCCAGTCAACATCTCAGCACTTCCTGCTCTTCCCAACTGTAGATCTCAAAATAAAAGCCATGCAAGGACACAAAACAGTGACAAAATAGGAAACTGAACCCAGTTTGGATGCCCCAACTGAATGGAATTTCTTGTCTCCAAACCATACAGGACCCTACATTTTCCAGCACTTTGTCCAATTCACTTCTAAGAATCTCCCAGAGGGAAAAAATATTTCATGGTCTAATAAGCATCAATGTTGGGAAAACCAACTGACATTTCCCTCTGGGGTTAATGTGGACTAGACTTCATGAGAATTACATTCTGGCTAATTCTGCTTCCTCTTACATGATTTCAAAGCACCCATCTCAGCTGAGGTCTCAGGCCTCAACTCCTTGGGTATCTTTGCCTGGTTTATTCTCTGTGATATCTGCAAACACCATCCAAGATCTGCTGAAGACAGTAGAGGAGGTAGCTCAGCTCAAAACAGATTTTTCTCTATTATAAATCCTAAGGTTTTCAATGATAAGGGTTGCTAAGTTTCCCACGATTCAAGAAGTTTGAATTATGCATTTGACAGTTATTAGGAAGTGTCCTAAGCAAATACTGGTCACTTCTGGTAACTGAGCATGAGGTATGTTATTTTTAACATGTTTGGCTAACCTCACCTTAAAAACCTCTAGTGACAAGAGCCACACAACATTCCCAAATATTCCAGGCCACTGCATCAATGTCTACCACTGAGAAGGTTTCCTAAGTGTCCAACCTGATTCTTCCTTGTTACAATTTAATTGCATTATTTCCCAACCTATCTTCATTGCTATGGAGAACAGTGTCCTTCCTCTCTGCATGAGTTTTTCTACATGTTTTGAAAACTCTTTTTGTACTGTACTTTAATTACAGTTAAGTCAGCTTCCCCCCCTCCTTGTTCTGAGGTTATGCTTTTAAGACCTACAATTGTTCTCCCTGTTCTCCTTTGGCATCTCCCCATTGTCCACATCTTCCCTGAAATGTGCTCAGCAAATTGTGCACAATGCTCCAGCTGTTTGCCCTGGACTCTGTAGAGTAAAAGAATTACAGATGACTCTCCTGACACTGCATGAGTAACTAGCTCATGGTTCTTCAGAAATTTAAGATTTGTGCATTCTCCTGCTGCTACACAGCAGCTCAAGATATCCTCTGCTCTTCAAGATGTGCAACAAGCTGGCAAAATTCCTCAGAACTACAAGTAAGGGATGTTAAAAAGAATCAAAATTTGAAATAGGTTTTCATTAGAGCTTATCATTATCCTTAGTTTAAAGGGGGAAAAAAATTAAAACCCCAAACACTGCAGAGTTTCATTAACTTCTCTGTACTGTCAGTACCAGATCTGTTTTGAAGTACACAAGCCTGACAATATCCTTGGAAGAGGAAAATAAATGAGCTAGTCTCTGGAGGAATTATTTTGAATAGCATGTGTTCCTGGCCTGTTTCCTCTAGGCCTATTTTATGGATCAGTCCTCAGGAAAAAAAATAAAAAAATCAGTCTCACCATAAGGTCACCATGAACTCAGCTTTTTATTTTAGCAGGGCAGTAACTAACCTAAAAGCTCTGGAGTGCTACTGGGCTTGATCCTGAAATGAAATGGTGCGACTGAAAGAGAATTAAACTGTCTCCCATGCTCCAGAGTCTGCACCATGGGTGTCTGATTTTGTGCGGGTGATGTTGACAGAGGAGCCGTCTCTAAGGGGGAGAGCACCTGAGCCTGAGTGACCACAGAACAGGCAGCTTTTGGATCTTTCCATTCCAGGCTGGAAGTACCAGCCCCAGAGCATCCCAGCACTGACAGGATAGCACACAGGACCTGCAGCACAAAGCAATGGTTCAGCTGCTGTCTAGGGAAAAAGTGCCGTTCTCAACAGGGAAAGTCAAAAAAGGCAATCAAAGAATCCAATGTGGGTTAAAAGAGGGAGGCCAGGACATCAGGCAAAACTAAAAAAAAAAAATGATTATTTGGAAGTCCCCCAAAATGTGTATTTCCACTGCTTTGGTTCCTGCAATCATGTGAAGACAAGCTGTTCCCTCCTAGATTGCCATGCTCTTCCTTTAGAGGCTTCACTGGCCTTTGAGGAGGCTCATAATAGATTTTTGAAGAGGAAGAGCTTGTACTGGACTATCATTAGTCAATGGAAGAAGAAGATAAAAGGAAATGAACTTTTTTTTTTTAATTCAGTGCCCAGAATTATGATCTAGATTAATCTAATTGTACTTGGACCCAGGGAATTAGTTCCATCCATTGCAACAAATGGAACCAATTGCAAAATTTGGATGTAGGTCAGTATTTAGAAAACAAGCCAAAGGTTGACAGCAGGCTTTGTTACAACTCCTAGTGTTTAAAGAGTAAGGGAAGAAAGAAATCAGAAAAGAGACTATTTGGCACAAATTTGGCTCTGAAATGCTGAAGCTGTGGTTATCAGGATACCTTCTGATCACCACAAACAAAAAATGAGGGGGGGAAAAGGTGGCACCAGCTGCCCTTCTAAATGTGATTAATAATATAATGTACTAGGAGGAACATTAAAACACAATTCTTGGTCAGGGTGAACCTCTTTCAGTATTCAGATCGGATTTATTGCCTTACAAATAATTAGGGAGAGCCTAATAGAAAACCTAAAGACTTTCAGGCAAGTAAATTGACACCAGCGATGCTTTGATGCCATTTAATCTACTGCTGCTTCCCAAAGGCTGTCTCCACCCCACTCACTACCTCAAAACCCATTTTCATCTCCCAGTCTCACAGGGGCTAGAACAGCCACATAATTGTGCTGTGCTTCCAAATACTGCAAGTCGTAAAGTCCGGTTATTCTGCTTCCAAAAATACACACGCAGGTTCTGGAGCCTCCAGGTGAGCTAACACATTTCAACAAAGCCCATTTTATGCTTCTGTTTCCAAGTGTTGTCCAAGCTCACACCTAGTGGGTAGGAGAAGCAGCAGTGGCCTACATGGAGAGCACCATGTGCTGACTCAGTTTCCGCTCATAAAACAGGCTGGCGACTGCAGGACAAGCAGAGCCTTTGTGAGGGGAGGCACAGAGCTGTCACACGTGTCAAGCAGGGCAGCAGGAACCAGCTTGGAGCCAGGAACACCAGCACAGGGATGGGCAGCCACCCCCCCTCACTTCTTGTGGCCCCTTTTCTTCAGCAGGGGTGTCCTCCCTGCCAAGCAGCCTCCAAGGAGCACTAAGAAGGCTTCTTGGTGTCTGCTTAGTATTCAAAGAACCTTGGAACCAACAACTTTTAGAAGCACCAACTAAAGCTGGAATTTCCAGTGCAAACAGTAAACAGGACACTTACTTTAGACAGGGAAGGGGTAATTGGCCCTTGGCACTGTTGAGACTCATTCTAGACATGAGCTTTCTGCATACCACAGTTCAGTTCAAACACCAGACACAGGCTGTCTGCAGGAACAACTGCCTGCAGACCTCTGGTCTGTGCACATCAGCTAGTGTCATCCTCCTGAACCAGCTCTTTCTAGGCAGAACCATTTAAAAATTGACCTTAAAATCTCTTCTGCAGAGCCAGCAGCAGTAGGAATCCTTGGTTAGACTGGAGACTGCCTGCTTCCACCACTCACCAGCATTTCCAAGCATTTGCAGAAGTAAATTGGCTGAAGAACAGGAAAAGATGAAGGTTTCAAGAAACACTCAGACAGGACTTAGCACTGGTTTCTCAACAAATGTTAACAGTAGTAGACTGCCCAGCTCTGTTCCACCAGCCTTATTTGATACAAGAAAAGAGTGGGGAAAAACACAAGAACACTTCAGCGTATTAAACATGATAGCTTTATCCCCCAAACACTGTGCACAAGGGAAAGCATTTGTAGCCAGAGGATGGGAGCGATGAGCAGGATTTAAATGCTAGCCCTAGACAGAAAACTTTTGGTTAATCTGAACAGGGCTACAGGAAAAAAAAAAATCATGTCTTCCAAATTCTAAAAGAATCCTCACTTCTAAGCTTTTACGGTTTGAGCTTCTAAACCCAGGATCGCTTCCTCCCAGTGGGCTCCCATCCCAGTTCTGAAGTTAGGGGTTGAGATCTGGGGAAGAAGTAAAGTTGTCCTTGCTGCATGTGTGTTTTGGAGGACTGGGAGCCCTGCAACATGCACTGATACAGGACAAAGCCAAAGTGAATTTGTCTTGAGTGACAATAGCAATGCCATAACAGGCTGCTGAGAGTCAAAGATCAATCCCTCTATCTACAGGACTGCAGCAAGAAGGCTAACACCCCAGGCTCTCTCAGCTGGCACTGATCTGAAATGCTTTTGTCTTTTGAGTTTTATTCTCACCCTTGTTTTTGGTTGTTTTAATAGGTTGAAATTCTAAATTAGGCATGCAGCAGAACTCATCCACACCACGCTGCAATCTGTATTTCAAGTTAAGGGATGTTTACAGGGATAAGCCACATCTCCAGACCCAAATTGCTCCCTTTAAACACTAGGGTGGAATCCTGCCTCAGAGATAAGGTCAGGCTTGAGTCCATCTTCCAAAGATATCTATTCCAGGCCCAGTGAGTAATGCTGGGTGAAACTCAAGAGAGCCAACAAACATAAAACCCCCTCCTTCTTTCAAAACACAACTGCTGTAAACAAGGGAATTCTAATCTATAAAGGGGTTTAAAAAAAATTTAAAAAATTATTTGCAACCAAAGATTTTTTTAGATCTGCTAAGAGTGATTTCCCATGCGTGTCCCATGCTTTCTGTGAGCACTATTTGGACTGAACTGTGGGGTGAGGGGAAGAAAACCATGATGAAAAACCCAAGCCAAATGCCAGCATTGGTTGAGAGAGCAAGGCAAGCCATTCCAGAGGGAACCTGCGCCAGGAGAGGGCCCATGGTCCAGCAGAGCCCCCGGCCCCGAGCGCAGCCTCCACCTGTTCCTCCTGCGCTCTCCCATCCATCCCTCATCCCAGTTTATCCCGCACAGCTGCTCGTTCCTCATCCCCATCCCACTGGGGCTTTTCCTGCTCTGCTCTCCTGGCTCCATGTTAGCGCTCGGCTGCCTTACATGACACCATGACCTACTTTATTTTTTTTTTTTTTAAATTTTCCTCCCGGAGAATAGCAAAGCGCTGCTTCAGTGTGGCTTGCAAGGAGGAAAGGCAAAATTAAGGAGTGCTGGCAGAGCAAACCAAGGCCCTTTTCAAAAATTCGTGGCTGTTTGTGAGAGGTTAGGCAAGGAGAGGCGAGGCCAGCCCAGGCACTCCAGGCTGCACAGCTGAAAACGGGGCGATAACAGGAAGACAAAGGTCTTGTGTTTGGAGTCTGAAAGACAATACCTACAATACCTTTACCAAAAATTAGAACCCACCTGGCTCCCACAGAGCTCAGATTAGCTGGTTCAGAGACAAGGGTAAGAAACACCACAAGCAGCAGCAGTGACTCAGAAGCAATGAGGGAAGACTGGCTCAGGAAACACAGGCTCATTTCTGTCCTCCCCTGCAGACACCATCTAAGGAAAATGCTTAGACCCAGAGCCTCCAAGATAATCAATTACATGCCTATGTACCAGAAAAGGCAATCAGCTTAACCATAACCCTGAGGAAATCCTGCTATCTCCACCACTTTCCAGTGCAAATTACAAATCTACATTCCTTTGAGGCTGTGGATTTTAGTCTCCATATGTCTCACTTCCCTGGTGTTTCAGAAGAGATAAAATTTCCCTAATTCTTCAAGGTATTCTATGCAACAGACTGTCAGGCATGCCTAAGAATTCAGTGAAGGGGTACCTAAAAGAATAATCTGGAAATATCTACTCCTAAAATAGCTAGAATTTGGTCTGTTCTGTGAGGCCAGATAATCCTTCAAGAATTTTTGATTCTCTCATCCATCCAGACTTCCTTAATTCCTGAGCCTTCAAAAGCTTGTCTAGCATGATTTTAAGGGTACATTTCTCTGGTTTACCATGACTTTCTTGAAACACAGGGATGGTTGTCCTTGACAGGCAAGCTCAGACCACAACTGCAGCAGGGCAAGCAGTATTATTCTGCACTCTAACAAGACTGGGGAGTCAAGACAAGCCATTTCCAGACTGGTATTTGCTTTCTTCATTGCTGGAGAGCTTGCAGGACAAACAGAATGTACTGCCATGCTTGCAGGTCAGACCCAAAAGGTTCCCCATGATTTTTGTTCTTTTCCTTTCAGGAACTAGTTTGCAATGGGACCAACGCAGATATGGTTTGGCAAGAATGGCACAAACCCTGGCAGTACTCATGTGCCCTGGGATAATGCTCAGTGGGATCACTGCAGAACTGTAACCATGACCCAGGCAATGAAAATCTGACCTTAGGAATGGCTCCAGCAGCTGCAGGCATTTATAAATTCCATCTCAGAGCCTTAATCATTGCAGTGCCTGCTGCTAGGGGGGAGCTGAAGAGCTCTAAGGTGCAGCACTAAGATTTGAGAGCTTCTTACTATCAAGTTTAGGACCTGACCCAACTGCATATCTGCTCGAAGTTACTGCCACTGTACTCACCAGCCACTGATGCATAAGGCTACATTGTGCTGTTCAGGGAAAAGGACCTCGTTTCACTCATCTCTGAATACCCTCTTGGGGTTTATTCTTGCTGAGCATGTCAGTAGCTGGGGCAGGAGCTGCTGGATGTCCAACATGCCATACTTCACCAAAATACAGACCTCATCCACCTCAGTGTGTCCCAGATACATCACTTACCCTGTGCTGTGTCCAGTTGCACTGGCACAGGAGATGCTGCCCTTGGGAATGTTCCAAGTACCAAGCCCTGCTGGAGAGTCCGCTGCAGACTGCAGCCTCTCTCCTGTCACATACCATCCATGTCTCCTTCACATGACCCAGAGTGGGTCAAATGTTAGGAGGGAGAAAAAAAATAAATCATAAAGAGTGCTGACAAACTGATATTCACTACAGAATGCATTTGTGAATAGAAAACAGGCTCCAGGGCTCACTACCTAAATGCAGATACCAGCAGCTCCTAAAAATATATCTTCAAAAAAAAAACAAAAAACCCCACACCTGAAAACTGCCCCTCAGTGCAGGAGACACTGTTCCCTTCTGAGCACCTTTTTTTTTTTATTCAGAGCCCTTCTGGAACCCAGCTGCTCTGCATAATCCCTTCTTAGGGACAACACACAGCAGCCCAATACAAGCTGCTCTCAGTTTTCCACTGCAATTAGCATAGGTGGTGTTTATCTTATTTTAGAGTGACCTGGCTCCTCTGGGGAAAGCCCTTGTCTCTAGTTCACCCAAAGACACAGCAGCTGCTTCTCTGCTTTCAGCATGAAGTGTCCTTGCAACTGGCTGGGATGAGCAGAGGGTAAATGAGAGTCACTATCACCCAGGCACCGAGCATGCACGGGCTCACTCTTGAACACCTGCAATCCTTCCCCAGAGGCCACAGATAAGTTTCAGTGGCTTCATCAAAAGTTCAGGGAGCTGCTTTCCAAAAGCCACGGATTTCCTGGGTTGCCCAAAACTTGCAGACAGAAGAATAAAACAATCCCCTCTCAGCTGACCCACACACAAAGAATAAACACAAGAGGCAATTGGCAGCATCAAGGCACCCTGCACACTCTCTTGGCTCAAACACATGATTTGGGCTTTACAGATGTGCAGCTGCCATGCCCCAGGACTGACTTCTCTCCTCAGACACATGTCAGCAGACAAACAGGGAGTTTTGAAGCAGATCTCCAGCTCATTCTCACTTACTGCACTTTGGTTCACTTCACAAGGTGATTCTTGGAGGGTGAAAGGGGGGCTCCTTTCAGATGAAGCCAGACTAATACCTGCCAGAGCATACCAAACACACTCCAGACACTCACATCCAATACTAAGAACTAGAGGGTAGCACTAACCAAGAGGAAAACACCCCCAGAAATGCCAACAGCACTGACCTTACTTTCCCAGCAGCATCCAATTTGCCCTGCAGAGCCACTGACAGTGCTCAGTGGCACAGAATCCCAGAACACTCTGAGCTGGAAGGAACCCACTCAGAGCCACTCCAGTTACATTTTGCTCCCACCTGTCTGACGTTCACCTGCTTCTCCTGCCTGGTGCTTCAGTGATCAGTCCTCAGAGACAATTCCTCAGCCTTTATTGCCTGCAATTGCAACAGCTATCCAAACAGGGCCTTCTTTCTCCTCGCCCAAGATGTCTGAATAAAACAAAATTAATTCATTGCAGTTTTTACTGCTTCCAAATTTGTTTTCTACAGATGTTTCCCCCATTTCACCAGGAACCATTATACTTCAGTTTCAGCTGCAGAAACCATTAACCCATTATGAATGGGCAGCACTGACCTATTTTGAAAAGCTGGTTCTAGTTCCTCCACCACAATAAACAATAGCAGCAAAGCTGCTTGGCACTAGCCACCTTCCGAGGGGCTATTCATATTCTGGTGTTTGTGCATGGTTTACGGCAGGGATTCTGCATTGTTTATTTTCTGTTTCTCTGCAGACAGTGGCACTGTTAAACAGCATGTGTCTGAGAGAATCCACCCTCTCCATGGGATCTCCTCCCAGCTATTACAGCACTTCCCAGAAACCTACTGAGCTCTGGAATAAACAAGTCTCAATGGGGGGACTGAGCCTACACCCAAGAGCTAGAGTGCCATGAAGCCTCCATAGCAATGAAAGTAACTTGGCTTTGCATGAAACCTTCCTTTTGCCTAATGAAAACCCTGTGCTGTCACCCTTCCTAATGATGATCTCTTGTCCCTTACAGGCAGAAGGCACAATAATGGACTTTGCTCTGACTTGCTCCTGCTACAATATGGGCCACAAGAGATTTTCCCTTCTGACCCATGAGCTTGGGCACCCAAAGCATTTCACCTTGGACAGAAAGAGCACAGATCAATCTCTGCTACAGATGAGCTGGCAAGGGGGATGAGGAAGCAAGGAATTCCTCCCAGCACTGAGAAGCCTTCCACATACTCACTCGGTTTGTTTTTCCTCTCCCATGCAGCTAGACCAAATGCCAGATTTGGGGTCAGGAAGGAAACTCCTCCAAGTCCAACTGCAACGACCACTATGTAAATAACTCCTGTCTTTTTATTTCCCCCTGCAGTTTGGGGTTGGATACATCCTCAGTATCATCTGGCTGTTCTGCCCTGGCAAACCCCCTCTCAGCAGCACTGGAAAGCCTCTGCTGGCATTTTGCCTTACATACATTCATCTCTTGTCATACAATACAGAGAGATGCTCTGCAACATGTTATATTAGCAAAGGCCAGGACAGCCCTGCTTGTCTAAACATCTCATATGCTGTAAATTAGGATTGTGGCAACTTTGATTCATTGATTCAGACAGTGCATTTCATACTCACATTCCAAGGGTTTGGGGTTTTTTTCCCGGCTGGCAACAGATGTCCAACATTTCTGCTGCACAAGGGAATCACTGAGCAGTGAAGACATGGGCTCTTTGTAGGATCTGTAGCTGGCAGCCCACCTCTTTTCTGGGCCAGAGCAGGCCTAGACTGACAAGCAGTATCAATGATTGTTCTCCACAAGGCATCAGAGGGAAAAGCTCCCAAACAGGAAGAGAAACACTCAGCCCTGCATTTCAAATATTTTGCCATCTGACCTCAGATGTGCTTTTTTTTGTATTGGCTTTGAAAAGCATTGACCCATCTATCTGGGTCTTTCAACATTACCATGTTTACAAGTCATGCACATTTCGCTGCTCTTCATAATTCATTCCCACTACAGTCAAGCTCACACACAGTCAAAGCAGAAGCCCTTCAGAAGCACTAAACCCAGTACTAGGTTGCATAAAAATGATAGTTCCCATATGTCCTTATAAACACCATGCCAAACTGTATTGTGCTGTATTTACATTGTGTTAACATCTACCAAATTACCAAGCCAGCAGGAGAACATACACCCATTCACATTTCTAAACAAGACTTATAGTCTGGGTGAGCATTTAGTTTTTGGGGTTTTTTTATTGGAAAAAAAAAAAAAAGAAAAAAGCCATGTCTATTAAAAAAAGGAAAAACTTTAGCATAAACTTGGCCTGCAGTTTCATGTTACTTGCCAGAACTGAAACATCTGTAGCCTGTGGTATCAGTCCACTTGGGGACTGATAATTCAGAGGCAGCTAGAATTTTGGATGGTATTACCCCTGGGAGAACTTCCTGTCCTCCTGACATTTCACATGGTTCAAAAGAAAAGAATTTAAGCTACCATGACTAAACTCTCTCTTTTACATTTCAGTTTATTTTCAAGTGTATGGTTCTACAACAAGGAATCAGGTCCATTAATACAAACTAAGGATTTGAAATTACACTCTGGAAAATTCCTTCCTATCCAGGGATATTTCCTGGCTAGCAGCCTTCTGAGTTTCCTGGACCAGGGCTTTCTTTATAGCTACCAGCTTATTGATCTTGATGCTTGGAGTAAGAGACCTTCATTGTAGTTTTTCAGATGAGGAGACCTAGATCACTCCCTAGGGAGACAAAGTCAGAAGTGCCAAACAAATCCAAGCAAGGGTCTGTTAAGCCTGTC
The DNA here is from genome assembly GCA_009812075.1 of Sialia sialis. Classification (NCBI taxonomy): domain Eukaryota; kingdom Metazoa; phylum Chordata; class Aves; order Passeriformes; family Turdidae; genus Sialia; species Sialia sialis. Next base: position 10,680,063 of record VRYO01002781.1, on the reverse strand, counting down.
CCTCCCTAACAGCAACAAAAGAGGCAAATTAAGCTCTAGACCTCCTGCCCAGGTTCATGAAATCTTTTTCTGACCTGGGTAACTAGGCAGTAGATTGAATTTGTAGGCAAAAGATTGGGACTTTTCCTTTTAATCTATATGGTTACAGGCAATATCTCTCATTACTTACAGTTGCACACAGTAATCAGTAAGATTAATTCTAAGACCTCCATGAGAAATACCAAACCACCTGGCCCAGATTTGAAGCAGAGGCTGAAGTCAGGATACAGTAAAAGTTTTCTATCCTTTAGAGCTAGGTTCTGGGTTCTCACTGCACTGCAATTTCAGGGGAATTATGGTTGCCTCTTCTGGTACAAAGAGATGCTCAGTAGGATTTCAGTCACAAAGAACACCAGTGCCCAGACCAGTCAGAGCTGAACACTGGAGACCACAATGAGGAACCAACCTGGACCAGACCAGAGCTGGGCACATGCAAAGTGGGTCACACAAGTTGCAGGGGCTCAGAGGCTGGTGTAACAGGAGGGTTCCCCGCAGAACCACTCAGGCAAGCTTTCATCACAGACCACTTTCCTTGCTGCTCTCTCATAAGTCACACTCCTGAGCTTTCCTTACACAGGTCAAAGGACAGTGGCAGCTTTCAGTCTGTTCACTTAGGGCTGATCTAAACAGACATGGAGGAAAGATAAAAGATCTCCTAAAGAGTTGCTCAGCTGCCCATTAAACCTGAAACACCACTGTGGAGGAGTGGTACCAGGCCTCAATTCTTCATGAACTCTCTGTATCATTGCAGATGTGTCAAACTACAGACTCCAACTGATTTTTCATAGTCAAAATACCATTTCATATCCATTATATTAATGGTAGAAGGCAAAGCACAGGAATGTTTGGAATTCATCATACATGCCTTATTATAACTATTCTTCACACTTGAGACATTTGTCTGATCTAGAACAAAAGGATCACAGATCACTACTTCCAGCCAACAAAACTAATGGAGATGATTTTCAGATACTTCTGTTTGAAACTACACATGCATTTGGTAGACAATGCAAGTGAAAAGCTTTGTAGTCAGCAGCTTGGGTATAAAACCCAAGGGAGTTCCTGGGTGGTCACATCCAGTTCTCCAGGCTGCCATATTTTAGACAGCATTTTGAATAATCTCTGCAAGCAAGTTCATGCTCGGGTCTTGGATTTCAACCAGGATTTTGTCCTACTATTCTATCTGGATGGTGATGCTGCTGCTCTCTTTCTTTGGTCTTCTAGCGGCATACACTGACTATTCAGGGTGAGCAGAGGTAAGGTATGATTCAAGAAAGTATCTCATGCTTGAAGGAGGATTTAAGCCTGTCCATCAATGTGTTTAAAAAAGGTCACTCATTTTGTCAGGAAACCTAGTGGTCTGCATCAAAAAATTCTTTTGTGCTGCTTCAGGCTTGAACTGAAAAATAACATAGGATAAAATTCCCTTCATTTAATCCACACTTTTCCCCTCCCTTGTTTCTTTGGGGGACTCAGAATCTGATAAAAAAGGATTGCTGTAGGCACATAGATGCTGAGACTCTCTACCATGCAGGATGGACCAGCTGTGTTTCTAAGAACAAATTCAGCCACTCTGGAAGGGAGGAAGCAAGCACAAGAATTTGCCTGTGGTCCACAACTTATTTATAGCCACAACTGCAGTTAGAGCTCAGGTCTTGCTGGCCACTAGGAAAGTACAGTCTGAGCCTCAGCCATCTGTTTGAAGGGTAGGCAGCCTCCATCTCTGCCAACTCCTAAACTTTAATGAAAATAAAACAGGGTTGTTCTTTTTTTTTTCCCATTAAAGCTCCTCCCAAGCTTAGATTCAAGAGCCTAACAGTAACATTTCAAAAATACCTCAGTGATTTGGGACCACAAGTCACAGTAATTTCAGCAGACACTGTGGTGAAGACTGACCACTGACCAACTCCTACTATGGAAAAATTTTGGCCACCATCATTGCAAAAGATGGCAAGGAAGGGGCTCATCTCCAGAGAGACAGTGCAGCCTTTGAAAAACATTTTAGCAATACTTTGTCATACACAGCATCAGTTCTGGAGTTGCTAGAACTCATTCCTCTGGGACAAATTCTCTTGCTCAAAATGATATTTAAACTATATAGTCATTGTTTTTGAGAATGGTTCAAGACATTCCTTTTCCCTTAGCATATATGCCTCTTTGACCTAAACATAGGAGTTGTGAGAATTCTGAAGGACTTTTGGTAAGTGAGCCGTACTGTATGTGTAGAAATGTCATAAATTACTCTTAGAGTCAGGGAATGTTCACAACCTAAACTTCATATTTCAGTCTGGATAACAAAACAGCTTAGAAAATCCAAAATTAGCCTGGAATGTACTTGTATCTTTTGTGATAAACCTATTTCTTAATATGAGTTCGCCTAACATCTGCCCTAAAGTGGCCCTTTCTATATCATAAAAAAGCAGAAAACAAAACATGAAGAAACAAAACGTGAAACAAAAGGAAAAAG
>VRYO01002781.1:10661298-10677547 GCA_009812075.1 Sialia sialis | reverse complement strand
CCCCCCCCCAAAAAAGGCAAAAATCCAATAAAAAAAAGGCAAAAACTCTTCCCAGAGCATTGGCGGAATCTTTCAGCTGAAAGGGCCAACTGCTGGGTTGTAAAATTTTGATGTTTCATTTCAGTGTAGAAGAGAAGCCCCACTCCTTCACCTTCCACAAAAGCTTCAGGAAAATGCTTCAAGACCAGTATTTGTTGCTAGCAGAAGGCTCATTGCACATAAGCTCCCAGGGGAAGTCTCACAAGAGGAAAGGCTCTCCAAGACAAAGATCGCTCCCAACCAGCTGGAAAACAACATGCCTTCAGTAATTTATTCAAGATACTGGACTTTTGCAGCGCTATGCTACAGATTTGTGCAATACCCCACATTGCAGACCTCTGGGTTCTAAGGAAAATATGAAGGGAGAGGTGAGTGGGAGAAGAAGCCTACAATGGAGAATTCTGATTTCTGGTTGCATCTTGTACTCTTATTAAGGCAGGTCAGGACTTTCCAGCATTAACCCGTATCCTGGATATTCCCCTGCTGTATCCAGGCGTAAGTGAGCACCCAGCCGCTTCATTTTCATACACAAATCCCCCTTTCTGAGAGGTGCTCGTGTTGCTCCCTCACCACCCACCCCAGGCAGCATTTGGGAGCCTCCAGCACAGAGGTTGTCCCTGCCCAAATCAGCTCCTGCTCCTGATGACAGAACACAACGTGCTCAGTGCTCACACACCTGTTCACAGCCAAGAACAGAGCCTAGCAGCTCTGGTTGGTGATCAAAGCCCTTATCTCCCCCACGTGCTTGCTATCAACTGCACGTGACCAAAACCAGGGCTAAAAACAGACTTGTACCTGAACCTGTTTGCCTATCACAACAGCCTTGACTTTTCTCCTTAGCACAAGTCTAACCTAGACCACTGCTGAACAAACTCAATGATCTCCAAGGACCACAGGAAAAATAAGTGCTGCTAACAAACTGTTTGATCAGTAAAGAAAAAGGACTTAGTACCCCGGGCTGACTGGGGAAAAAATGTAGAATGTCAAAATGAATGGTGACAGAAGAGAGGCTTGGCAAGGACTCCATGCCAGCTGAGCAGCTCCAGCACCTGGGAGCCATGAGTGCCGCAGATCAGAGACTCTCAGACACACTCTCAACACCACAAAGTGTTTCAGAGCAAAGGCTAAGGTGGGGGTAAGGCTGCATTTACCTGCTGGCAGCACCCAGATGTGCTGACAGAGGGGGCCAGGAAACCACAGCAGTGGGAGAGGCCACCAGTTCTTGGCTCAGCAGACCAGGGAGCTCTCACAGCACATCAGCCACCTCCATCAGGGCCTCAGCACAGCCAGGTGCGCTGCCAGGGGCCAGCAGTGACCATCACTGCAGCTCTCAACCTACACCAAACCACAGTCCTTCCCCAGAGCCAGGAACACTGCAGCTTAACGTCCCTACTCACCACCACCTTCAAAAATAACTAGGAGAACGTTATCATCAGTTTTTCCCTTGTTGCTGCATTGGACTTTGTTTTTGCCCATTTCTTGCTCCTCGCCATCATCCTAGAAACAGCAGATACCAGACAGAGCCAGCAGCAGGATAAGAGAGCCTGACACAGCTACGAGTCCCTTTGAAAGATAAAGGGCAACCACTAAGAGGATAAGCTACAAGTATTTTAACTTCCACATGCACAAAGATCACATTAGAAAATACTCTTAAAGCAAGAAAAAAAATCCCCAACTTTTTATGCTATTTAAAAACTGCAAACACTTCCAAGGCAGAGAAAGGTGAGTAGAGGGTCAGTCAAACACCAAAAACCCTGAGTAACTTTAACAACACATATATTTTGGCACACAAATTACCTCTCCAGACAGCTTCTGCAAGGCCTAAGCAGCTTAGCAAGCTTGTGAAAACTGAGAAAATTTGAAGTGGCTGCGAACTATGATGCTATGAATCAGGTCAACAATTTCTAGCATGGCTACTGCTGTAATTCTGGACTTCGGCTTTGCTTGCAGCCTACCACTGAAACCTTCCATCAGGCTGCTTGTTTACCTGCAAGGAAAGATGGCTTTGGGTTCAGATTTTAGTTTAGACTCCACACAGGTTCCCATCCCAAATCCACCACTCATTTCCTGTTGTCATCCCACACCTTCACTTGCTCAGGCAGGCTGCAAATACATTAGCAACTTACACCATTCTTGCTCAGTTATGACAAGGGCCATAAAAAATAGAATATATGAATGCAAATCTCTTCCTTCCTCCCCATTCTGCCCTAGGCCTGAGGTTTTGGGGCTTTTTTTTTCCTCTCCTCTTTCCTGGGAAATGTGATGAAGGAGGGTGGAGTGGCTCGGGCTATGTACAAATATTCAGACAGTCTCTTAGCAATAAATGGATCTCAGTCAGTTCTATTATCTGTCTGGCTGTGGCTCCTATTATCTGCTGTGAATTGTAGCAGCGATCTCTGGAACAGCATTCAGGCACCATCATTACTTCCACACCCTCCAAAAACTGCGCTGTAACAAGGCGTGCTGGATAGTACTTGCCATTAGAAGAGGGAACATAAAGGCTTCAAGCTATGACTAACACAGTAAAAAGCTCTGCATGGGGCTTTTACATTCATTGACCAGGGTCTGTTATTAAAGAAAATTCTAGGTTCAAAACCTAGACCTGCATTTTATACAGCGTGTCAGCTGACTTGCACAAAAAGGTGATTTCATCCTGCTCTTGCTCACTTTCCCACTCCCCTCAGCTAAATCCTCATGGAAGGCTGCAGCTGCAGAGTGGGGAAGGCACAGCACAGACCTACCTGGAGCTCACAGTCCCCAAACAGGGACCACAAGCCCAAAGCAGTGAGTTTGTCCAGCCCAAAGTGCCTGGGAGCCTGCGAGGCACCACAAACACAACACCACAGGGAGCATCCAGCAATCCAGAGCTGAAAGCCTCCAAAGCAGCACTCACATGGCTCCTTGTTAGGAACAGGAGTTTCAGGATCCAAATCCACATCTCACTTCCTCATGTTTTTCACAAGCCCTCCCATTTGTTTGAGGCCCATCTGAAAAGCCTGGAATGAAATCCAATATCCTCCCCTAGGGCAGGATAAGAGTTCTGAGAGAAAAAAACCTCTTAGGTCTCCCTCCCATAGCCAGCAAGGCAAGGCCACAAACATGAGCTCCACCAAAACTCATTTTCTTATGGGTTTCTACCTGGCAATGGATTGGTTTCAGCTTCCTGGGCACAGAATCTCTGGAAGGAGGCTTTTCTGAAACTGGGACATTTCAGAAACCTCCCTCTCCCGCATACCTTCCCTAATGCTTTTCTCACTTGGACACCTATTTCACAGCAGGGTTTAATGTCTTACTGTTACCCATCATTCAGCATGGCTGAAAAATTAGTCATCAACCTAAAAAGTTATTAAGAAGCACTTGATACTATGATTGCTTTCCTGTGGAATGAAGCAAAGGGAAGAGGTAGGGGAAGAAAGGTGGGTGAAACCTTGCACTTACAGTCAGGAAGGCTTCCCCAGCAGAGGAACAGGTCTCCTAGGGACCCAGGACCCAGCTTGGCATAGCCCTTCCACCACTAATAGCCCAGAGGCAGCTGGCAGAGGCTGCCTTAAGTAGAGTTGCTGCTCCCCAGCAGCACCACCCATGGCTAATGTGCTCCAGATGAAATCATTCCTCGGCCAAAATTGCTCCCAGGCCTTAGCTGGGAAACGTGGCCCCTCTCCCTGTCCTGCCCTTGGGCATTTGTGTCCAGGAGCAGGGCTGGCCCCTCTCCCATCCATGCCCAGAGCAGCTCAGGGACAGCAGCTGGCTCTGGAGCATCGTGCCATCGGCTGTGACACCCAGGGAAAGATGTGGGAGATGAAGGAAGGAGCGCAAGAGAAGCTCCACAGGGTCCACTCATGTCAGGGACCTGCAGCTGCTGCCACCAGCAGCATCTCTTTATCATATCTGTGTGTACCCCACGGCTTTGCTGAGGCAGAGTGGCCCAGTGCTGTTTTCCTGCATCCTTGGATGGCTTCTAGCCCCCCCAAACTGTTACAGAGCTGTCATAGGCCACCCTCTGCTCTTTCCACCACTCCTACCCAGTGTCCTGGGAGCTCCTCCAGCTCTGCAGATGGTGTGATGTGCAAGCCTGAGCTGGAGACAGCAAATGGCACTAGAAAAAGGGAAAAGTTTTAATGGGAAGATAAGGGGCACCACTGGGAGCACTGAAAAAGGGCATGGGATTGATCACAGCCACAAAAAGCAGAGAAGAACAGAGTATCACACCTCTTCGTGGCCATTTTCACATGCACAGTCCAACTCAAGACATCTCAGGGTGGAAAGAAACGTAACCTGTTGAGGAAAAACAAGAACTAACAGCCTGTAAAAACATGGCATCTCCTTAAGCAAGATGTTTTGTGAGGCAGAGCTGAGCTATTGTGTGTACCCACTCAACCCTACCACCCCGAGAAGGCATTTGCTGGGAAGGGGCTGCCACTGGCTAAGAGTCCTTGTGCCCACAGCAGGGCTGGCTGGAATGGGCAGTCTGAAAGCTGCATTTTAAGTGGCTTTCTGTCAGGCAGTGCCAAATATTTGTGAGGATGTTTTGAGAAGGAAAAATAAAAAGAAAGACTCCCCCCATTTTTATGTTAATAAAAACATATTTTATTTGTATACAGTTTATATGCTTCATAAAAGTGCTAATTGCTATCCCAAACAGAGGAGAAACAGAACAGAATTTTTTTTATCCCACCCTTCCTCCCGCCTTACCCTTTTTGCTTTTATGACGCAGCATTTATTTAAGTCGGAATTGTGCCCAGCTTATTCTGCCTTTCGCATGGTGCATCCTCACCTCTCTTCCCACTCATAACAAAAATAATAACTTGCAAATCTAAGTCAGTGGAAATTTGGAAAAACATTCTGAAGGGAAAAAAAAAAGTCTCCAAACATAAAGCACACAAGGACTCCAACACTGCCCCCCCCACCCCTTTCCACAACTTTTTCCTTTGGTGCATACATTTTTCCAAGGTCACCTCAGAGGCTTTTCCTAGTTGGCTATTAAAACAAAAAAACCTCTGCCTGCCCCAAGAAGCACATGAAGCCATCACTGTGGCTTGGACTGTTTCCCTGTGTATGGATGCCATGGGAGAAGCAGCAGGGCAGGGGGGATGAGCTGATATTTTTCCAAGACTTTTTCTCTCACCAGAGGAGGATGAAGATGGAGTGATGAGTGAAGTTCCGTTTGTCTGGCAGCATGAGTCACTCAGCAGCAGTTTCCGATACACACTTTTTTTCTTTTTTTCTTTCCATTACAGAAATTGGTGTCATTTATTCCTTCCTCCTTCTCAAGTAAAAAAAAATAAAAAATAATAATAATAAATCCTGCTACCGTTATGTCTAATTTATTCTGGGAACTTGTCTGAGGACCCACCAAACCTGGGGGGGAAGGGTGATTTGAAACACAATCCAAAATATAATCGGCTCTGGAAGCTTTTAAAGAGACTCCTTTAAGGCTGTGCCAAACCTTAAAGAAGGAAAATACTTCCACTAAATCCCTCCCACCATGAATGGGATCCTGTATGTCTGAGGCTTTTTATTGGCTGGGTGGTTTTGGGTTGTTGGTTGGTTGTTTTTTTTATATCAAAGATGTTACTCTTTCAAATAGGGTCTGAGCTCTGTGGCTTTTCAGCAGGCAGTGAATTCTTGCTCCTTGGGCATGCAGCGATCTGACACAGCCCTCCCCCACGCTGGGTCGGGTTCTCATGCTAAGATCTGGCTCCTGGAGCTTGAGCTGTTGTTTTTTTCTGGAAGCTGTTTTTTCCCCCCTCTTCACCCTTTAAAAGCAAAACTAAACAGAACTAAGCCTTTAAAAAAAAAAAAAAAAAAAAAAAAAAAAAGCCTCACAGAGCCAGAAACCCAGCCTGACCTCCTTACTCCTGAAATATCAAAATATTCCCACTGTCTGCAGGCAAGGGCTGGTGCTGCTGCTCCACCAGCTCCTCTGCATCCAGCCAGAACCAGAGGTGAGGCAGGCAGAGAACATGAACAAGACACCACAGTTGTAATCAAGACCACACAATCAACGGTGTTAGGAGTGATGTGTGAGCATCCCCAGGCTTCCTCTTATTTACCCATGAGAGGAGCCCCTTTAGGTCTTGTTCCAAGTCCCCAACAGACCAAACCCAAGCTGTGCCTGCTGTGACTCCCCTGTGTGGCAGAGCTGAGGTGGGCTTTAAATGGGTACAATACTACTATTAATAACAATAATAAAAAACTGATCCCCTGCATCACCAGAGAGCAAGGATGATTGCAGAGCCCAAGTTTAATTATTTTGATGGAAGAGCATTTCAGGGACTAATGGAAATACTGTTATATTTTATCTAGAGCTGGAGGCCCTGTTGCCCTATAGCTCTTTCCTTCCAGCTACATGGATATCCAGGTCTGGAAATGCATACCACTGTAATTTCTGTATTACAAGGAACAGCATTAGTAAGCCCCACAGCCTATGGTTTGTTCTCTCAGATGCCACATTTAACCTTTGCTCCTCTGCCCAAGTCTCAGCTCTACCAATCCACCCTGTTCTGAGAGGGTAAAAGGAAAATCCAGCAGCAGGGGAAAGCAGTGCTCCAGGAGCAGAAATCTCCTTCCTGAGTTCAAAAGGCACAGGGAAAAGGCTGCAGGGAAAATGTCTGGATGTTTTGTTGGAGTGAACCACATTTTGTCTGAAAGCAGGCACACAGCAAAGAAGGGTCCTTTCTCCATTGAGAAGAAGGTCAGGGACCTCAAGGCATCCTGCCCACAGCAGCTTCATTCTTTACATGCCACGAACAACTTCTCTTCTGCATTTCAAGCAATGCCACCCAGGACTGGTGCAGCCCATCCTTGTACCAGCAGCTCTCCTGGTACAGACTGGAAGGCCAGGGAGGAGCTCTGGCCCCTGGGAGCATCTCCTTTTTAATGAACATTCTTCTGCCAGGGGACAGCTGCAGTTCAAACATCCCATTGCTGTTCCTCCTCCTTCCCCTGGAGCAGTGTGTGCTCCTGGGCTGCCCCAGGAGGAGGTGGCTGTGTCCAGAGCTCCCCTGTCTGAGCTCGTGCTGCTCCTGCCTGGCTGCCAGCGTGGCCCAGCTGGCTGTGTGTCCTCAGCCAGGCTTTGTGCCAGGCTGACCACCCTGCCCTCCCTCCTTTCTGCTTGGCCACTCTCACAACAGCCGGCTCTTCGGGCCCGCAAAGCGTCTTGGAGACCCCACAAGAAACACTCCCCCTCAGTTCTGATTTCCTGTTTACAATGACATCCTGGGATGTGCTTCCAAGCCAGTGTTTAATCCTTTTACTCTGTCACATTGATTTTGAATCATTCTAGTTTAAGTGTTATGAGTACCAAGACAAATATTTTCTATGAGTCTCAAACCACAAGTATCTTTTTTGACCTTATTTTTAATTTCATCACAAATAATCCCAAATTTAGCTTGACAGGATCCATCTTCCACAAGGTACCAGAGGCTGCCTGATTAAGACCCAGCCTCATGAAAGCAGCTCTTTAATGAAATTTCAAGGCGACTCTGAAAGGATTAGGTTCAGACCTCTGACCCCCCAGTAAAAAAGGTGCAAAACCCTCTCTGGGAACACAACACCAACTGCTCTGTAAGAAGATTGTGCTCATGTATCTTTACTTTCCTTATGTTAGTTTTCAGTAGCTGCCAAGCATGACTGGCATTTCCCAAACACAGGCAAACATTATTTATTAAAGGAAATTGAAGTCCCCTCCCTGAACAGCCAGAGGATCCTCAGTCTAGGGCACAGCCCCAGAGAAACCCAGAGCATGGAGGCACTGCAAGCTCTGAGCACTGCCTGATCCATCTATGGATCTCTGCCTCCTTGCAGCTTAAAACAAGTTCAATGGAAACTGAATGGTCATGTCTCTATGTACAGGAATACCATGGCATTTTCTGTAAAGGCAGCTTGCAGCAGAAAGCTCAGTGTGTTTTTCTTCCAATTTTTGACCAGCATGACCCAGCAGAATATGTTGGCTGAATGTGACAGAGCCCAACTTAAACATTGGAAGTTAAAGGGAAGAAAAATAAGTCAACCTCACATCAAGTTTTTTGTGCCAAACCTCACCATATAGAGATGTGCAATTACGGAATTTCCTGAAATACATTTTTGCTAGAAAGAGAAGTGGATAAAATTTACATGGGACTCTGAAGACCTTCATGAAAGGATACAGAAACATAACCAAATGACCCACTGAGTGAGGAAAGAAAACCACAGTATCCGGTTTCAGGTAGCAATCCAAGTCTGAGCTCTCAAATACGTGTGATAAAGGAGATATCTACAAACATGTGCCAGCATGGGGTTTCCAAGCACTGATTACACCTGGAGGCAGTGGTCCCTGTGTGCCTTGCTATAGATTGGTGTTGCTGACATGAGCCTGCTTATTCATTCCCAGGAAAAAATATGTTCTTTTAGAGCAGTGTGTTCTAATACAAATTTCTCTGGCCTTCCCCTAAAATATCAGCACTTCTGATCAGCTGCTCAATATCATCAAGAGAAAGCAGAAACCTTTTCCTGTCCAAGAGCCCACATCTCATCCCTCACAAGGGCCTGGGACAGACAGGATTTCTTCAGCCTTCGTTGCATTCCAATGTGCTCACTCGCACAGGTTTGTGACCTTTATCAGAGTCATGTTGTTTTTTGTTTTTTTTTTTTTGTCCTGGTCCTTGTAAACCCTAATTATGAATCCAAGGTCATTATCAGTGATGTCAATTATGCAGTGGCTGAGCAGCTGCTCCCCCTGTTGCTGGCCTAATAGTGCCATGTTGAAGGAGACAGCAGAATTTCTTGTGCCATTTAAAATTTGCCATATCATGAGTTTCCTTTCAATTGCAAAAGCAGAAAAACAGCTTGAGTACTTTTCCTCCTACATCTTTACTTCAAGCTGCTTTTACAGACCTCAGTACATCTTTCAGCATCTCATGCCTTAAATACATATCCCAAGGGTAATAAAGAGGAATTTTAAAAGACCAATTTTTCCCAGATGGTACCCAAAGTCGTCTGCGAACACAATGATAGAAACTTCTTTAAAATAAACTCCACTGGAGGATTCTGGCTATGGGAGTACAGGGCAAGTGGCCATTCACGTGTTACAAAGTGCTGTACTGGGTACTAAAATACAACTGCTTCAGGGTGAGAATGTGGAGGCAGCTCAGTAGAGAAGAGCAGATTTAGCACACCACTGAAAGGAAAGGGGGCTGCCTTTCTTCACCTTCATAGATTTTATAACAGTTTAGATAACTACAAGGAGGTAGCCCCAACAGCAAACTACCAGTTATCAGTGATTTCCTCCTCTGTGTGCAGGGTGAGGAGTGTGGTGTGCCACATCCCACCACGTAGGAAGTGTTAACAAGCACTTGCTTTTCCGTGGCAGGTGTCTGGCAGTGAATATGAAAAGAGACCCAACTCTTCCCCTTTCACATATATTGTATTTTTTTCCTTCTTCGTCATCTTGGAAGATAAAAGAAGGTGTCTGGATTCACAGAGGTGGCCTCCTCTGTGACTTGCCTCACAATGTCACAAACACCAGCACCAATGGGAAACACCCATTTGCCAGATCTGAAGTTTGGCTTTAGCAGAAATCCACTTCAGTGCCTGTTTTATATAAAGCAACTCTAACAGGATGTTGCACAGAGGAGCACAGCTGTCTTTTAGTCTGCACATCAACTGTACATAAATGGGTATCTCTATTAGTGAGGAGCTGCTGGGCTCCTCTCACCTCCTTACTTCCCATTCCCAACTTCTACCTTGCAAAACTCCTACTGCAGCCAGACTAAAGCTCTTCCTTGCTGAGTACTAGTCCCAACAAGGAAAACCAATGGTCCAATTTATCGTCCTGTTGATGCTTACACAATCCTATCTCTGTCCCAGTATTTGCTCTGCCCCTTCTTATTGCATTAACGAGGTTGGAAAGCAAATTAAAAAACCCTGCCATTGTCAGTGCAGCCAGAAGCTATGAGTCAGAAAACACAGAGCCTGCAGATCTGGTGAGTAAGATGGAGCTTTTTCTCCCCACACCCCACACTTTTTTTTAAAATAATCTCATTAGAAAAATAGAAAGACTTCAAAGAATTTGACTCTGTCTCAAAATTACTGTATGATGAAGGATTTCTGGTGAAGCCACCTTTTTAGCTGACTCCAGTGACAGGCGAGGCTCTCCAGGCTGCCAGCTTTGCATGGTCTGAGCAGCTCCAGAAGCTGGAATACCTCCTGATGATGCCCTTAGGGTTTGTGCATCTGGGCTTTAACCATGCAAGATCCAGAGCTCTCAATGCCTTCAGACTTTGAGAACTTCCTGCTCAGGCCAAGAGGATGCTGTCAAAACAGACTTCTTTACTGAGTGACTCAGTGCTACTTTCAGTCCTTGCCAGAAGCCAAGTACAGAGGCATGAGGAAAACAAACACAAGTTACTGAAGCGTTTCAGAGTTTTCAGAAAAGTTTGGTTCAGTTTTAATTCCAGTACAGCTCAGAAAAGGATGAAGCAGAAAAAATATTTCCTAACCAAATTCCTCATGCAAAGTCTTAGTACACAGCTCATGTAAATTTTACTACAGTTTTGCATTCCTGGTCAGGACTCACAAGGTTCCACCTCTGGAACAGGCATATACAGAACTCATGGAAAAATGCCTTAAAAATACCAACTTAAGTTTTGCCCTCAGCTCTACTCCCACAGCCAACCAGCTTCCTGGGAGCTGCATGGGTTTCAGAAGAGAATTCAGCCTGGGTTTTTTTCCCCCCTCTTCTTTTTTTTTTCCTGTTGTTTTTGAAGCAGTATAATCACTTTATGGAAGAGCCTGGCAGACACCAAAGGCTGCACGCACACAAGCCTGCTTGCTGGGAACTCTCCCCCAGGAATGCTCAGCTTGGATCTGGCCAGCTTTTCATCTAATTCAAACAGTAGAATACCAGTTTTTGAAAACAAAATAGTCCAAATATATTTAAGTGTGAAAACCAAAGCAATATTTGCCTAAAATTGGAGAAAAAAATTAAACCCCAGATACGCTCCAAAAACACTTCCATGCCAAAGCCTATTTTGGATCTGTATTCACACACTCTTTTGTGGGTTGTTTGTGATTAACATCAGTTTGGCACTGAGGAAAAGGAACCACTGGATACTTCATCAGCTTCTTCCCTTCTACCTCCCTCCAGAAAAAGTACCATGGCTCAAAGCAGGACACCAAAGCGGTAACAGCCACCACCATCCCCCAAGCTTGTGATAATGCCACAATGGCAAAATAGTGCAACAAAAACATTGACTTTCCATGTAAAAAAAATTGATTCATCTGGGCCAAAGAACACTGAAATATCTTCTTCATGACAACATAGCTAATTCCTAACATCACTGAACAGCAAGGGAAGTTCAAATCCCTGAGATTACTGCTACAATTACATTAACTTTAACCTTTTAAAATCTCTTTTAAATGTAACTATCTACCTCATGGGGCTTATGACACTGCGACTTGGAACAATTTAGCCAGCCTACTCTTTATTTTTAAACATGCATCTCCTATACATGTACGCTCACAAGCTCAAACCCATCTTAATGAGATTTCCCAAGTCTCCAAAATGTCCAGGAGATCTACACAGCCATACCTGGAGCTCCAGGCTATAAACCCAGCAGGAGCACAGGCCCTGCAGCTGGCACAGCTATGGCACCAGTGGCCCCAGCTGAGCCCAGGGTACAGACATGGGCTCAGCCTTCCTTCCATGGAGCCACCAGCCCCAGAAAATCCCTTGGCACACTCAGCTCAGGGAGGGGTGGCTATTGCTCCTCCACAGACTTGTCTTGATCAGTATCCTGTCTGAGGGCTGGCTAATCCCAACAGACTGTAACCACTGAAAATGGGCCTTAATAACCAACTGGTGTGTTCAAGCAGTGCAGCAAATCTCAGATGTTGTTTCCTTCCATCTTTACAGTTATTCAGAGTGAAAAAAGCATTTATTTTCCCCTCATAATTAAAAAATTTAGTATCTTATTAATCAAACTAGTTAATGAAACAACTTGCAAGTTGTCTAAAAAATTTCACATGGCATGCAAAGTCCAAGGCTTACAAATTTGGGGAATTCATTAGACTATCTTCCTTATGTAGGACAAGAGGAGTTAACTCTGGCTTTTTAGACAAAATAGAGCCTCTGATTCATCACTGCACCAACTGACTAGCACAGTAAGACCAATTTAGGCATTTTCTAACAGACTACAGAGCCCAAACCAAACAGTCAACAACATTAGACCAAAAACCTGTGTCCTGGAGTTGGGGGAGGATTCTGATCCAGCCATAAATCATCAACTGCAGGTTCTTCAGCTGCTGTTTGTAAGGTCACCCTCCCCTCTTCAAACTCACAGGAGACCCAGAAGGCGACTCCAACGCATTCTCCCAATTAAATAGCTCATTTGGATCAAATACAATGTTTATTGACTCCTGGGCCTGTATTGATTCTGAATAGGCTACAGCTAAGGTTTAGTAAATGCCTTGGAGATAAATCAGCATGCAGGTAATAAACTGCAGATCACATAAGCAAACATTACTTAATTATATTCCTATTAATATATTGAGTCTGTAATGAATTTTTGAGGCATTTAATTATCAATTTGACAAGATAATCTAGGAGTAGTTAATGATGGACCAGGAAATTGTTAAAAAACCACAGACACTTAATAAGTCTCCTAACTGACACTGAATTAACTTGCTTTAGCTGTCTGGTTAAATAGACAGCAGTTAATTACAGAGTGCTTAAGCAGTTTCACAATTTTAATATATGACCCTCTTTGCAGTGCAGTAACCATACAGCAGGGGACATGGGGCTTTCTCCATGTATTTCCTTCTGATGGCTGAATTATTGGTTGCTGTAACCACTTTTGCCTTCAGTAAGGTTCAGCATTTAGGCCTTTATTATTTACAAATACAATGGACTGTTCCTTCTCTTTAATGATCAGAAATCATTGTGTGTTTTAATCCCTCCAGGATTAACAACAAAAAGGGAATTTCTCACTCCTAGGAGGGGTAACGGTTTGGAAATGGAAGCTGCCAGGGACCACTTGGCTCCAAGTGTCCCTGCAGAGGCAGAGACACCAGCCAGATACCCTGGCCAGCCACGGATGTCCGAGTTTTGCTGTCTACATATTCATATATATCCAAGAAATGCTGTACCCAGTGCAGAAGTGCAGCTCCTTATTTGGATAAAATCCGACTCTTCACTGCAACAAGGGGATCAGTACTGACTCATACCAGAATGATCACTTGCTGTAGTGCTTTGGGTGCATTAAAAAAATATCAAGGGAACTGAGCCAGCCAAGGCAGCACCAGAGACAAGCACTAACAGTTCATCCCAGAGGTTAACAAATAAGGGTAACAAGTAGTAATAGCTGTGACACCTTCTCTAGGAGTAGCCTCAAGCTACACTGAGGAAATGCAGCTTCCTCAAGCTGGGGAAGTGGTGGCACTAGCTGGTTTGAAATGTAAAACACTGCTGATAATCCGGGGCTGTGCATGAATAAAACATTGTAGATCCTTAATCGACTAGAGAAAACACCCTTCTTTAAGAAAAAGACATTTCAGGAAGTAGAAGCAGTGTTGTTTGGCTCCAGGAGTTCAGAGACCCAGAGTCATCAGTCTCTCCTATCATTAGCTTCAAGAGAAATTTTCAAGTGCTGGTTCTTTTAATTTATTTACTTTGGGGAGCCTTTAAGAATGAAGCCTTTCTCCACAGTAATTCTACAGCCTAAAAGATCTCTCTTCAAAAATAAATAAAAACATTCATGCAATTGCACAAATCCAGGAAGAAGGGCTTTTAAAAGCCACCAAATGTTTTTGCTACTGGAAAACTTGAGCTGAAGCCCCAGGGACCCTTCCTCAGCCAGATATTTGCATGGCAGTGCAATGACACCAGCAATATCACTCTGCTCCAAAAGCCCTTATCAGCTGTGGTGGTGTTAAGTAGCAGGGTTAGTGGGGACAGTCCTTCCATCACAGCCTCCTGAAGGTACAAATCCACTGGAGACAGCCCTCAGTCTGGGAACTAAGAGGTCCTTGTGAAATCTGTGTCTCTAGCTGCTTTATTTATGTCATGTCATGTTGCCCAGAAGGTCTGGACAGGGTTGTTTAAATGCACAGTTCCCAAGGCACCATTCTCCAGCTTCACCCATGTGAGAAAAATAAAAGTTGCTCTGGTTGAGGGCAGCTTGGACACCTGAGGAGGCTCTGATGGCTGCTGAGGACACCCTGCTTGACTGGTCCTGCAGGCTGTTCTGCCCAAGGAAAGCAAGAAAAGCCATCAGGAATCCTTGTCAACTCCAAAGCACTGCTTCCTATTGGTCTGTCAGTGACACAGACAGAGGGAAAGGATCACGTCCTGGCCTTTTGCCCAGCCCCCCAGAACCAGCACTGATTTGTCATCTACTGAGCAGTACCAGCTCATTTTAGGGCAGATCTCCATTAGATCAAACATCTCCACTAGGTCTCCTCTGAGAGAGGGAGCAGTAGTTGAGGTTGGAAGGAATTCACAGCCCTTCAGTCAGTGCTGCAGGTGGGACCTTGGCAAATTCTCCACCATTCCCTCAGGGCAGAGAGGGGAAGCAGAGCAGGGTTTAACTCCTTGCTCTCTGAAAGAGAAAGCAGCACTTTCCCTGCAGTGATACCCAGCTAGCGAGGTCAGTGACAGGGCTGTGCTCTGCAGGATGCTTGCTCATGCCTAGTTGTTTTGGGGCTTTCCAGTACAGAAACTATTTCGCCAGAGGTGTTGCCAAATTTACCACCAGCTCTGCATGTGGAACTCAGCACACGCATCACCAACATGCTGTGGCAGCTCTTAAAATCCACTTTTGGTCCCAGCACCCCTTGGGATGTCTAGAAACAGGCACAGTCTATGGTGTTTTTGCATGGGCTGCTGATGGAGCTGCTGGCCATGACATACAGCTGTGCTCTGGCCTGGAAGATCAGATCACAGCTCTGCCTCTCAGGATCCTTGGTCAGTGCTGGTCAGTGTGGTCCAGAGCCAACTGAAAGTTGATGTCCTGCTCTCCAAGACTGTTGCTTCCTCTGACAGAAGCCCTGTCTGCTGCTTCTCTGTGCTTTCTGCCCAGAATGGGCAAGTCTGTCCCATTTCCTCAGGGCAGGCAGCTGCTGTGCCCTGCTGAGGCTGCAGATGTGGCTGTGGGTCCACCAGCCCTTCACCTCTCCTGCCCAGCACATCCAGATGAGCACTCCAGCCCCTGCACATCCCTCCTCCTGCACAGATGGTTGCTGGGGTTTCTCCTTGGCTGCTGCTTTTGGGCCCAGCTGCAGGAGGGCTCTGCTCCAACACAGGCTCAGCTGGGCCAGCACAACGGGAAGACAAAGGCCTGCTCGCTGGGGATCTGAGCCTTTTCAGCCCCATTTCCTTTTCCAATGCTTTCATGTCCTCCAAGTGAAATGCTGCTGAAAGGAGGACACTGTGGCTGTGGCTGCTGCCACAGGCATGGGGCTTGGATGTCACTAGCTGATGCTTCATCTGGGTCAGGGATTTTGCTCAGCTCCTCCTACAGAGATAATATTTCTTCTAAATAGGTTTACCCAAGCAATCAGTAGAGACCTGGGATCACTCTACCTTGGAAAAAACTGGCCTTGTCTGGCCCATGTCCCTACAGCTGATAGAGGTGTTGGACATCCTGGAGCAAGTACCAGCAAGACAGAGCCTAGCAGGGGCTCCTTAATCTTCAGCATTTACTCTGCAGTTTTGAAGGCACCCAGAAAACTCTAGGATGCACTCGGGAAGTGGGAAGAACTGGAGTAGCTCGTACTACAGCAATTACAGCATGGGGCTGGAAAGAGGAGAAGGGAACAAAGTGGTTTAATTGATAGCATGGCTTTATTGCCACTGCCCCTGACAACGAGGGACTAGGGGGATGCTGGAGAAAGGGAGGCTGCATTCCTTTAATAGCTCTTTGGCAGGTGACAAAGTTATGCTGGTTGGAGGGAGAGGTGTTAACCTGTGCATTTGCCAAGGAAGGAACTAGCATTCCGTGACTTTAGAGGAGCTCTTAGGCTAACCCACACTGATCTGAAGCAGAGCGGGAGATTCCCTGGTCCCGGGATATTCCCTGACCCGGGAAATTCCCTGGTCCGGTTCTTCGGGACCTCCCCGCCCGGGTGTGCCGGGCTGCGCTGCGCGGTCCGGCCGGCAGAGGGCACTAGCGGAGCGGGATTGGGCTGGTGCTGCCTGGATCGGCCGGGATGGGCAGAGCAGGGATGGGCAGAG
>VRYO01002781.1:10436201-10660298 GCA_009812075.1 Sialia sialis | reverse complement strand
CCCCTGAGGAAGGAATCTGGCAGTGTGGCACCTCTCTTCTCCTCTCCCATCCACCCATTAGCCTCACTCCCATGACCTGTACTCTGAACAGCCACTGAACAGTTGGGGAAGATGCGGATTCTTGAAGTTGGAACACCATCTCCCTGCCCCTTGGCTAACTCTGCCCCTCTGACTCTGTCCCCCATTTCTGGGGGACCCACCCTCTTGCAGCCTGCAGAGCCCTCACTCCCATTGACAAGAAGGATTGCTTTATTTCAAGTTTCACAAAGTGACATGGGCTGTGTTATTTGCGTTCAAGACCCTCCTTGGCCCATTGGCTGCTGTTTCCCAGCACTGCACCTCTTCCCATGGAGAGGAATCAGCCAGCTCTGCCTGCAACCTGCAGCTCCAACACAGGCAGGCAGCTCAGAAATGACGTGGCCAGAAACAGCTTGTGCAGCTGGGGATGGCCAAGAGGGGTACACAGGTCCTGGGGCAACGGAACCTGGTCCCAAGCTCCGCAGGGGTTGCCATGGGGCTGCACCCAGGAGAAAGCCCTTCCTTGGAGCCCCTCTGAGCACGAGAGGCAGGAGCAGCACGGCGCTGGAAGGGACTGGTTTGCTCCAGTAGCCTCTTTACAAGCACCAAGGGACAGCTGTTTGGGGACCGCTGGGTTTTTAAAAGGCCACTTACGAGCTTTAATACTGCACTGGGGGAGAGGGAAAGGAGAAGGGGGGTCAGGGAGGGGTGGTTGCATTGACTGCTTAGGACTTAAAGCTGTAAACCTCTTCTTCCCTCTCTCATTGCTGGGACATTTTTATTGGCGAGATGAAGGGAGACAGAGCACAGCTCCACAACTTGCTCTTCTTCTAGAGGTTAATGACCCAGTTAGCAGCTCTTGGCTGCATTTCCCGACATTTTGCAGACATCAAGACCCGTCTCCCTGCCAAGTACATTCTGTTCCCTGGAGCTCGGCCAATGCATCTCAGATTACTATGTAATGCGACAAAGAGGGAGAGCTGGAGGTGAGGGAGGGGACTGGAGGGGAGATACGAGAGCTGTTGGGGAGGGGGCAGGAGAGGGTGGGAGAAGGGGAAAGACCACTTCTAAATTTAACAACTGAGATGGAAATGAATCTCCCAAGGTGCTTATTTACTGGATAAAACATGAATCCCAGGATGAATTGGAGTGATGCTTCTGGGAAACAGATGCAATCAGCAAATAATTCCCCCCTAGGGACTGTGCAGGCCTGTGCTTCCTGGATCTGCTGACAGTCGAGCTCTGCTCGTGATGCCCTTGTGCCCAGGACAAATACTGCTGAGGAACTGGGCCTGCTTTCCTGAATGACAGTCCAGTATCCCAAGATGAACAGAGGCTTAGACAGGAAAGTGGGGAGTGGGGGGATTGAAGAGGATGAAACACCTGCATGGTGTTTCATTTATCTCTTTGCACCCAGAGCACGCGATGCTTGGGCAGTTTGGTTGCTCCAGATCCCGACACTTTCCCAGTAAAGGAAGGAAGGTCAGGCCATGAGGAAGGTCTCCTGGCTGTGGTTGAACATGCAGCTTGAAGAGAGGCTGAGCTGCCAGACCTGATGGCAGCTGGTGCCGGCCATGGTTAGAGCCCAACCTGATCCCACACTCCACACATGCCCTCGAGCCTTTCCCAGTGACCAGCCTGGTGTCCTCTCCCAGCCATGCTGGGGTCTTCCCCTGGAGCTCTAAGGAGATCCCGTGGCCTTTGCATGCACTACAATGCCCTTGGCCCGTGTAAACCTCTCCTCACAGGCATCTTGTGCCATGTTTCTGATTTAAACCACACTGTTTTCTGGTTGTTTCTTTGAATCAGAGACCCTTGCATGTTGGGGTCCTGACCTGAGAGGAACTTCTGCAATCCCTCATCTCTGACACTGGCATCTCTATTACAGTTTTCCCATGCTACCTAGGTGCAATATCTCCTAATTCAGCCCTGGACACTTGGGAAATTTCTGTTCACAGCTGCTTTTAAACCTTCCAGCCAGACTTGCAGATCCATCATGCTGTGGGCCGCTGCACCACTCTGGTGATGTACCACAAGCCTTTCTCCACTCATGGCGCATGGTCATGCCAGTTGTCGGCCCAAACCTTTGCTAGGTTTGAGGTTCCTTTCCCTCCCACCTTCTACACATGTGTCAGCTCCACATGGTCTGAGCATATTCCTCATAGACATCCCAGCTGTGGGCACCTCTACCTGAGCCCTCCACTGATGTAGAAGCTCATCCTGTCCCATTCCTGCTTGGACATAGCCATGGTCCCTGCCCCAGCCCATTCCCTCTCCTGTTCCTGCCATATCTGCCTCTCCCACATTGTGGTTCTTGCTCCAGCCTGGCTTCTCTGGGGCTCAGGGTGAGTGGGGTCTCCTCTTCTGCTGCTGGACAATGCCTGCCTGAGCCTGCTGGCACAGTCCTCCTGCAAGGAGACGAGGGAAATGGGAAATGGGCTGGCAGAATCCTCATGCTTGGACACGTGCCTTGAGAGTCACCTCTGCCCAAGGGGTATAGGCAGAGACAGGAGCAGTGGGTAAAGCTGGGACCCCACTGAGCAAAGCATGAGAGCTCAGGGGAGGGAGCTGACACACACAAGGTGTCAGAACCTGCTCCCAGGACTGAGATACCCCAGAGCCAGGCCCATGCCAGCAGTGCCCTGAGCCCTGCTCTCTCCACAGCCAGGCAGGAGCAGCCAGGCAGGGGCTGCTCCCAGAGCAGAGGGAAAGGACTGTTCCCCAGCATTGCAGTGCAGCCAGGTTGTGCACCAGGCAGAAGCTCTGCTCCCTCCTTCAGAGGTGGCTGGATGGAGCCAGGTTTCCAGGCAGCAGGCTGGCACCTCTGTGCCACGCCAAGGATGCTGCCCTGCGCAATGGGAAGAGAAGAAACAGAGAGGTCTGGCTCAACGGGACTGCTTATCTCCCTGGAGCAGAGCCCTCCCTCCTCTTCAGGAATTATTTCCTTGAAAGACACAAACCAGCACAAAACTGCCTCTTGCTCAGCTCCATCTGCCACGCGGGGGCTGGGTGCTGGGAGGCCACGGTTGCTCACTGCATTTGCCAGACAGACATGGCTTTAGGAGGATTTTTCACTTTGTGCAGCCTAAGAAAGAGATGAGTTGGGGTTACCTGTAGTTACTAGGAGTTGCTCAGGAAAGTCCTGAAAAAAAAAAAAAAAGAAAAAAGAAGAGTGTTTTTACAGAGAAGAGTTTCCTCAAAAAACATAGTAAATGCTGGCATCTAAAATCTGGCGCTGCTTCACTTCACTGCTGAGCATCTGTCCTCAAGGCCAGCCCCACAGAGAGAAAGTCATCAGGGGCCAAAGCATCCTTTAAAACACAAGCCTTGGCTAACCACAAACATGCAACCCTCCTGACTTCTAAGCCACACGTCAGCCTCCTCCAAAGGATGAGAAGGTCCAGACACAGTCCCGTGATGTGGGACAGCTGGGAGGAGGCACAGGTTGCAGGAAGGAAGGAGCCCCTCCTCCCCAAGAGGAGCTGGGTAGAGGCATACACTGAGTCTCAGTTTCCCAGCAAAGCCATCCCAATCCTCTTTGTGTGGCTCATGCCCTTGCACAGCAGATGGCCAGTGTGGAGATGAGCCCACATCACACACACTGTGCTTGATGCTGCACAAACCCAGCCTGCAGTGATGGTCCTGGCCCCACACACCTGATATTTCACTGCCCATTGGAGCTGTTCTAAGTCAGCAACTCCCAGCCAGCAGGGAGGGCACAGATGTGCAAATGGGGAAAAACCTGCCAGAGGCATCTCAGCATCTGGTACAATGCTAAGAAGACTTGGGTAGGGACAACTATGGTTCAGGTATTTCTATTACCAACGGCAGAAGAAATGTTTGAGCCCTTATCAGGATAAATAATAGCAGGTAGGTGACTGCTAAATTCACACTGCTTTTTTTCTACCCTTCCCTTTCTACCCAGATTTGTGCTGGAGTAGAAGTCATGGCAGTAGGAAAGCATCAAGGCCAACATATAGAGACAGAGAAATGTTCCAGTCCTGTTTGTGGGGCAGGGTGAGCCAGGCAAACACCAGCTGGGCCCTTCATGTGACTTGTAATAGGGAAGTAGGGACATGAATAGGCAAGCTGATCCCAAAAGTTTAGATTTTTGTTGTTTTAGGAGACCAGCAAAGACCTCATTTCTGTCTCAGCTGGCTCTTGAATTTTTACCAACTCACAGAAACCATCAGGCAGTTTTTGTGCAGTAACTACAGCCAGTCCAGGCTCGATTCCTCACTTTTTAACATCACCCCCAGATCCACCTGCCACAGGAAGGAGTAACCCAAGTCAAGCACAGCTCATTATCCCAATATGGGCAGGGCAGAAAGCAGTAAGCCTGAAGTGCATCGAGGAGGATTTGACTTTGGCCCATCTCTAAATGTTTTAAATAACAAACGCAGTTAAGCACTGAAATTATTGCCTAGGGGGTCTGTGAGGTCTGTCGAATGCTTTCAGGAATAGGACAGAGACAAACATCTGTCTGAGCTAGCTTGGGTCCAGCTGGTCCTGTGTTTTGGCAGGGTATGGACCAGTTACCCTCTTGTTATGCACTGGCCTTTCCCATTCCAATTTCCAGATGTGTTTGTTCAGCTCCTCTCTGTCACAAGCCCACCCCTCCCTGTGTGTTCACAGGATGTGTGGCACACTGCTGAGCCTGGTGCTGAGCAAGTTGGTCTGACTTGTGAAATCATATTTTCCGTGAAATTAGGATGAGTTTTGAGACGTACATAAATGTATAGAATAGCAGAGAATATTTATTAGGGTTGAAATTAACATTGATTGATTTGATTTTTGCTGATTAGGTAATTATGAGAACTAAAGGGGTAATCACCTTTTTGACGAGGAAATGAAACAATCATCTGAGCTAGACAAGTCCTGAGTTTCTAATTTGAGCAGGGAATTAAAAAAAATAAGCCACAGGTGAAAAGGAAGGAGCAGTATCTATGCCCTGTTGCTTTTCACACTCAAAGCAGACATGGGACTTTTCCCACCATGGTCATCTCAGTTTTATCCATCCATATGTCTTGGGAGATGGACTGAGGAGAGATGCAAGGGTTAGCCTGAGGAAAGCAATGCAAGGTGCAGATTTTGGCTTAGTTCAGAGGAGGAGGAAGCCTTTCCTACCCCTCTCCACCTCACCAGAAGTATGAACAGTTCAGTCACTGACAGCTGAGCATGAGGCTCACAGGAGCCAGTTCTGCTCCTCCATAGACCTGTCTCTTGCCCACCTGCAGCCCCTCAGGGCCTCTGTCCCCCAGGCTCACACCCAGACTGGTTCACTGGATGTTTGGGATATCTCCAGGGCTCTCATCTTGGTGCTCTGGGATTTCTTCCCCAGTCAGCACCATGGGGAAAGGCCACCAAGGGCAGACCTTGGGCTCACAGCCCGTGCCCAGCAATTGCCACCCCTTGTTGCCTTGTATGGCTTGGACATCCACACAATGCCACGATTCCTTGCCCCTGTCCCCACCTGTGTCATCATGGAAGTCAGGATGAAGGGACACTCCGGGAGGCCAGCTACCATCAGTCCCTTAAAAACAAAACCAACAAAGGCTTTTTCTGCAGTGGCATGAGCAGAGCTCAGTCCCCCTGGCTGCTCCAGGATGTGGCTGGATATATCAGGGAAGAGCAGCTGTCAGCATGCAAGTGCCTAAAATTAGCTCAAAGAGAAGGTTTCCTCCATTTATTTATTTATTTGCTCCTTAAATTGTCCCTTCATATTAGATGCAAATTCAGCACAAAGGCTTCAAGCCAGTACAAAGGCACTGCTAATATTTTTCAATTACACTGAGAGGAAGGTCACAGCACTTTGCATTTGAATTTTTTTCTTGGGATGGAAGCTGTAGCAAAGGGGGGACTCTTTGGAGATTTGGCTGAAGGAATGTATTTGGAAGAGCTGCATGCACCATGTGCAGCAGGTTCAGCTGGTGAGCTGGTGTGCTGGAGACCAGAGTGTCACTTACTTGATGTCTTAGGTGACCCAGGAAGAAATCATGGAGAATGGGTCTCTAACCTTAATTTATCTCCTTCAGATATACTCACTCCCTTCCAAGAGGTTTGTTATTATACATTATGGCATCTGCTTTCATCTGCTTGCCAGCTTTTGCTTACCATCCATCTTTCCCACCCTGTGATAATTCCATGACTCCCTCACCAATTTCACTCCCTCAGTCTGTAGGGGAAGAAAGGGAGTGGAAAAATCTTAAAGATACTAGATTCCAGTAAGTGTGTTGTCAAAGAAAATTACCTCAGTAAGCCCTTTTGTAAGCAAAGGACTGGAGAAAGAATTCCCTCCTTCTTAGAAAAGAATCCACATATGGCATAGATCCATAGGAAAGCAGGCTTGATCCCTTCTGCTGCTCAGGGGACCATCTGCTAATTATAGAGCTCACAAAACTTCATCTCATCACCTCTGTTTGGCTCATGACCCATGGACTGAAATGGGAATACCTATACAGACATATAGGTATATACCTATACACTTACATATACCCCAAATTTCCTTTAATGTACCTAGCCCATCCCACATATCTCAGAAAAAATACCTTTATATTTCTTTGTGCATAGTCCTGGAATGGGCTTTGCAGGACACAAATGTGCCTTCAAACTCTTCCTGACACCTTGCTGTGCAGTGACCCACAGCCGTGCAGGAGCGGAGTCCTGAGATTGCTGCCTTTCTGCACACTTGCTGCTCTCCCAGCTGCCTTCCCTTGCTGCCTTTCATGTCTACTCTGCTTACCATACTTTTTGAGGT
This sequence comes from Sialia sialis, assembly GCA_009812075.1. NCBI lineage: Eukaryota > Metazoa > Chordata > Aves > Passeriformes > Turdidae > Sialia > Sialia sialis. Next base: position 10,653,523 of record VRYO01002781.1, on the reverse strand, counting down.
GAGGAACTGCCATCACCTTTGCAGGAAGGCACTGGGCCAGCCCAGGGCAGGGGCTGCTCCTGCAGTGTGGAGAGTTGATGAATGAAGTGAGCAGTGAGCAGCAGCACTGCCTGGATCACCCCTGCACACAATCATGCTGTAATGCAACATATCTGCTGTTGCCTGGTCAAGTTATGTTTCCTGACTCTAAAAGTATTTGGACCCAAGTTTTTGATTTGTACAAGCAGGGGAGGCCATGCACTACAACTGTGAGCTACCAGAACATAAATAATTGGTGGGCTGGGGCACTGGCTCTGGGCAGGCTGTTCCATCTACAGCCAATCTCCATATTCAAGGTCCAGGAGCAGAGTTTTCTAGGCTGCAGCTTCAATTTTTTCTGATCCACCAAGTCAATTGGATGCACATGCAAGCTAGATCCTGAGATTTTATGGCTTTTTAATGAGAAGGTGAGAACTATTTACACTTTGCATAAGCTCTTCCCTAGAGACAGCAATCCTGTTCAGGGTTAAAGGCCTGCTAGAGCTACCTGCTTATCATATCTTTATCCTCTTCTCAAGGAAAGTACATCAGAGAGCAGAAAGTCAAGCATCTCTGAGTACATCTGGCCTTAAACACCAGCCCCCCAGCCCCACATCGCTCATCCATCTGCTCTGATGGCATCAGTGTTGCTCTGAACAGCACTGCAAGTACTACTGATTGCAGAGCAGCAGCAGGAAGATGGGAATCATTAAAGCAACTCAGCCAAAGCCCTGTAATTAATTAGTTAGAAAAGCATCTTGGCGTTATTAGAGAAGCCTCAGCAGAGGAAGTGACACCTCTGTTCTAACAGACTCACCTTCCACCAGAGCTGCTGCTGTGATGTTTGACATTGTGCTGGTGTAAACAGAAATTAGAAGTCAGTGTGACAGGGAGAGGAGCCACTGGCAGGCTGTGCCCTTGGCCAGGGCTGTGCAGTGTGCCAGGAGGTTTCCATGCTTTGCTTGCAGGCAGAAATCAGATCCTGGAAAAAGCCCAGGTAGGGATGATTGCTGCTCAGCCAGGAAGACCCTGATTTCTGCTGTGATTAAAAGCAAGCCCAGATTTCCCAGGGTACTGAACAAGAAGCTGGCTATCCAGGTGTTTGTGATTATAAACAGCTAAATGTACAGAAATGCCACTCAGGGCTCCAGGAACTGTGTCTCCTGGGATCTAGACACATGCAGGGTGCTGCTGTCCCTGGCAAAGGGACATGCACAGGCTGGCTGCATGGAGAACTGGGCCATGCTCAGAACTGCATATTCATGGCATGCAAATGCAAACTGCAAATTCCCACAGCTGTCATCAGCACACAGTGCCATGAGCCCCAGAGATGGAGTACATTTTATGGGGAGCAGTAGGATGCTGCAAGATCTATGTGCTGCTGAAAATAAGAGCATCAAAAGGAAGATGGAAACACAAGACTAAAATAGTCAGGAATGGTTTAAGGACTCTTGATTTCCTCTGGGGCAGGAGGCCAGGCAGTGTGGCTGGTCCATGGGGCAAGGAGGAGGTGGCAGGAGGCCTGGCTGTCCCACTGACCTGCTGTCATGCCTTTGGCAATGCTTTTTTTAACCATAGGTTAACTTTGCCCTTTCCCCACTTGGTACTGTCAGCCTCTAGGAATTCCTAAATCTTGATTTGGGCCTCCAAACACCAAGATTTTGGCTTAAAAATCAAGAGCTATGAGCATATACATATGAATTACATGCCTTTTTGAATGGCCTTGTGGTTTCTGTCTCTTCATGGATCATATTTCCAACTGAGCAGGTCAGATTTTTTTATTATGATCGTTATTATTGTAAATGAAAGCCAAGAATTTCACATAAACACAGGGCTCCAGCAGCTTGAGTTGGCAGCACTGCCGGCTCTTCATGTGTCCTGCCTGCTTAGACAGGGAGCATCTGGGGCATGGGCTGTCACTGGCCATGTCTGCAGAGCATCAAGCAAAACCTCCCCAGTCTCAGCTGGCTTCCTGAACTTCCCCAGGGCAACTGAGAACAGCCAGCCATTCCCCAGATGTTTCCAGTGAGTGCAGTAGCTGGGTAACTCCTGAGTTTGTCCTGCATTGGAGCACAGGTGAGCAACAGACTGGAAGTGACCAAACAATAGGCTCCTGAGGAAGATTTTTGGTGCACCCTATTTTGGCCCTGCTCTTGCAGCCTTGCCACTGTGCTTTAAGCAGCAGAAAAACTAAGCTCTGAGAACCTGTCCACACATGCATTTGCTGTTCTCTTCGCTGAGTTTCAGATGAGGTCCTGGGCATGCTCTGGGCAGAGGTTTGAGAGAAAGATTGTGCATAATTGAACGGCCTTGCTCATCCCATGATGAGCAAAAAGCTCCAATTCCCTATGTTTGACCTTGCAGATGTGTGGATGGGAAGCTCCCTGTCTGTGCAGCTGTCACCAGATCTGTGATAACAAGAATCATGGCTTTGGCTCTCAGCTCTGAAGCTCATCTCTTCATATTCTGAAGTGAAGATGTTCTCTGAAAAAATGAACAAACTGAGATCTTCAAAAGAACAGCAGATCCTTCCTCAGGTCAGCAAATATTTCAGGAGAGTATGGTTACTGCTCATAGCTCTCTGGAGCCAGCCTGCTAACTCCTCTGCGGTGGCTGTAAATCTGGTGGTGGTTCCGCTGAAGGGCCTCACAGATGCTATTTTGGGCTGATATAATGTACCATAAATGGGATTGAAAGCACCCATCTATAGCAGACAAAGCCTTTCTGGTTCATTCAAACACCGAGGAAACCGACCATTGTATATGTGCACAGTTGGGATTCATCCAAAAGTGAGTGGTAGCCAAAAGAATTCACACATTCCCTGCCTGGGGAACATGCTGATTTCAGAAGGCAGCAAAGGTAACACAAGGCTACAGGGAAACTCCCTTGCCTGGCATTTGGTATTTGAATCTCACCCTTTGACTCACCATGAAAGGGAAGAGTCCCAGGAGGACAGAAGAGCTCCCACCATAAATGATATTCCTCATGTACAGGCAACAGGTCTCCATGGGATGACAAGAAAACAGAACTTGCTTTTGGAGTCTCTGGCTGAATTTTAGGGGGTATCTATCCAGCTGAAGTGATACATCAATAAACACAATATCAAATATTACAATCAGCTTGTGGAATGCATTTCTATAAAGCCCTGCAGAGAACCAAGGGGATCCAGAAAGGTTTGAGGGTGCAATTCTTCAACTCTCAGTACAGGAACAGCCCCTGTGTTACCGAGAGAAGTCAAAAGCCATAATTTAACCCCAAGTGAACACAATGGCAGGGGGAGCCTGCCTTCAATGTGTGAGAATATCTCTGATTCACGGGGTCAGGGAAGGGTCCCCTGGGGCAGACAGCCACACCAGGGGTGCACAGGGTGCCCTGGGAAGTTCTGCTCCTGGCACTGGTCCCATGTGGGCCACAGAATCAGAGAGATGCGTGGTCTGATCCTCCCTGGCAGTTTCTGTGCAAAATGGGGCCAATTTGCTGGGAAGCTTCCCACTCCCAAGGAGGGAAGAGGTGGGCTGCGAGTTTAACAAACATTTTGGTATTTGGAAGTCATTCCCAGCTCTCATTTAACACACAGACTGCATTTCCCGTTGCTAACTGGCAGCAAAGAGCTCATCAACATTTAAATAAGAGGCTTGTTAATGCCAGCGTGAGGCAGGTTTGCATGCCAAGGCTGGCTAAGGTTTCGTGCCAAGGATTTTCTAAGAGAGAATTTCTCTAGGAAACTCCTTTAAAAGGAAGAATTCACTACTGGTTAAATAGAGTGAGGGCTTAATTTGAAGAGGTGCTGAGCTGGTTAAGTCAAATGGATGGTGCAAGAGCTGAAAGCCTGTGAAAATCGGACTCCAGCTTTTAAATCAATTAACTGAAGAATGGCATGTGGAGTTTTGCAACTGATTATGCTTTCTACAATGCAATAACTGAAGGAAAAAAGCTACACATAACCTCTTTCTTCAGTGTCACTGACTTGCCCATTGATGGTAAATATGCTCAGGTGAGGCTTTAAATGCACCTGTTACCTGAGTGTGGGAATATTAGGCACTACAAATTGTGAAATGTGCCTTAGTGCAGGGAAGCTGTGCAATATTTGGCTCTGTTTCTACATCTCAAATGAGTTCTGTAAATTAAAAAGCATTTTTACTCTGGGACTTTGTTTTGAGCCTTCCATATGGAGACAAAGTCCTCAGAGCTACTGGAGAGGAAGGGTGGCAGTTCTGGCAAAGCTAGAGGATCCTGTACTATATGTCTCTATAGCATGGTTTATTGCCTTTCCTTGTTCCATCACAGAACAGGAGTAATGTCCATGGTGTCAGAATATGCACATGGTAATTGGCTTTTGCTGTAATTAAATGCCTCGGTGCCAGCGTTTAATCAGCCGCCAAAGCCATTTATTGCCTCATATACGGCTGCACCACGAGCATTACCCCTTAATTAGTTGCTGAAATAGTGATGATTTAGCAGCGTCTTTGTATTTATACTTTAAGACAGCAGATTCAGTCCAACACCAACAATATGGCAAGATAAAAAAGCAGACCATTCTGCTATGCAATGATTTGGGCTTATTTATTTTTCCTTACCTCATGAAAAACAATGTGATGTGTGTAAACTTCTGGTGGCACCCCACTGGAGGTGGTTTGCATTTGGAAAGCAGTGGCTAGGTCTCTGCTCTGCTCCAGGGCTGACCTTGTGTGTTTTAAGTGGATTCAGTATCCATAAAACATTGTCCCCAAAAACTGTCAGCAGCAAAAGAAGTGCAGGCTTCACCCCCTTTGACTCACCAGTACCAGGACTGCCTGGTCGGGCAGAGAGCTCCCAGTCTTCCTCACAGGATCTCCCTGGGGAAAGGAACTCTTTGGTCTTCAGTACTGGAGTAGTGGCACTTTGTTCTGCATGGCCCTGGCAGGTTGTGACACTGACAGCAGCAGCAATTCTCCTGACAGCCAAACTCTTTTTCGCCCTTTTGCAGCCGTGCTGGTGCTGTGTGGTGCAGCCACTTGCCATTTTTGGGGGAATGGAGCAGTGAAAGGGCTCACTCACTCATCCACTCATCTTCTCCAGTTTCAGTTGTCTGAAAGGAAGAGGTCTGGTCTGATCTTTCAGAGTCCCTTGACAGTTAATGGCATGAGAGAGACCTCTCCAGAAAGCAATTCACCCTGCCAAAGCTCTGTTGGAGGAATGGCCCTTTGCAAGTGTCCATCTCTCACAGAGGGAGCCCTGCAGCTCTCTTGCATTGCCTCTTCCCTTCCAAACTATTATTCCAAACCCTCCCCAGAACACCTATACTGCCTGCTAAGACCAGCACTGGGCACAGAGTTTTCAGCCTTCCAAGTTTCTTTTCTGCTTTGAAACCCCCTGAGGAAGCTCAGGAAGCCCCTGAAATCTTCTCAAAAATTATTAGAAAGCAAAATTAAACTCCCTTTTTGACACAGATGTCATACTGGAGGTTAGCCTAGATAAACATCAAGATAAACATCCCAGGCCCACATTTCTTCAAAGCCAGGTGGTTAAATCTCCAGTAGCCACAGCTGGAGACAACCATTGCACCAGGAGAACACGGGGGTACAAATGCTTTTCATCTGACCAGGGATGCCACCAACAGAGCCAAACAGTCACCTCTGCCTCCATCCCTCCTCAGCCCCAGGACAGCCCCTTTGGCATCTGGATTTTAGATACACTTCACTCCCAAAGCTTTCATTGTCTTCAAAGGATTCTGGTAGCCTTTGACTGCAAGAACAGCAGTGCCAAACTATGGAATTAATAGCTCCCCCACCCTTGGCCCTCGCCTCTGGCCCCTGGCCTGCTAATGCACTTTGATTTGTGTGCGGACAACATATCCCTGGAACTTTTCCACTGTAACAAGTTTAGGAAAAAGTACCTTGTGCTATAAAGGAAGTAATAATACCAAGTTTGGAAAACTATATAGCAGTTTGAATAGACTTGAAAGCCCACACCATCACACTGCCTTTACTGCCAAGACAAAGGCTGTCAGACTCCCGTGTCCTGTAGGAACGAGCTGCAGTTTGTCCTTTCCTGAGGGAGAGCACAGGCCCTTCCCAAAGTCTCTGGGGAAGGGGAGGAGGAGCTGGGAGTGAGGCTGCTGCCTGCACCTCCTTCCACAGCTGACAAAGCATCCCCTGGCAATACATAACTTACTAAAGAAGTCCTTCGTTTTCCCTGGTGGTGGGGAAGCAAGGATGGTATTTAATTTACAGCCAGGAATATCTGGTCTGGACAGTAGGAGAGACTGTCCAAGGGTGAAGACAACACTGCTATAGAGAGGACTGTCAGGGGAGGTTGTGGGATCTCCACGTGACTTCAAGGTCACACTAGGTAAAGTTTTCATGGGGATGACATGGAGGGAATAGGTTTAGCTGTATTGTATGGCTTGGGATCTTTCTACAACTCTCAAAAATTCTTTTCAGATAGCCACTTCTGCTGGTAGGGAGGAGAGCATTCGTCTCATTTAACCTTTAAAGGGACAAAACAAACCTGTCTCAGATGCTTACCTTAAGAACAGGATGACAGAGCTCCTCCACTGACAGGAGGGCCACCTTAGACCACAAAGCTGTCTTCCAGGCTGCTGAAGTTCATGGAAATTAATCCCACCTTGAAGACAATCTGTGCAGCACTGTGCAGGAGATTTCTGAGAGAAAATGGCTTTTATAAAAAGTTCCAGGGATAGAAAGGGTAGGAAAACAGAGGCTATAGGCAGGGTGTAGATATTTAGCATGCATTTGTGTAAAAGTTTATTGGGATACACTGGACTCCCCACCATATGAAGCATTTCTGGCACAGAGAGCGTTTGGTGTTGCACCAGGTTCTCTGGCTGGGGAGGTGGAGGTCAGGCTGTGTGGAGACCAGAGATATTTTTAAGCAGATGGGAGCAATCCTAACTATTTACTGCAATGATACCCTGGAAAAGAAATTTCTAGAAGAGATAGGCTTTGTTAACCACACTGCTTTCTGCTCTCCCCATAACAGTTTGAATAATGTTTCTCCTGCTGCAGAGTGAGGTGTCTGGCTCTGCTATCGTGGACACCTTCCCATACAACCTAACTCTGCAGATTACTGCAGGAATGGAGTGCTCTCCACGGCAAAGGCACACATTTTTAGAAACAGTGCAAAGCTCATCAAGCGATGGTCAATATGATGAGGGAGCCTCTCTTGGGACACCTTGCATCCTTACTTCACCCAACAGTGAAACAGACTTTTGAATTAGGTATGCTCAGGAGCTACACAATGAAAATTTGAACCTAAAAGAGAAAAAGGTAAAGGATATGAAGCATAATTGCACGTGGAGGCTGGGACAAAGTAAATACCATTCAACTTGAAAAAATAATTTCACACGCTAGCAAACAAAAATGAAATTTATAAGAAGTTTATTGGATTGGTAAAATGCAATAAAAAAGCATTTGTGATACTTCTTCTGCAAAGAAAAAAGGCATCTGGCGATTTTGCATATTTATTTTCCCTTACAAAACATTTGAAAAGCATAACTGATAAAAAGGATAACAACTGAAAGAGCAGAGCAAAGAGGAAAATACATCTCAATATAATTGGATAATGCATAATAAAAATACAGAAAACACATGCTTAAAACAGCTTTCATTCTCTTACTGTAAAAAGTAATTTTATGTGTTGAATAAAAAATATATGCCGGTTGCTCTGAAAATTGCAGTTTAGAAGAGGTAACTAGCTGAGAACAAAATATATATCTATATATATTTATAAATATAGAAAATGTGTATATGCTGCATCTGTCCTCAGAACAAATTGGAATAAATGATTTTCAATCCATGCACACAAGTTACCAGAGAAAAAACTTCATTTATTGCCTAGCAGATCGATCCTGTAAGGTGCTGATTGCATTTCCTGAGTGCCCTCAAAGCCCTGTGGAAGTAGTCAGTGAGGGAAACAAGTGGCCTGATGGGTTCAGTGACAAGGGAGGCTACTCAGCAGCTCACAGGAGGTGCACTCAGCACTTCACAGGAATCAGGAAAATTCCAAAGGCAGCAGGATTAGGCCCCCCACAGACTTGGGTAGTGCTTTTGCTCAGCAAGGAGTAAAACTCTGGTACCCCCAAGCCCTGACAGACAGGAGACCAGTCCTAAAAGCTCAAGTAATGTTACTTCATTAGGATCCGAGGGCGTAGAGTGTGCAGCAGAAGCATTCCTCATATAGGAAGTGCCTCCTTGTGCCCCCCTTGCCAGATCCCTAGGCTAGTGATTCACATTTAAAAGGAAGATGCTTCCCATACCACTGAGAGCCTCTGTCTGCTGACACCAGTCAAGGAGGAGAGTGGCCAGTCAAGGAGGAGAGTGGCCAGTCACGCTCCCTCCCAACCGCAACAAAGGCAACAATGCAAAACCTTCTCCATCTCAAGGGCTAAGCCAACAACCACTATGGAGCTGAAACGCCACCTCAAACCACTGTGAATTACTGCACATCCACAGATCATCCCTGGTGAACCCTCGAGCAGACAGGTCTGCAACTGGCAGGGACAGGCCAAAGCATAGCAGCTACATAGGACAAATACATTGCTGGGGGCACTTCCTCCTTGCAGTCTGAAAGAGCCGAATTATTCTCCCTGCCTTTAGAGGGTTCTCCATGGGGCACGCAGCCAAGAGGAATCCTTCTGGAATGAGCTAGGTGTGGTCCAGACTCCCTTGTATCAGCCCACAGGTAAAGCCAGTGTGAGAGATTGGGCTCTGAAACATGACAAACCTCTGCTGTTTGTTCTCTTTCTGGAAAGTGACTTCCATAAAACTGCAGAATTAGTACTCGGGGTCTCTCATTTCACTGACTAGAGAAAAGGCACTGGAGGCTGCTCTCCAATCTCTCTGACTGTCCAAAACATAAGCTGTGGCATGGGGAAGTACAGGACCATTAAAGAAGTTGATGTCTCACCAAGGCAGATCCTTTCTAGCAGACTATGAGAGAAACTTGGCTCTGTCCATACCTATACCAATACTCAGTTCTCTCTCCAAAGAGGCAGCAGAGGAGGTCACGGCGGCGCAGCTCGGAGCCTCAAAACATCAAATCTTCCTCTTTACTGCATTTCCAATATGCCTTGCATTTCCGGTCTGATCACAGCAGGAAAAACAATTGCTACAACATTATTTTTAGGATTGAAAACAAGACTATATCAGCCTTTTAAATGCAGTAGCACCAACCAAACTTTGGTTCATCTCTTTTAGCATTATATAAAAAATGAGTGATGAAAATTTCATAAGAGACAATATTAAGGGAAAAAAAAATCTTCAGATATGAATGACTCTGGAGTTCTGATCAGGAAGAGATGTTTGAGGAGACATACCCAAGTACCTCTGCTACAGAACAGTTGTCCTCCAGACAACTTGTATAAAGCAAGACAAGCTGTAGTGATGGGATAAGCCATTGCTTTGCTTATTCCCATGGAGAACAGATGCTCAGCATTAGTCTCTTGCTTCTCTTCTCCATCACCCTCCTAGTTCCCATCCCTGCTCAGCACTAGAACTGTTTCTCTGCTGTCGATAAAGGAGCACAGCAGGTCTCTGAAAAGGCACACAGTGAAGAAAGTGAAGCACACTTTTTGTAAAGGCAGCTCTGTCAATAGCCTACTTGTCACCTTGCTGGTTGTTCTGTTGAGATGCTCGTCAGGAGCTTAGCTACTTAGGCACATTAGAAATACTACTTTTTAGGTGGATAAAGCAAAGAACTAGATCAGACATGGGGACAAGGCACAAAATGTCCATTAGCCAAACTGAAATGGGTTTCCAGCCCACACAGAGCTGTCAGTAAAGCACTGGCAGATGCAAAAAAGCACCCCAGTTTGGATTTTCAATGGGCACCATCTCAACACAGTTGAAACGCTAACTACAACCTCCGGCTCTGCATTTCAGTGCAAACTGCTCTTATCTCATGCAGCCCTGAATGAAACATTAGCACAAAGGCAGCCTAATTGGAACAGGATCTTCTCCTCCCTCCCCGCAAATCCTCATCATTGCACACAGTCCCATAGACAATGGCAGAGAGAAAACAGCTGATTCTGGCAAAATACTCACACTAGGAAGGCAGGATCAAGCCCTAGGCTGGATGAAGACTCACCATGGGGAGCAGCACTGGCAATGGAGAGGATGAGGTTGACCTTGCTCCCTTAGCATGCCTTCCTCACTGCCAAGCTGCAGCAGTGTGGAAGGCTGGAGCTGAAGCAAACGTTTGCAGAGGAGATGCTGAGCTCTGGCTTAGTTTAGGGAACAAAGGGTGTAATTTTTCTCCTTGTACACCACCAAGGAAGATTATAAAAGTGACAAGAAACTACACTGAGTGGCTATGTCCTGTTCATTTTGAAATTAAGCATTTCCCCCAGTGAAGGCATTCTTCCCATGTAGAATTCCTATTTTGAAAACCTCTCTATATCAGACTGGAAAATATTCTTATTGCATTTGCTGGTTCCAAATTCTAGGTAAGCTCTCCTAGTCAGAGCTCCTAACTGTTTTCATTCAGTTCCCAAACCAAAGTGGCTCCATACCCTATGGGGACCAGGGCAAGACTACAACTCAACAAATTAAAAGTTAAAAAAAATGATACCATAAAAAAACACATGGTCCTGATTACCAAAAATGCTGAATAAGCAAAGCTACTATGGAACAAAATCAGCAGGAGACATAGGAACAGCCATTAAAATAAAAAATCAGAGCAATTCTTTTCTTTCCTTTATTTTCTTGCCACGTTTATTATTTTCACCTCTCTCTTCTCACAGATGAAGTGGGGCAGGCCAGTTCTTTTTCCTTTTCAAGCTGGCTTTGCTCTCTGGGCTGTCACGCTGCTGGCACAGCCCTGCGGAGACAGGACTTCCCGCACTTCAGGGGAATGCTGAACTGGGGCTATTTTTCAAACATCAAACTATTCCTGTTCACTGTACACTCTGCTTCCAAAAATAAAACAAGCATCCGAGTCTTTAAACAAGTACCCAAACCCTTTAAAGTCTCATAACAATGCTTTAAACCTGGGGTAGGAGGGATGGGAACAGGGATTCATTTTCCTACTAATTGGAAATAATAAAACCAATGTTTGTGGATATGAAATGCTGGGTAATAATAAATCAGAGCCTTTGTAAGAAAAAGACAGCAAGAAAGGTTTTTTTCTTTGCATTGATGAACTTAAAAAGAAAACAGGGGCAATACATGGGAAGGAAAAGAGTAGACAGGTACAGGGCATGGGAATTATTTGCCTGGAGCAACCACAGAAGGTAGAAAAATGGCAAAAATAATGTCTCCTTATTTCCTTAGCCCTGGTTCCTAAAACTAGTTTGGGAATGAACTGGGGGAAGGGGAGGAAGGAGCAGCAATTTGAACACAGCAGATGCCCCAGTTAAACCATATCTTCCCAAAGAGGAACCGAGGGTGGGGGCAGGGGAGATGGCTATTATTAATGTCCTTCCGTATATAGCAAAGCAGACATCCTGCATAATGGCAACACAATACATCAATAATAGCCCAAGAATAGCTTCCTACCGGTTTTTTCCCCCTGACAGTTAGAAACATAAAGAGAAAAATCAAGCTGCTGAGATAAATAGCTGAGTCTCCACCCCCACCTCAAATTGCCTTGGCATATTTTAAGAGATAAATGGTTCTATGAGAAATTTAAATAGCTTTCTCTTTTCTTTTTTGGCAGCTGCAGGAACTGGGTCAGGTGTAGAAATTATTAATTTAGAAGCCTGAAAAACCCATGTTTGAAACTAAGTTTTTTTTTTTCCTTTAAAGCATCAACTTTCTTAGAAGCAGAGTTACACAAAAAAATAAAAAATAATTGAAGGGTATTTTTTAAACAGAAGACAGGTTAAGAATAATGAAATAACAGTGCAAGCCGTAGAAAGGGGACAATTTGTGTAACAGTTTAATGGACATTAAAAGTATCCATAGTAGATTGTTAATGGTTTTTTTTGCAGAGTACAGTATTTGTCTAATGGCTTTCATTCCTCTTGATCAAACATAGCCCTGGGAGTCTGCCTTGAGGAAAAAGTCTGGGGGGTACCATTCTGTAGCTTTACCTGAAGTTTAGTGCATGTTTCCAAATGAGACAAGAGATTACTGCCAAAGTGCCCAGCACCAAACATTCCCACGAGGAGCCCATTATTCTCTTGCAGGTCTCAGAACCGACACCCCAGGGAGCTCATCTGATTGAGGCTCTGCTCACTGGTGCTCAGAGCTGGTGAGCCTGGTATTGAACCAAGTGTAAATCACTGCCTTCCATCTCCCACTCAAGTTACTCTTGCTTTCCACATTGATACCAAGATTTGTGACACAGCCTCTCTGCATGATGCCAAAAGCCATCTCCCTCCTCATGCCATATGGGGAAGGACCTCTTTGCAACCATAAAACCTTGAATCGTACAGAGAAAAAAGGTCAGATCCTGTAGGAACAGCTCAGAGCAAAGAAATGCTGATGAACTGTCTCACAGGAGAGCACACTAGTTAAGACCTGTAAAAGGTTCAGATTTCCAGTCCTATAAAGAACTCTGAGGTCCTGAAAGATACCCAGTTGGCAGGCAGCCCATTTCCTCTGCTGCACGGCTGGTAAAACCCTCCTGCTCTGATCTGTGTCCCAAATCAGGCAGATACCTGAGAGGGAGGAGGACTCCCTCGTTTGTACTCACTGCACCTCACAGGGCTCACGGCTCGTGCTCTCCTTCCCTTAGTGACCAATCAAAAATTTAAAAAGGTGACAAAGAGCCAGATGTAAATAGAACTGCAGTGCCTAGAAAGTCAGAGCACAGATAGGATCAGAAGACAGACTGTAATTACAGGCCCTGCTACTTATTACATAGGCCAGTTGGGCTACATGAGCCTTTGGTGGAAACTTCCTGTGCAATTAATAAAGGAGAAACAGAATACTTTTGCAATCACTTTTCTAGCTTTCACTGTGGGGGTCCAATCCTGCCATCCTGGATTAGCTCTAATCATAGACAATCTTTCTCTGCATAAAATGAAAGCATCTGTTCTGTAAGACCAACAAAAAAAAAAAAGAAAAAAGAAAAAAGAAAAAAGAAAAAAAGGACAAAACCCTCATTGCAAACCTACACCATGCAATCAAGAAGGAAAGGAAACTGATCCTGATCCCCCCCAGATCGTAATCTGACAATGTTTTCAAGGCATCTGGCAAAAAGGAAAAAGAAAGAAGAATGCTATGAAATATTTAAAATCCTACTTCTGTCAAGAATGCATGAGAGAAGAAAGGTGAGTTTGAAAGGGCTGCATTATTTGTAAGGTAAAACCTGAAAGCACCACCTTTTGCATAGAGGCATGAGGTGCCCTTGGCCTGAGCCAGGGCGGTCCTGAGAACAAACACCAGGCACTGATTCACAGGGACTGGTGTGACAAAGTCAAGGCTGGGTGTGAGAGGGACCAAAGCACTGTCCTGCAACACCCTGGGATGTACCACAGGACATGCAGGGTAAGGAGACAGGTTGGTAATACAGCAAAACAGCTGCACCTTTGCAGCCAGCAACTGATCACCCTCATCTAAAGCTTGAATCAGATTTTCAAGAGCAGGAGAAATTGAGCATCCCCAAGGGTGGATTTCTCCTAAAGGCTTTTTAACTGCTTTTTGGTGACACTGTCAACTAAGAGACTTCCAAGGAAGGGGAGACTGCCCTGTGAGATCTGAGATGCATCAAATGACACTCTGCTTTGCTCCTGCACCCAGGATATTGCCCTTTCCAATCCCAAAACCCCACTGGTACAGAGCGCCTTTGCAGAAAGATCTCATCAGGGCCTGACCACCAGACTGATCCCAACTCCATCACAAGGAGCATGCACAGAAAAGGGGTGGATGTGCCCAGCTGATAAGGAGGGAGCTCCCAACCAGATATTCAGGAGTTCCAATGCTCAGCTGAGCGTTCTTCCACCTGCCTGCTGTACAGCCCCATTAGAAACCATAATAGACTTCAGTACTGGTACTGGGCGTACAAATGGGACCAAAATGATCCTGAAATGCCAAAACAAAAGACATTTTGGAACAAAATTGGCCCAGCCACAATCCCCACAATGCTTGCATAAGATAGAAAGAAAGAATCCCTAGAACATATTTATCAAAAGCCATTTTATGCAGATTTTTCCTTCTGAATATTTAAAACATGGTGAATATTAAACTTCAGAGATTCTTAATATGTTCCAAAGCCCCACAGACCTTTGAAATGCTAGCTCATCAATATGCAACATCTAATCTTGTCAGGAAAAAAAAAAAAAAAAAAAAAAAAAAGAAGGGGAAAAAGAAAAGCTATTCATCCTCTGCACACAGAGGTTACAGTAAGAATCCCAAGGAAAATAAAAAAATCAACCAACTTCCAGCATCTTATGCAATAGGTTAAATTTACTCTGGTTGGGAAAGTTTCACTTTCTGCAAGAGAGAAAGTGCCTGTACGTGCATAGCTACTGGAAGCTTCTTCTGAAGTGTGAGGCTGAGACCGTGTAGCTGGATTACAGTAAGTAGTTTATTAAAAAAAACAAGGCTTGTGGCTTTGCATCCTGTTCCAGTCCAATGCAGTCTCAGGATCCCCTCTCCAAAGGCCAGCAGACAGTGTGCCACCTAAAAATCCATTCTAGTCCAAAACGCTGTGGTTGAAATGGTTTTGCTTGTTTATAAAGTTTAGTGTTTCGTATCGCTTGCATCTGACCTTCAGCAGAAAGAAAAGCTCAGTTAAATTGTGCAAATATGTACCAAATGGGAGCAAGGGAAGGCAGCCAAAAATGCTGCATGAGCTTTTGCAGGGCTGCAGCCTTTTAGGAGCACCAGTTAGATGAACTGGATGAGAGGCCAAATTGATTTAGGCTCCAGGCAGGAGCTTAAAACACCATGACATCCAAATTCACAAAGAAAATGTTCTGTTACTGCAACCCCAAATTTCCTGCACATGAAAACACTGTTTTCTTTCATCTTTAGGAGATGCTCGTTCTGTAATCCGACATTTAAAAATGAACAAACAAACAGGAGTCAGCTGACAAAGGATTCTTGCTGGTGAATGGAAGTAGGTCACTCTGAGTATTTAGCCTTTACAGTCTGGCTTAATATTAGTGTTGTACACAGAGCAGTAACAAAACTGCACTGGAGACAGGGAAAGACTCTAATTTTGTCTTTTCTGTGAAAATTAGCATTAACGTTCTGCATTAATGTGCAATGCCTCCCCAGCACCCGATATCTGGTTAATTAAAAGAAAAACCACAACCACAAAGCAAACCACACACTAAATTAAACAGCAACAAAAAACCCTTACTGGTCAGCCTGCATTTAAAGACATCTCAGTATGAGTAATTGGGGAGAGAGGAATTTTCCTGAAGGAACATAAAAGAAAATGAAAGCTCTGCATACAAGACCAAATAAAATCTTCTGTCTCTCACGAATGCAAATTCTGGCTGCCCTTTTACAAAAACATATTAAAGGAATATAACTGGAGGAAAAAATAAAAGAGGAAAAGCTAATAAAATCATTTTTGAGGAAAAAAAAATTTAAAAAACAAACTATCCTTCAAACATATTTCTTCATGGTAAATCCCTGCAATCATGTGGTTCTAAATTACATGGTTAAATATGACTGAAAAAGTAAGGCACAATTTCATAATAATTTTAAAAGCAATAATTATAACAATTTTCTTTGATATCCATGTGGCAGGCCACTGATACTAAGGACACACAAAAGTACTTGATTAAAGATCTGAACAAGTTTTTCCAACTACTAGCTAAGACTCACAATACCTCGGTGAAGTAAGTAAGAAACCATCTTTACTGCAAAGATGAGTGCACATTGAGGACGTGGAAAAAATGGGTAAGAGAGAGGCTTGTAGACAAGGGAGGAAAGCAGAGATACCCCAAGTGTGATGCTCCTGGGGAGGGATTATAACCCCTGGAAATGTAAAGGTAATGCCACCACTGGGGCTTCTGTTTCCTTCCTCATTTTTTAAAATATCTAGTAGGATAAGAATACTGGACAAATAGCAAAACTAAAAAAATAAATTAAAAAAAGGTTTAACTGGATGCTCTTGCTGCCCATGATAAACTCTGTGCTTCCACACATTACATGAAGCCAAAGAGACCAGAGACACGTAGTCAGGAATAAAGCCCAGAGGAGTATTAGTAGCAACAGTCAATATTGCAGCCTGTATTTCTACTCAGTTCTAGCCCCACAAACACCTGATATGCGTGTGTATGCCAGACTGCTCTGCAAGGGTGGAACTCAGGATTTTTCAGACCACAGCAGAAAATTTCCAGGCTAAGTGACAGCTGTTCTTCAATGTCCACCAGGAAATCTACTGAGGTTATGCTTTTTCTCTTAGATTTTTAGATGCTGGATGAATGTTGTAATTTCACAGGTGTAAAGTCTGTTCTCTCTCAGGCTCCAAGTGCCAGTTGGACAACCAACTGTTGCAAATTCAGAGTTGAAATGCTGAGGGAGACAGGTAATATTTCTAGAAATGTTTAAGGAAGAATGTCATTCCCAAGCCCAGAAAGGAGATGAAGTTTAATCAGTATCTTTTGATTTTCATGGCACTTGACATAATGTGCTTATATTCTTCAGTAATTTCAGGGGAAAAGGCCAAACAGAAGGAGATCCCAAGATAAAGACAGAGAAGAAATTTTCAGTTGCCTCAGAAAAAGACACTGGCAGTCCCATAGCCAGCAACTCTATGGCTTCAAGACGGATAAGAAAAAAGAATGCAACGGAAGTAACACTGTTATTTTAAGAGTCACATTACTTGGATTGCTCTAACAAAGGAAACAGTGACTTCAAAATTAGCAAAACTAGTTAAAAATAGGGGAAAAAATCTTGTGAAAAGTTTCAAAGCATTTTTAATTTCTCCAGGTCCAACACTGAACCACTTCCCAAGAATATTTGCTTGGTTTTATGTAGAATTTTTATCCAAAGAAATTTTCACATTTGTTACAGAAACTTTAATTTACCAACAGAAGAAACCCAAGAAGTACAAAAAACTGTGAAAGACAACATGGGTCTTTGAGAATAAAAATATTTTTTAACAATTATGAAATTTATTTGGATAAAAATTCAGTATAATTTTAACCATAACAGCAAAAACAATCACCAAAGTTGCGGGAAACATTATAAAAAGAGAGAATTTCTCATAAAAAAAGCCCCTTCTGATATCACATAATTTAGTGTAAAAATTGCAACCAGCTCTAACTGGAAATAGTGTTCTCACAGCTCTCTTGGTCTGTATTTTACTAACCTCTAGGTTATGGAGCAGTTCCTGCCCTCCTTCCACAAGAAACCCTCAGTTCCCATTGCTGGTGTTTTCTCATGGGCATTTCAGCATGGTGGGATGGTTCAGCAGCCCCTCTCCAAGAGCCCCAGCCTGCAGCACTGAACCTGTGCAAGGTGCTGTGCAGCCAGGCTGCTGAACAAACACAAACCAACACTGCGACCCCACTGCAGGAACCAGACACCAACAGACACCAGCCAGCAACTCAAACCTTTCTGAGCCACTCAGCACAAGCACCAGGTGTCTAACATTTATCCTTGACATGGGATTGCTCCCAAGAACCTTCTCTTGGGTCCTGTTATCCCTTGCCTTCCAGACTTCCTCAAAATCAAAAGGAAGCAGCATTTATCAAACCTAAACCAGGCTTGAGCTAACCACAGCCAAGCAGCAGCCCTAGCAGGTCCAAAGAGATTTCAGACAGACTTGTCACATATTCTCTTTAGCAACCATCATTTCTTTAAAGACAATTTTTTATTTTTTTTTTCTCTCATTCTTCTCAGGCACATTTTGCTGATAGGCAGAAAGTCAATTTAAGGCCTGTGTTTTGTGAAAGCCTCACTCCTACTATCATGATGAACACTATTATGTAGAGTGACAAACACTTTGGTACTCCCACATCTCTATGATTAAGTCATTACCCAAGTGTTTTGTAGCCATGATAAAAATCTAAGAATTAAAATATTAACACTCCTCCCAAAACCAAAATTAAATGTGTGCTATCTGATAGGCTAAAGAATTGGTTTGGCTTTTTGTTTTTAAAAGTAATGTTCAATGAATAAAATAAGTGACAATAAAACGATCACATTCACAAAATACTAGTGTTAACCTTGGGGATATGCTTAAGGATTGGGCTGTAACCAAGGCAACCCAATCTCCTGGAGAAAGTTTAAGTAGACAGTTTTAAAACCATTGCCCAAAGAAACAGTAAATCTGGCTGTAGGGCTACTTGTGACATATGGAAGGTGCCACAACCACCCAAGACAAAGCACTTATCTTGTAACAACTCAGCCTCCTGTCATCCAAATGTTACATTTGATCAGCTGTGGTGCTCTCCTGCAGTTGGCATAAGGGTGACACAGGAGCCATTTCCTGTGTTCTAGATAATTTGATAGAAGTTTGACTGTGCCCACATCCTGCTTGGATCAAACCTGAGTGATCAGGGGATAAAGAACCAGCCTGGCATTAATGGCTTATGTCACACCCTGCAATGGCTTTAAGTCTACGCTTAAACAAACCCCAGGGACTTAAATATTTTGCTAAATTAGAACCTGATCCTGGGCCCTGTCTGGCCATACAAATCATGGGATCAGGCCCTACTTGCCAACAAATACTAGACAAAGCAGCATAAGCAGAAACTGCAGACTTGAACAGAAATGTTTGTGTGATCTTCCAATTCTTTCTGAAAGGAACAGTTTGGACATTAACACAGCCGCAGATGATGCGAACTTTTGTCACGGCTAAGAAGGTCCAACTTTAAAATAGCAAGGTCTCTTTGGCAAAAAGACTCCTTCTTTGGAACAGATGAACGTGATATATTATAAATATGTGATAAATATTGTGATGAAGCCATATCCCAGTGGTTCTTAATTGCAGTACAATTGAGATAAATCCCACCAGCATTTCTTAATTAAATCCCGAAGCATCAGTGGGGAGATTTCCATATACATGTGGGTGATGAGAGCCTCTGTGATGTATATACAATATCTTTCAAATATATTTATAGCAATTTTGGAAAACAAAACTACACAAAATAAAGAAGAAGGTTTTGGACACCCCTTCCAACAGGCAGATGGCTTTGGGGTTTAGGGATGAAAAAAAATCCCATGATAATACCTTTGCACAGATGTGTCAGGTCTAGAAAACAGCCAGAGCACCTCAAACATCAACACTGTTCAATCTTTGTCAATTGTATTTCATCCATGAAGTATTTAACGCTTGAAAATTTTGGCTCTCACCTCTGTGCATGCCAGCCCAACTCACCACAGCACTCCCATAACAGAGAGGATTCAGAGCTGATCTCCTGGCTGGCTGCGTGCATTGAAATGGGCTGGAGTCCCAGCCCTACATACCAGCAAAGTTTTCTGGAAAGAGAAATAGAGCTCCAGAAATCAGTAGTTTGGGCTAGTCTGTGACTAGTTAAATCCCCATAATGTCTCTGGGAAACTGCAAAGCAGCTCTCTCACGCAGAGGGCAGAAGACAAGGAGCCGTATGACTTGCTCCAGTCCAGCCTATGGCAGGGCTGTAAAAAGCCCAAAGGCTCTGAACTTGAGTCCTCCTTAGTCTAGGCCACATTCTGTTGGAAGGTACAGTAGTTTGTTCCCGTCAATTACCCCAGGGTTTTCAGGAGAGTCTCATCAGCCACAAGAGTAAGGAAGATCGAAGCTATGTTTTCTGCCTGATGAATGGCTCATTCTGCACCCAAATGCATCCCATTATCACCTGTGCTTGTATCCAGCACTGACCTCCCCTGTTTTTGCAGGGTTAGCTCAAACTAAATATGCTCAGTATTTGCAAGTTTTTTTTTGACTGGTGGTGGTGCAGACTATGTGTCAAGAAGCGAGCTCAGAAGGACCTTAGATGCCATGGTTCAGGGAGCAGCAGCCCAGGTGGAACCTGGTGGGAGCCAGGGTGCCAAAAAATCTGTTTATGTCTAAGGCAGTAACATTCTTGCAGGCCAGGGTAGAAATCCAGTACAAAAAGTCAAACTGCTTTAGCACAGTCCCTATGGTGGTGAAGGAAGTGTGCTCAATGATGCCACCCTTCTACAAAGAAGGATTCATTTCAAGTTGTGAATTTTGGGAAACTTCCCTGACACTGGTGAAGTTTGCCAGCCTATAAACCATGTAAGGAATGGAGGTTCAGACTGGTATTTCTGCATTTGAATTTACCACAGACAGCTGAAGCCACTGAATATCACAGTGCTCTTCCAGAAAGTTTAGTGCTAAACTGAAAGGAAATGCACCATTTGCAGGAACTGCAGTATCCCATCACAATTTTTCCTTTTTTTCCTATCAGTTCAGCTCATCTAACTTTTCTTTACAGCATTAGTGGATATATTCTCTATAACAGAACCTGATACAAAGAGGAAAGCACCACATTCTTATTGTTTTTCTGTGGGATGCATGAAAAAAATCTTTTAACTTACTCTTGAAAGGTGCCAGTTTGTCACTTATATGGTCAATCAGCCTGCAACTGTTTGAGTTCTGCTTCTTAATTTAAGTGCAAAGAAAGGTATGTTCCTTGATTACATCTGCAAATAAGATATTAATGTCAATTCAGTGATACGAAAATTACTCCCTCACTATGTAATTTGCACCTTAGTTATTATGGGTTTCATGAACAAGACTATTATAACTGCTCAGAATGCCATGGATTTCTAATTTTTTGATTTGTTTTTATTAACCAAACTAAAAAAACCCCAAAACTCCCCAAACCCACAATTACAGGAAAAAAAGTATTATTTGTGCCCAGGTTTCATTTACCTTGGCATATATATAAATTTCGGACTGAAGATGAAAATACTGCTGCTGGCCCAGCACTCTACTGCCATGATTTTCACCAGAGGCAAGTTCTAAGTGTCTGGGATAAAAAGGGGAGAGGAAAAGAATTGCCTGCCTTTTGGGATGGCATAGTGAAGGGCTTAATACCTTCTTTAACTTTTTTAGTATGAAAACTGAACATTTACTTAGGACAATCTTCTTTGCTCTTATTGAAACAAGATCTGTTTTTTTAAAATTGAAAAATACAGATCACATGTGCTAACATCAGAGAAATGTGTATCATCCCAAAGCCTGATTCAATCCCTGTTACTGTTGAAGGAAAACCTTCCCACTGCAACAACACGAGATGGAACAAGATTTTATTGCTTGAATGTCTACCCAGATACCAACACTGCCAGTGGTCCCACCAGAATGGGCTGTATGAGGGAGTGATGTAAGATTTTTTGAGCATCGCTTCGCACTGTTCTATGTAGTCATTTTTATCTTTTTTTTAACCACTGGGATTTCAGAAATGTGTTTCCAGCCCCACATCCCTTAAAGATCTTCTCAATGGACGTGACTGGCTTATGCCTCTGGTAAATCAAAAGCAGGTTGTGTGTGTGTAGTGTGTAGTGTGTGTGTAGTGTACAGTGAGTGCAAGCTCACATCTTTCTGTGATTGCTCATACATTGTGAATTGGAAGCATCACTACTGAATAAATTTATGCAATAGCTAAGTAGATTTTCATGAGTAAAAGAAAAGTCCTATTCAACTGGAAGGGAGTGGAGACAAGTAAGGGCCTAAGAAACAACCAATCTGTGTCCCAAGAATACAAAATCACACCTACACTCTGGTGTAGCACAGTTGCAGTTGCACTGTTTGTATTAATGCTGGGTCTGCTCTCACACCTTCTAGGACAGTGGAGCTACTTCTGCTGGTGACACAGATCTTATTAAAATCACCAGCAGACATTGAAGTCCCATGATTTCAATGAAAGCTGGCAAGGTTCTCAAAATAACTTGGAAGAAGTAACTACCTCAGCCATCTTTCACCCTCTACCTTCATGTACTTAGGAAACAGGAATCAAACACAGAAGCATAGTAAGGACCATGTTCAGACCTCCTTCTACAGGCAGGTAACTTAGATGCTGTGACCCTTAACTCCATCAACTGCAGATAGAGCAGCTGCTCTGACTCACTCAGTGTCCTCCTGAACAGTTGTGTCTAAATTAGGTGCCTGTCATGGGCAGTCTGAACATGGCCTCTTAAATTGCCCTCTTGTTCCAAGGCCTTCCAGTTTCACTTTTTTTTTTTCCTTTTCTTATTTTCTTTTTGTCAATAACAGAGATTTAGACCCTAGGAAAGAAATCATGCAAAGCTTGTGCAATATCCCCCAATGGGCATCCTGGGGAGGGTCACAGTTGATACTCAGAGGTCAGTGCTGGCCTTGGCAGTCAGAGCCTGGATCCGAGCAGAGTTGCAGGTCTTGCACAGGATGTGCCCATCCAGAGGGTAACAGCCCTGATTGTCCCCTTCAGACAGCAGGCCACCACAGTCCTAGGAAACAAGTGAACATGAAGAGCAAAGTAAATAAGAAAGAGCAAGATTAAGCAAAGAATCTATTAGCCAAAGAATCTCTCTCCTCACTCTCCACCTTGTAACAGGATCCAGCCTGAGTCAGCGCAAAGCATGAAGCTGAGGTACGTGATGTCTTTTACGATTAAGTCATTTTCTGATAAGAGACAATGCTGCAGAAATGATGGGTTCCCAAGCTCTCTGCTGAATTTAATCCAATTGAAAATAAAAGGAGATTATTCCCTTCACATTTCTGAGGAAGCAAAGGTCTTTAGCACTGGAGAAACATCAAACTGAAGCACATATTTATTAATTTTAAAAAAGGATAAAAGAGAAGCATCACTGGGAAAAAGTTTAGTACCGATATCTGACTACAGATAATCTCCTTTGGAAGAGTTAACACTACAAACTCACAGCCTCCATTCCAGGAGCGGCAGCTAAGCAAAGTCCCTGCCTGTCTTCCCTTACCAGAACTGTCACCCGTGTTTGTATTAAAATTGGCCAAAAAGGTTGTGGCAAAAAGGAGGATGTCAGACAGGAATATGGAAACCCCACTACAAGACCCCCAAACCTGCTCCAGAGACCTCAGCCTGTAAGCTTTGAGTATAGCTGCTAGGAAAGCTGGAAATTACCCCTCAACATGTGATCAAGCTTGGCTCAGGACCAATGGATCCATGTGTGAAAGCCTGGGTATCTCAGCAGCCAGCATGGGGACATGCTGTATGACGAATTAGGCTCTACAAAATTTAATGTAAGATTGCCCCAGCATCTTAAAAAATAATGGGCCTAAGTAATGGGCTGATATGTACCCTGAAAGCCAAGGTCAGAAGGAGAATTGAACCAGATGCCTCCAGTTTCAGCCTAGACCTTTAAACCTTAGTCCGTCCCTCCTTCCAATTAAGGTTATTAAAACCTGCAACTGCAATAAAAAATATATTTGGCCTCATCTTCTTACCCTGCCATCTGGCTGATGTATTATCCAACAAGTAACACAGCACTAAAGATTTCTTGAAGGTTCCCTCACACAGCTGTTCCCACATGCTAATTGCTTTAAGGTGATTTTTATTCTCTGTCTTCAGATTCTTACCATCAAAATTACATGAAGTGTGTAATGAAACTGAACAGGAGAAGTAGCACAAAAAGCATTGCACAAAACAAGAATGATCATGTTTATGTGTCCATTAAAATTCTTCAACCCAGAGCCCTATGCTGAGTTTCCTGTACAATCTTGCTCAAATCCTAACATGCATTAGCTTTCATTTTAAGAACATAAAGATGAGCTACATTTGTGTCCAGGCCATAATTTATTAAGTTCTCAAGTATTAAGCCCTAATTGCCTGAGTCACATTCTTTTGCTCTCCTAATGAACCTGTTACAAACAAGGGACCTGATTTTTCTCTCATTCGCACGGATATAAATGAGGAAAAATTCCTCGCTTGCTGAAGTCAAAGAAGTAATTTGATTGTAGAGCCAGTGTTACAACAGGGTATACCTGTTGTGTGAGCAGTATGAAGTGCTGATGAAGTTAAGGCAAGCCTTGCTTTGTGTCCCTGCTGTGCCTGGAATACCAACCTCGCACCGGTAGCACTGCACATGGAAATCGCGATCAAGGGCGACAATGCGCACGGTCTCCTCTTGTCCCGGGGCTGGCATGATGGGCTCCTTACACACAGAACACCTTGGGGCAAATTTCCTGAGGAAGCAAGAGACAGGCACAGTCATCCTCAAGCCTGGGGCAAAAGTTTTTGTTAACTGGACCAGCCAGCCAGAAATGTGTGCATTTGTACCTACACACACACGTATGTGCATACGCAATACAGGTTGGTGCTCTGCACAGCTCCCTCCTTGCTAAAAAGCAGGCAGGAGCACTTTAGTCTTACAAGGCAATTTCAGGCATGCAGGATATTAAAGAACATTTATTAGGAGAGGACTTAGAGAACTTCTGCCAGGCAGCAAAGCATTTTGCTGCCCTAATTAAGAACTGGAGTGCCGGTTGAATGACCTTCAATTGTGTCACCTATGCACTTGCCACAACCTTCAGCCTCTAAGAAAATCCACGCAAGTCCCAAGGTTAGAAAGATGACCAGGATCTGCTTCAAAAGCATCTCTTGAAAACAAAAATCAAACTACTAAAATTTGGAGATTGGAACAAATAGTTTAAAAGTCTGAAAAAAAATGGTTGAAAATAATGACCTTGCACTAACACTAATTTGTTAAGGTTTATGCCATCCCCTTAAAACTTCCAAGCCATCTTACCCACTTATGCACACAGAAACACACTTCTGGCTGTGCTCACTCTCAGACAAGAAGCACCAGGGCAATTCTGACTTGCTGCATTTTTTAGCTAAATCCAACTCAGTTATCCAACAGGTTGTTGTCCAGGCTTAAAAGGGAACAGGTCTGGGTGCAGAGACCCCAGTGTTCTCTCTTCAGTCAGCCTGACTTCCAATTGTATATTGACAATTGTATAGTGCATGAAGAGACTGACTTGAATCAGGGTGAGCTCAGGGATCAAGAGAAGCACAACCTTTTCTTTTTTCCCTTCTATTGCTCACTATATGGCCTTCTGGATGATTCACCCATGTTCTGTATTCCCTCTGGTTTTGCTCCCCTCAGGTCCCATGAGAAGTGGCCATCTCTGCTCCAAGACTTGGGAACATTTAGCTTGTGGTGGATCGTTATCTGCTGTTTTCATTCAAAACTTACTGGTACCAGTTTGCTGGCTGCAAATTCTGCCTGCAAACAAGGAAACCTACACCCACAGAATCTGCTGCCATGTAACGAGAGCCAGGGTCAGGGGCTGCGGTGTGACAGAGGGCAAAGCTTATGGCAAACAACAGAACACAGGGAGATCAAAGGCCCTTCTCTTCTGAAATGCCTAGTAAGGATTGACTCTGCCACCCAGCCTGTCACATGAACCACCTCGGAATTAACTATCTTAGAAAAGAAAAAAAAATAAAGTCTATCTGTACTAGGAATAAAGAAAAATATTAATTTCACTGGCAGCAGATGAAAGATGTCTGTGTAGCTGTGATCTAATGAAATAATGAATTAAACAGTGGCTATAACGAGTGCTCTGAAAAGTAACTTAAATGGATCCTGATATGACCGGAGCTGTGATGGCAATTAATTATGCGCTGCTTCATGCAGGCCCTTGCTTGTGCCATTTAGCTCAAATGTGGTACTTAAAAAATACTTCAACATTTTCTTTGTCCAGGCTACTGTGAGTAATTCGTTATGAGACAAATATTATCTCCCAGGATCCTGAGATCATTCCTGCAGATTTCTGGGGATGTGGATCTGTTACTGTGGGGTCTGAGCTCAGGGGTAGTGTGAGTGAGCATCAGCTACAGTTTTGTTCTCAAGAGGATGCAGATGTAAAACACTCAACCTCCAGATCAGGAGGACATGTCATCCCTAATCAATTAAAACTGGGATGGCCAAAGTACTGCAAAATGTGTGGTTGGCCAAAGACATTCTGTATGTCACATTGGGTCTTGTGCTATTCCCATCACCTTCCCCTCCTCAGTCCTTCACTCAACAATTTTTATGTCCTTCCTTGCACTGACAGCCTCCCACTTTCCACTCTCAGAGCCCTGAGGTCCGTATGCAGTCACTGCCAAAATACTTCAATGTGGGACATGAAAGCATGTGAGCCCTTGGCCTGTGGAGCTTTGGAAGGGGCACTCTAAACTGTTCAGGGGGTGTGAGGGAAGTCCTTCAGGTGCCTGAGTAGTGCATAAAATTCCTGTTGGGCCTGTACTCAGGACCACATTTTACATTACACACAACTGGTGGCATAGAAAAGCAACGCAACACAGCAGCTGCCAATTAACCCAGCCTAGCTGAGCTACAGGGAACATCCTCCTGTTGGATTCTAACATGCCAGTTAATTGTGGCTGCTTCCCTTTCTGTCAAGTCAGCCAGCTTCTTTGAGTTTTCAGACCCACACACTGATGTCATGAGGCTCTAATTAAGTCTACCCCCCTAGAAATTAAGAGGTAAATGGCTGAGATGTAAACTCACATTTGTCAGTATTGATTTCATCTTTTAATTGAGGGGTGTAATGTATCTGTCTTTTCCATACAGGGCAAACATTTGTGCTCTGATTATATCTACCTGTCTTCCCTAGATTAGTTGTGATGATGGGGGTGGTAGCATGTCAGTGACAGAAATTACTTGCAGCTATACCTTTCAACTTACTTTAAATAGCAGTTTCACTATAAATTATTACCAGGGCTGTATTTTTAGTAGCTTTAAAGAGCTAATTAGCGACTAGAAACAAAAGGAGCTGTGAGCAACCCATGGCCACTGAGAACCCTCTAGGAGGTAAGCAAACACCTGCAGAGTGCAGGAGGACAGGACCTCTCTTAATTGCTCAGTGGAAGAAGAAGGACGATGTGAAAGTGCAGTGAGGTAGAGGCAGTGAAGAGAAACATGCACGGTGAAAGGCAAGAGGAAGGCAGAGCACTTAAAACAAAAGGACACAGAGGTTATCCCTCAATTCAGCTCTAAGCAAAACAGACATCAAGCAGAATCGTCCCCTAACCAATTAACCTTGTATGCCACGGTGTGCCTGCTTGGAGCAGAGCTCTTCCTACTACTTAAGAGCCTTTGGAGGAAGTGGCAAGGGTTCAGGACTTCCTGAAGGCTCGGTATGGAAAAGGAGAATTTTTAGGGGCAAAAAACAAAGACAACAAGCAAAACACTGACAGCAGCTTAGGCCTTACTTATGGAAATCCTCGATGCAGTGGATGTTGCCACCAGCATCCACAGTGAAGGGGATCCCATCCAGGCTGCGATGGCACATCACACAGGTGAAGCAGTGGGGGTGGTAAGCCTTCCCAGTGGCTCGCAGGATCCTTTCCATGATGGGCTTTGCACAGACACTGCACTGCTCCAGTGTATTCTGCAAAAAAACCATGCACAACAGATGTGAGCACCATCTCAGCAGGACACTTACAAAGGTCAGCTGGGTTGGAGGCTGCTGTTGGTCTTCTTGGAAGCTTTGGGTACCTTCTTTTCATTTCTTCTAGATAAAGTGCAGTACAGTCAACAGTTATCAAAGAATATGATAGCACAGGGCGTGGGTCAAGCCTTTAGAGCAGTGTGAGAACACAGACCAGAGCCTTCCTTCAGAAGCTCTGACAAGTGATCAGAGATGGCTCATCAGGTGGATTATCTGAGACACAGCAGCTTCTGTAGCCAGGAGCACATGAAGGAAGGAGTTGTGCAGCCAGCCTGGGCTTTTGCCTCTGGACTGTCCAGTCTGAGCAAGCTTTTGCAGCAGAGTTCATTAGAGACAAGTTCCACAGAGGGAAGTGAAGTGCAAACTCCTGGGGCTACTCAGAGACCCTGTAATTACTTTGCCAATGCAGATCCCATAAAAATATCTTTATCTGCCTTGTATGAAAACCTTGATCTTCCTCTTTCACCACAGAGAATACTGCTAAGTCTTCATAGAGAGAACAAAGCAGTGGCTGCAAGGAAAGCATCTGCAAGGACAGGAGTTCAGGATGACTTAAATGCTTCATTTATCTCCGGCCTATGATGTTTGAGATAATGACTGTGAAATGCCAGCTCTAAGGCCATGATCCTTGCTGCACAGGTTTACATACTAGCCTGCTCCTGAAGTGCTGGAGCCAAAATTTCCCACTTTTCAAGTGGGGTCCATTGAATGATTTATCTCATTTCAGCTCTCACTCACCCTTGCAGTTAATTATAGAAACACTAAGATAATTTTGTTTCAGATGGTTGTCTGCAAGCCACAGCAGCCCTTCTGACACCAACTGGGTAACTAACCATTTCAAAGCAAGCACTTTAAAAGACACATGCCATGAATGGAGGATGCAAACCACATAGATACAAACAGTAAATCCGTGGCAATGATTTGTGTAATTTCACTGGACTTAGAAAAGCAAACTTCACCTACTATTCTTGCTTGATGCACCTGAAGTTTTTAAATATTGCTATCAACCAGAATTTGCATCTTGGGTGAGGTAGAAAATCTGTAATTACACTATTGATTATTATTTAGATGGACAGAAATAGGGAGGTGGGGGGAAAAAGGAAAAAATCTAACAGGACAGAAATACAGAAAGCTACTGAAAGGCAGATCTTGTTGACAAACAGAGGAAGGCTAAAGCCCTGCTTCTTCATGCCACAAAATTCCCAGAGAAAGTAGTGCTTTGACTGACTGCATTGTAATTGCTTCTTTGAGCCAGTATTCTCAGGGGCAAGATCCAGTCCTTACATGTGCAACCAGAATGTATTGTAAGGAGATGAATCACCCAGGAGCTCAGAAAGTTCTACACTCACACGTTTGCTCTCAGACATTATCTCTGAGCTGCACATCACTGGTAAGGTACAAACAGAAATACACAAGCTCCTATCAGAGGATCAGAAGGATTGGTTTTGGAAAGGTTGATATGAAAAGTCCTGAATTTCAACCCGTATGAGAATTGCCTCATGCATTTGTAAGGAGAGCACAGCCAGACTAGCACTGAATTCAGGCTGGTTTTTGCTTTATACCTTGTAATAATGGGAAGGAAAGAATGACTGCTGGCCTTTCTGTCTGGTTGCTGTCACCATCATCATCATTATAACGGTGGCTGGTATGCCAGAAAAAACAAGGTCAATAATTTTCTCCATGGAGAAATAACCTGGCAGATTTACCATTTTGCTCTGCATAAGCAGATCACATCATCTCAGCCTGCATCCATGTGGTTCTCGGTGTTTTTCTGCCAAGGAGGGAAGGCAGGATACCTGCGGATACTGATGGAAGATCGTGCCATTCGTAAGGCATTTGTCATGAAACTTTCTGAACACACACAGGTATGGAGCATCTGCCTCCCCAAGTCACTGCTTGCCTCATTTCCAACAGCTGCCAACAGCAACAGAAGTATGAGAACAGGGTAAGCAAAGCACAAAAATTCCTTGGGATTTGCTTCCAGTCTCCACTGATTTCTGGTTTAGGGACTTCCTGAGTCAGAGCTTGGCTTCCCCATACTTTGCCTCAAGTGCATGCTTCTCCCATGAACTTTCCTAATTGATTTTTGAATTCTGATAAATACTGATCCCCCACAACATGACTGGGAATTCCATGGCTTGCTTCCACGCTGGGGACTAATCTGTTCAGCAGCCTGCTGCTGCAGCCCCCCCAGCAGTGTGACCAGAGCAGGCACCTGCAGCAGCAATCCATGCTGCAGAGGGGTCGAGCACCAAACAGCATAGCCTGAAACTGCTCTCACCATGGATCCCATGCAACTCCTGCTCATGCATTTGAGGCACACAGAGTATAAGCACACAAGGCATCAGTACAGCCATCCATCTGACATCCCATGTTAACACTGATTTTGATGGAAACTGCAGTAACCACAACACCAGGCAATCACCCTGCTGGATCATAACTTCTGAAAACACGCATCTTCTGCTCCCAAATCTTAGCTCAGTCACAGTTTGACATTCTCACAGCTAAGTAACACAGGTAACCAACTCCTGATTAAGCCTTCTATACAACTTAAAAATCAGACCTGAGAAAATTATTCTTTTCATCCTTCCAAGTTTGTACCAGTAACGAAAAACAAAGTCATTAGTTTCAGACTCCAGCTCACTCCCTGTCTGGGAGTGTATTTGCTTAAGCCTCTTTCCTTGCTAGAACCCTGGCTGGCTCACACCCTTCTCTTCAAGGTGTTACCAGATGATGCCAAAGGGAAAGCTTCCTTAATTCACACCCATTTGACATCAGGTTGCTGTAAGGCAGGATTTGGCCTGTGAAGCTACCAGAGTTTTCTTTGATTCTCTAATCAGGTTATCTCACATGCCTAAGTGCTGCCGCAGCAGCTAACAACCTGCACAAAGGTATTTCTGCACATTATGGGAACAGCATCCCTGTAGGATTAGAAGTTTGGCTTCTTGATTTTGCTCTCTTTCTCTCTTCTAACTCTCCTAGCACATCCTGGAGCTTTCAGACCTTCAAAAAGCCAAACAAGATGAAGAAAAATGCCTAACAGGTCTATTTTCCTTCTTTTCTCTCCAGCTGTTGTTGCAAGCCTGCTCTGTAATCAACAGGTAGAGCTGAATGCATCTGATGAGCCACGCTGAGAGCTAAGGCAAGGCACAAAGAAGAAAGATGAGAAAAGCTAGGAAATATCAGACCTAAGGGTTGTGGTCACATTCATGTCATAAGAATATGGACCACAAATCTAGTGTGGGCTGAGGGAAAAGTTTACCATTCTTTTCCCATATTTTGGCCAAGAGGCAGGGAGTGCCCTTGTGTCTCCAAATCTAACTAATTTTTTTGGGGTTTTAAAAGCGTAGGGAAAGAGTCATCCATTTCTAAATGGAAGATTGGCACAAAGTTTAAGGCTGAGTCTTGGTCCATGTCTCTTGAGGGTAGAACATCCATGGCAAAGCAAAAGAATCTCACATGGGGAGAATAATACGCCCTGAATACCAACAAGAAAAATAATCCCAAACAAAGATACACTAAAACAAAAAGAAAGAGCTATAATGACCAGGACATCATGAATCATCCTGCAAGTTAAAATTAAGAGACTTAAACATGTATAGCACAATCAGTAGCTAAGGGGGAACAAACCACTTGGGAGCAAGCATCTAGCAAGTGGTGGTTGGAGCTGACCTCCCTAGAGCAGTACTTGTCCCTTCAGAAACCACAGAAAGCCAAAGGGAGTTGCTCTGCAGATTTTAGGTTTAAACATGGGACACAAAGTAAAAACTCCAACTGCTGGGAAACGCTTCTGAGTTGCATGGAAGACTGGAACAGGGGAGTGTTTGAATCCTCTCCCAGATGGCAAGGTGGAGGCTTAGGGGAGCAGAGGTGCAGTGACAGCCCAGGGGCTGCAGCTCTTCCTGCTGCCCTAAAGCTGCAGATTATAACCCCTCCTAACCAAACCTGGGGCACAGCAGTAACTCAAAGTACAAGGGCTCTCCCACAATGACCCAGCAATGAGTGCAGAAGAAAAGACACACAGATTAGTCATTGCTTCTTCTGCACTGGCAATTCATCCCAAGCTTTAATGAACGTAAATAATGTCTCCTGCACTGTGAACAGCAGACCGAGGAGAGCTCACGCACAGGGATGTGAACATGGTATTGCTTACTTTGATGGGAGAGGAGAGGGAAGTTGCTGGAATAAATTACATTGGCAACTCATGCACAGGGACACAAACTCACTTTCTGTAAGCACTGCAGAAGAAACACATTTTTTGAAGTGACTGAGCAGAGGAGATGGTTTTAAGATGCACGAATGAAATGTGACTGTGGTGCTAAAAACAGGCACATGGTCCAATACTATAGCTGAACTGTAACTTAGTAAAGTGTGGTAAGTGACATGCTTTAAATCTTGTGACTCTGTCCTTCATTTCCTCACACAGAGAGGAGAGCAGAGCAGCAGACATTTTCCCCTTTGTGGGATAGTTTTTGAGGCTTGAAAATGTTTCCATACTTAAGTAAAGACAGAACACTTTAATCTCAAGAAGCCTTGTGAATTTATAAACCTCAAATTAGATCAGGTCAATTGAAAAACTGCACTCCAAAATAATTGCAAATGGTTTCATTTAGGTTTTGGGTCTGAAAATATATAGTTGTATTATAAATTAAATATAAAGCAGACAGCGGTGGAGAGGGTTAAGTGTCGAGATGCAATTTCAACACTTTAAAACACTTTTTTGGCATTATTTGTAGAAAAGGAAAACCAAGACCTGATTTCCACCCAAGGCTCCCCAGCTGCAATCTCCACAGATGGGTTAAATGCTGGCAAGCATAGCATTTAAGTCACTAATAGCCAGCATAAAATTCCTTCCTGCAAGTCTGAGGAGAGAATTTGGGCATGAGTTAATCCTTTTCACTTCACCTGACCAGCTGGACACATTATTAGCAAAGAGTGACACTCCCCTTCTTGCTGCTCTGAGGGGTACTTTCAACAAGGGACAGCATTGCAGAAGCACCTTGGCTGGTGCTCGGACCTTCAGACCACGCTGCCATCGCTGCATCAGTGTTGGGGCAAGAGATGTGACCCCTGACAGCCTAATTCAGACACAGTGGTGAGGCTGCTCTTTAGATGGTATAGCTTGATTTGCTGAGAGATGGAAAGGAAGATAGGGAAATAAATTACATGGGCAACCCTGCAGTGTTACTAGCATGCTGGTAATGGGTCTGAGCTGTGCTTACAGCTACCCCTTGCACAGCACAGATTCAGGCCCTGCAGATTACTGTATTCAGTGGCTTTTAAACCATTCTTCCAGTCGGCTCAGTTTTTAGTGGCTTTCCCAGCACAGTAGCAATACCATGGCTGGCATGCTTCTCCTCTGCTGGAATTTGCTTTTCTTGTCAGGAAAACTGAATTCAGCTTTGTAGTTTTGGACTCAGAGCAGCTGGAGGTGAATCTGGCAGAAAGTCTGCTCAGCGTACAGGACGGAGGAGTCCCTTCTCCTTGCCCTGTAACTATGAGAGAAAGGCTAGATGTATTTCATGGCTTATGTTAGCAAAGATAACAATGGCATGCAACTGAGTCCACAAATGTGCAATAACAGAAAGGCTGTGATGAAAATGGAACAGTGCTTGAGAAATGCTTCCCAAATGATAAGCAGATGTCAAAATAGGCTCTACAGTGAGAGGAGGAAGGAGCTCTATTTTTCCTATCAAGTGAAGGCAGAGGGATGGCTTTGCCATTGTCTGGGCGTACCAGAGGCTAGAAAGGAAACTTAGAGAAGGCTGCTGGGCCTGGCAAGCACACAAACTGGCCATACTACCTGCAGAAAGAATTGCATCGGTAATGCTGAATGTAATTAATGGTTGGAGCAGCAGAGGCAGGGACTGGGTGACTTCTCTGATGCTCAGTGCCAGTTCAGAGGAAGCCTGCAACCTTTTCTAGCACCACAAAGCCGAGAGAGACGAAAGAACATCAGGGTTAAACAATCTGCTCTGCATTACGCTCAGTGTCCAACCACAACCACATTGACTCCTTCCTGCTAAAAATTCACATGAAGCTTTGTGTTGGAAATTACTTAACTAATTTCTGGCACTCAAAGCTACTCATCTTCTGCAAATCCCTTGCTCTGACAACAGAGGTGTTTGTCCCTTTAAAACAGCAGAGCCTATGAATGTAAGAAATGAGGGAATTGTCCTCTAAACTAGTAGGCTGGAAGATAAAATGCCTGGAACTTCTGGTTTTTAAACCAAGTAGCTACGATAAGCAAAGAATTCCTATGATCTGTGCCTCAGTTGGTCTGTAAATAAAATGGATGTAGAAGTTACATATTCCAGTGAGAAACTGGATATTGTTAGGTTTGATAAATATTTGTGAAGGAGTCTTGTGTGCCTAAATGTTATTCAGAATACTCCAATGAGGCTACATCCATTTGCAAGAGAAAAGTAGTTTAATACTGAGGAAATGCTTCTAACTTACAGTTGTCTTTAAAATAGCACAGAGAATAAAAAAGTCTACGCATACGAAATTTTTTCATCAACAACAATTATAGTTGCATGGAATACCACAGTAAGCCAAACAATTGAATGCATCCTTAGCAATTACTATGTAAAAGAACATTGTTAAATATCTTAGTAATCAGCTCCAGTCTCTTCAGTAATTTTCTAGTGAAGCTGCATTTCCAAACCTACTCACATCTTGTCTATTGCCACCAGGAGAGGGGAGCTGCACACTTCCCAGGGAATCAAAGCACCACATTATGCATGTTTGTGAGCAGAGCTCACTCTTGCTGTTAGCACTGCCACCACAACACACCCCAGGTATGAACCAGTACAACCACATGAAATCGGTCACTCCACACCGGAACTACAACTGGCCCAGAAAACATCCAAGGAAGCTGGGTTAGGCTTTTGGAGCACTGGAGAGAAAAACATCTGTAATGCACAGCAGCACTAGCAGAGCAGGAGACAAGCCTGCCTTGGCAGGGAAGGATGATCTGATAAGACAGTTTCCATCTCTGTTTCCTTTAGTCCAAGGAGATCCTAAATGCACGACCAGACCTTCATTCCAAGACATTGCATAATACAACGCCTGGCACAAGACACTGATTTTCGAAGATTTCTAATTTGAAGGAAATCCCTCAAAATCCCTCCCAGAATGTCAGAGGTAAACAGTTTGTTCAAGGCTCCTGCAGCTGAGGCGAACTGGCTCGGAGCTGCCACGGAAATCCCTGGGCTGCGTCGCACAACAGCAGCCATGCCTCAGCAGATTAGTATTGCTTCACACACTGCGCTCCCTACCTAGGGAGAAACCAGCCCAGGCTTTGCTCAAGGCAGAAAGAAGTGCTTGAGGATTTGCTAGGACTCCTTTTCCACTGAAGTGAACCTTGGTAGATTTAAAAACGATGATATTCTATTAGCTTTGCTCCCAAGGAACGGGGGGAATACACAGCAGGTTTGGATAGCCTGTGCTTTTATCTATTTTTAACACCCACACATCAGGTGAGAGCACCTACAGACCATACATAACTCAGGGCTCTGCAGAACAAAGTGCTCTGGAGGGATAAAGCGAAGCTCTTCCTTATTCCCAAGCGCTCTCAGTCTTTGTGCTGTTGATGTAGCTCTGCTTCCCTTACCTGGTCTTGCCACCCAAATTCCTCAAAATATGATGTGCCTGACCTTGCATGCTTGCCCTGGGAGTTCTGCCTAAATAAAGGCTCTGTCCTATTGTGATTACTTTCTGCACAGGCAGCAGAATTGCATGCAGCTGGGAGAAGTGGCAAACATTGAGCAGATACACTCTCCTCCTTGTTTAGATCCAATTGTGGACAACACAGAGATTTCAAGCTTAATTAGCAATACCAAGGAAGCTGCTAGAGAGGCATTTCAAACTGCTTGCAGTTTAAGCTGATTAGAACTTTGTGAAAACAAAACAAAATTGTGTAGCAAATTGTTAGGCTAAAATTCAAGTCAAACTGAACCACATCAAAGGAAACAGAGAAGTGACTATCGGCAAGAAGTGGGCATTTTTTCTTTTCTTTTGGTGAGGAATTTAATTTCATAGCCTTTAATAAACCAAATGTTCCAATCCAAGCTTGCAACTCTGGCAAGAAGCTTAACCAAAATAACATTGGAACTCAGAGCTGACGGACCAAAGAGACTATAAATTGGTCAAATCTGGGCACAATACAAGAAAAAAATTGAAAATTCCATTCTATTTTCCCATTTTAGAATTTTGATGTAACTGACCATTGACATGGAAATGTTATCTTGACCTTAACTGCTAAAGCTGACTTGCAGAGGAAAAAATGACTGAGACTCTGACATCTCAGTGGTTATTTATAGTTCCCCTCACTCTCCTCTTTCTTGGTATTTTTACATTTGAAATGAGTTCTCGCCTGCCATGCATTTCTTGAAGGACTGTTTGAGCAATGCAAGAATTTGTGACATAAAAACCATCAAGAAAATGGAATTGTGTCGATTAAAATGGAAAACAAATTTTAGTTGGAAACTCTCGTCAGTAAATTAGCGTCCAGCAAAGCTGGGCTTTCCTTGGTTACAGATTGAACTACAAGCCTTTTAACTACAACCTGTTTAAAGCTGGCTTTTTCTGCTTCCTGCGTTCTCCATGAGATATTTCCTGGAGAAACAAAAAAAAAAAAAAAAAAAAAAAAAAAAAAAAAAAAAAAAAAAAAAAAAAAAAAAAAAAAAAAAGAAGAAGAAAGGGCTCTTGCTTGAGAGTCTGGGTTCTTCTAGAGTTTGTACAGGAAAAAATTCAAAAAGACAGCATTTTTCCCCTTCACTCCTTGAGAATAAAAGCCCCTCATCTCTCTAAGCCAGAAGGAAAGGCACACAATCTATTTTCCTCTGCTTATTTCAAGTCACAGATAAGGGCATCTCTAAGTCACTTCTAATGGCTACTAAATAAATTAAATATTCCAGCTGGATATCAGTTTAGCAGCTCTCTGTTCTACCTTAATTGCTCAAACAAAGAGAATGCAAAGCTTCTCCTGAAGACCTCATACAAATCACAAGAGAAATTAATTTTTTCTAGTGGCAGGGCCAAAGCGCTGGAAACTAAGGGTGTTTGGCTTCTGTCCTTGGCTCACCAGTGACTCAGAGAATAATTTAATTATTTTCCTCCTCTATTTTTCATATTATCTATGGAGTGGCTTTAGTCAGCTATTAGGATGTGTGTATGCTCTGACAGAAGTCACATCTCTATTGCAAACACCAAAGTTGGCACCTGGACCTACTAAGAAATAAACACCTTCCCAAACTGAAACAAAATGAAAACCCAAGCAGGAAGGTAATGAGATTTTGCACAGAATTTCATGGAGCTTTCACTGAAACACCTTTTGAGTGCATGATAATGGTTTTTTCAGTGTATATGTGCAAGTTGTGAAATACAGGTCATTGCAGAAGTTCAGCATAAAAATAGCTGCTTTTAATAGATAACATAATCCAGTACAAAGCTTGGAAAAGAACTCCCCCAAAACTCTCACTTGGATGCTGCTGCTACCCAAACTGACAGTGAGAATATGATTTGCCCAAATCCGTGATATGTTTCCTAAAGAGTTGCCAAATACATTTATGTCCCTAATGTGAGGAGAATGTCTTGGAGCCTTTGGGGCAGTGGGAGACTTATCTGTGCCTGAAATATGAGGTCTGAGAGCTTTGTGGGTGCTCTGAGGTCTTTCCACAGGTAGAGGAAGAGAGAGTTTCTAATTTCTTGAAGAAAGACTCCTGAGTGAAATGTCTATTTTTAAAGACTCTGAAAAAACATTGGAAATCCATAGACAATCAGCAGTGGCCACTGTCAAGAATAACAGAACCCCAAATTGAGTCAATGAGAGGCTAGAACTGTACTATACTCTCTCCCCTTTACATCAAGACTAGAAATTTCGTTTTTTGGGGAGGCAGGATTTCTTCAGAGGTTTGAATTGAATTATTTCCTGAAGTGACACCCCCTCTTCTATCTAGAGTCAGAATCTAATTGGAAATAAATCCAGGCTGCTGACTAAGTCTAGGGTCAAATATGTCACCCACCAGGTACTGAGATTATTTTTAGATGCAATGACATCTCTATTCTTTTCATTCAGTTGACCTGGATGTTTGCTTCAGTTCCTTGTCTGGGAAAGCAAGTTTGAGCCACCTGCTGAGATAAGAGTGACAAAGAAGGAAGGGATACAAAACCAGAAAACTGAGACAGCTGTGTAAGAAGAACCCAGACAAGGCATGGCACAGAAAAGAGAACTTCCCAAAGAGGTCAAGTGAGATGAGAGGAAAGCGAAAGCTGGAGACTGATTTTCCACCCTGAGAACTCGTCCATCACCTTCCTTCCTGCACTGTGAGATAACCTCATCCACAAAGACAGAGATAGAGAAGATTATTTACATCAGTCCCTCTTGCCCACCTCCGAGGGTGCTTCTGCTGGAACTCAGCTTGCTGTAGAATTAGGAGAGAAAGGAGAGCACATTATTCCTTCTAACCTTACAAAGAGATACCCATGCAATAGATCACATCCTTCCTTGAATAAGTGAAAAGTAAATCAGGAGCTTTGGGCTACTCTACTGTTCAACATACTGCTGTGGGAAGTTGGGCAGAAAAGTCCTTGCAACACAATTGTCCACTGAGTTGATTCAACCTCTTGGCACGGCTCCTTTGCACTCAAGCTAG
The DNA here is from genome assembly GCA_009812075.1 of Sialia sialis. Classification (NCBI taxonomy): domain Eukaryota; kingdom Metazoa; phylum Chordata; class Aves; order Passeriformes; family Turdidae; genus Sialia; species Sialia sialis. Next base: position 10,615,574 of record VRYO01002781.1, on the reverse strand, counting down.
AAAAATTAAGGCTCTCTGAAAAATATAAAAGTTTTTCCTATTTTGTATGGACAACATGGAGACTTGGATACAGAGATCGTGGATGGTAAAACCATTAGAATGCAAATAAGCTCAAGAGTTGCATCAAGAGCAGACAGGCATGTCTGAGTAGGTGGTAATTCTCTGGTGTCTGCAGGGTTAGTCAAGGATCTTCAGAGCAGGAAACATGCACTCTAAAGTAATTTCTTTCCCTTTCATTACCATGAGAAATTTTGGATTAATTTGGAATATGAAGGACACTGGTCTGAGCTGTCAGAAAGGTTTATGTCAGAGCAGAGCAGACCAAAAATCAAGCTGACAGTTGGCATTTCTTTACCAGGTCTTTTACATCACTTGAGGAGGCTGCCCTGGATGTTATTTCAAGTTGAAAAGCACAGCAACTGAACGCTGTGCTAGTCAACTGTCAGTCCATAGTATTTACTAACCAGATTACTCCCATGTTTGTGAAAGCAACACCAAAGGCTTTCTGCCAAACATTGCATTTTAAAAAAGGAACAACAGTTGAGAAAAAAACCCAGCAAAAGCCAAAGTGAATGGAGCTGCTGAAAAGAAGAGATTCACTTGGGCACACTCATCAGCAGCACAACCTATAGTGTCTTTTGACAGAGCTTGAGAATCAACAAGCAAAGCAGAGCAGCAATGGCAGGAGAAACCAACTTGTCCAACCTCACTGTTTTCCTAGTGACACAGTTACATAAGAGATGTGCATTTATATAAACACACTGCATGTATAATAGATGTTATATAACATGTCCATTCTCAAGCTGGTAACATCCTCTCAGTGTATGGACTCATCGGCTGAAATCACAGTGATTATGGAATATAGAGGAAAAAACAACATTATTGCAGGATCATTGTAATCTGCAACTGTTCCATTCCATTATGGGGATTTTCTTTCCATAACAGTGGAAAAGATCATGCTCCAGTGCTTCTCACAGTAGTTTAAAAGGTCTGAGATCACCTGCTTCAATGGTTGTTTCCCAATGTAACTGCTGAATTGCTCATTTCCAACCTAATATAACTTTCAACTTTCCTTTCTGAGGACCAGAAGTTGCCACTTCCCCAGCAAGAACATCTGATCACCCAGAGTAATCTGACCCTCACGTTTTACCAAGCAGCTCATGCAAAGTAAAACTGGGCCATATCTTTCCATACACAGCTTCCGATTTAATGGACCTATGAGGAACAAAAGAAGGAAGACCCTACTCTTCATCAGGCTCTAGCTATAGACCACATCCAGGTGAAAATGGACAAGACAGCCTGGTATTAGCAGGTGGCTCAGGGATCTGAGTGATCCAGCTAATGCAGGCCACAAGGACAAGTGCTGGTGGTCTCCTAATGAATGGATCACATTTTATTGCTGCACTGGTGGTGCAAAGTGGTCACTCCCCACATGCACTGCTACACAAGCTTCCAGTGATATGAGGGACAAGGACAGAGGGACAGGGAGTGGCAGTGAAGAGTGAGGAACAAAGAAGTTATCTAGGGCTTTTTGAGTAATTCTGTTTTTCAAAGTTTGCTGCTGGAGCAGGATAGTCCAGCTCTGCCCTACCTGCAAGTTTTCCTATGGAAAAGTTACTGTTGGCTCCTTCCCATGCAGCATGAGTCCAGTGAGCATTGTCCTGCCAGTGCTGCAAGGGCAGCTAAGGAGTCTTGCTGGAAATATGGCCCCAGAGAGAAACAGCAGAGGAAAGCAGCCATTTCAGAAACACATTATTAAGCCATCAGACCAGTAGCTACAGGATCCCCATGGAAAAGTTGATCCAGGCACTTTGTATAATTACTTGAGCCCTCTCAGTCATTTATTCCCCTTTGTGGTTGGCAGGGAAAGTCGGTATCTTCTGGAGCCGCAAAGTCATAGGGCTTTTTAAGGAGCCGGGTTTGTAGGCGAAGACATTTCCCTTTGCAAAATCTTTGCTGGAGCACACAGTGCTCAGCAGCAATCTAGGCTAATGCAGCGAGTTCAAATGAGCATGGCACGCAGGCAAGTCTAAGCTTTCCATTTGCTTTACCTACATATGTTTTAACACTCACATTTTTAGATGAAGAGGCATAAAAATAGCTTAATTGTGCACATTGCCTACAGTACTGCTGGACTCCACCTGTGGGAAGGAACTGGAGTTTAAGTTTTATTAAAGTTTCACATGTTTCCAGAAGGTTGTCTAATTATCCTGTGTGTTTTATACAGTATTTCTGGCTCCAGGGTTTTTCTGCACTTTTCTGAAAGAAACCCAACACAAAAATATTTGAGCCGAGACCTGGAATGTGTGACTGAAAATAAGGTATTCACTCCAGGGCTCATCTAACCCTACATATCCTTGCTTTTACCAGGCTTTGGAAAGCATTCTGAGATCTACTGGTAGAAAATACTACCTGGCTACCAAAGGCTTGTCTTTGCCATTTAATTCTCCTGCTTCCATGCACTTTAAACTCCACTGTTTACCTGGCATTCTTGTGACTACAGCTGGGTGTAGAGTTGAACTTTTCAGGGCCTACTGTAAGAATTAATTCACTTTGGGTACAGCCCTTCTTTTAATGACTAAACTCCTAATAGTCACACACTGTGAAGTGTCCTCAGGGATAGGGTGGTGTATATTTTAGGGTGGTTAATTCAAACCACCTTTTCTTAAAGACTCTTCAAGCCAACAGCTTGAGTTGGGGTATGTTCAGCATCCTGGAAAAAAACAAAGCAGCCCATATTCTCTGACACAGAAGAGAAACCACAAGATAGCTGGAAAGAAGGCCAATTTTTGGGAACAGCAGCTTTTACCTCTTCAGACCTAGATAGCTGACCACCCCAAGCACAACCTCCAAGTCCTTTTCTTGTGCTCCTTAAACAAAGGCAGACAAATCTCCAATGGCCATAAATCATTGTTCTTCAGTGGTATCAGTTGGAGTTACTGACATCTGGACCTGCTGTGGCAATGGTCTAACAGGAGGAATGTGTTAGCTAGTGCCATGTACAGAACACAAGGATCTTGTCAGTATGCTATGTGCATGCTTCCCACCGTGCTTGGGCTCTCTGCTCTCTTTTGGGAACGTGACAAAAAGAAAACCAAACAAGGCACCACTCCTTCTACCCCAAATCCACTGTTTGTGAGGTCTCTGGTGTTATACCAGCATTGTTTCTGTGCAAAATCTCTGGCAACTGATTCACTTAGGATTTTTAGCACTTTACAGGTTTGACTAAATCAAGACTTCCATTGCAGTGCCCAGACAGAGCCTGAATACATCAAGAGACACAGACTTACCACTTGCTAAGTGGTAAGCTTAGCTGGCTGTACAGAAAGCTCTGATCCTTCCTAAGGAAGGTACTTTGCCAGCGGAACCTCTACCTGGAGATAAAGCTGATGAGCCAGAAGATGGTTTTGCTCCTGAATTAATAGATGACCTCACAGTTGGATGTGTTAAAACAATTTAGCTCAAAGGAGTCAAGGATGTTCATCAGTCCACGCCTCTCCATTCCACTGCTCGGACAAATTTTATAAGCAGGTTTTTTTCTTTGTTATTAATAACAGACTACAGGTAAGCACCAAATACTCCCAGACATAACAGCTCTGCACTACACTACACTAGAAATCTGTTTCAGTCATGCTCGTTCATATGGTTTCTCTTGTAGGAACAATTGCACTGGTCTCAAAGATGTGGTTGGGGGAGAGATGGCTTATCCCAAGTTAACATCAGAGAGTCTTAATCAGAAGCCATTAATAAGCTGTGTGATTTAATGACATTTCAGAGTTTGTATAATATGTGAAAGTTACTGCACACACTTATAATGAAATAAAAACTTCAGTGTGTTTTTCCAGAAAGACTTAAGAATTGATTCAACAGGAGAAAAAATAAACCTTACTATAGTATAAATTGCTAATTACTTCACCAAGTCCCGGGAAAGTAACAAGCTCACTCTGGCTTTTGTTTATGTAGATGATACAAAATGTCTAAATGACATTTTCAGAGCTACTGCTCAAACCTATGTCTGCAGCAAGTAAAGAATCACCATGCAGAGATGATCCTAGGGCTAAAAGCATGGAGAGAGCTTGAAGACTGACTATTCCCCAAAAGACAAAACTGCAGTGTAAAAGAAAGTGCAGTTCTAATGTCAGATCTTTCACAAATAGAACCAGGAGAAAAAGATGTGAAAGTTCCCTAGGGAAACAAGTAGGAAGCATCTGCAACAGCTGGTACTGCGCAAGGGGAACCTCTGAAACGAATCTGAGCTAGTTTTGTGCATCTGTAAATCCACTTCTGTAAGCTTCAAATTTATAAAGCTTTTAAATTATTCAGTGTCTATTGGATGTTACAGTTACTTGCTGTAATCTTAACACAGTTTGAATAAATGTTGATGATATTACATTAAGGTACTTGGAGTACCAGGAGTCCCTAATGATGCCCTCTGTCAATAATGCACTGCTGGAGAAAAGAGAACATGCTCTCCCTTGGCTGTTCTTGCTAGCTGGGAGATGGGAAGGCACAGAAGAGAAATCCAGCTAGAAGCTCCCAGCACCCCAAGACCATCCAGTCAGCTAAGCCCTCTGAAGTCACTCCATGCAAATCTCAATGAACAAACAATTAACATCAAGCCATTTCTCAGGAATGTATAACTAATGCAATAGCAGTGGAGCAACCCAAGCAGAGCAAAAAATAGATATAAGGCTATAAGGAATTCAGAAGAGAAGCCAGGGCTGTGAGATATGGACCCAGAATTGTGTTCAAATAGCTCAGGCTCTGCTACTTAATCAGATTTCTTCTATCCTTCCTCCTCCTTTAGGGTACACTCAACTGTTTTGGCACATTTGAGGCCAGCAAGACAGCTTCAATTCTGGATTCTGGATCTAGGAAGCACCAAGGGGGAGGAATGCCAGGCAAGAGGAAGAAAAAGGCATTTCTCACTTGGCTCCCAGAACCCTGACATTAGAGTACAAGTGGTAACTCAAGTGCCAGGAAAACATCTCGGGGGAGTGTGGACAGAAAATCCAGTGTTGAACGCAAATCTAGCAGCCTAGCCATACCACCCCAAATATCTGGTGGTACAGAGGGGCACAGGGTGGCTCACCTGCCCATCCCTGTATGGGGTAAAAGCAGCACCACAGGGCCATTTTCCACACCAGGACCTCCTCTCTATGGGGCAGACCAAGAATTCCTTCTCTTGGCAGACTTGTGAAGAATTCTGTACATTTTCCTCTTCCTTTCCAACAGGTGCTGCCATTTGGTACACACAGCTGACACATCACCCACACATGCCCCTGAGCTTTGTAAATCCCATTGAGCAACATGTTAGCTCAGACATGCAAGATGCAATTCAGAATGGAAGGAGAGTGACCACATTAGAACCCCATTTTTAAAACCTTTGGCAAGGATTTCAGAGGGCAGGCTAATCTCTACTGTATGTTCTTGCATGCCAGGATATTTTCTGAAATTACTTGTGCTTTCAATCCCATTCAGTTCCCAAAAAAAGATATTTTTTCCACCAAAACCTGCTGAAAAAGAAATGTATTGCAGAAAGGGGCAGCTGCACCTTGCAGATATGCACAGCTGAAGATCTTTTATGTAAGACTCCCCCTGACTGTGTGGAGAGCTGTTAAGATGTCAGATCATGGTTTGTTGCTCTCAGGGAGGCTGCTGCAGCACTCAGTCAGAACAAGTTTACGTCTTGGAGGAATTAATTTGTCTGAATAATGTCATCCTGGTTAAACAAAATGTTAGGGAAAATATTGCAGCGTTCTGGTGCACCTCCCTGAACTGATGCCTATATATGGGGATTAGCCAGCGTGAAAGGGATCCTGCTGAGTCAAACTGGATTATAGCAGTATTATTTTATAGAGACAGTAGAAAAGAGGAGGGAGGAAGGAGCTAGGGAAACCTTGCGAAAACATCAGCTATTTGACATGTTAAAGCAAACAGCACAGATGTGAAAACACTGCCTGCTTACACAAGTGCATCAGAGCCAGGTCAGCTGACAGCAGTAACCCAAAAAAAAAAGTTGTTACCCCTTTTAGCCCTTAAAGCAACGCAGCTCCCAGAAAGCAAGGTGAACTCCTGTGCTTTCTCAGGCATCAGGAAAGGTGTTTGTGTTCCCATGCTGGCATCCTGGCAGTGGTGGTAATGTTCCTTACACGGGGAGGATGTCCTGGAGAGTCTTGCCAGTCCTTCCCAATGGCCCAAACAGCGTGTGAGGGGGTAAATGAGCTTGCAGACTCAGCTCCCAGAGCCCTTGGGGAGCTGGTGCAGATGGCAGGAAGGGAAAACATGAAGGTTTTCAATAAAGTCCCTGAGGTGCCTCCATTTATTGTCGCCAGGCACTCACACAATCATCAATGTGGTGATTGTTCAATGCTGGCTGGAGACTCAGGGCTGGTGGCAATTCACAAATGGGACATGTCCTTGTACATCTTGTTTGCAGAGCTGGATCTGCAGTGTGTTCTTAGAACATGCCTGGAGGGCTGATGTCCTCTTTCTCTCTCTCTCCAGCAAACAACTTGACCTTACAGTAAAGGCATCAATTCCTCTGCCTGTCTTGCTCTGGCCCAGCAAATATTTACCTGTGCAAAATAAGAGATGCCCTAAACCAACCTCCTGCACCCTGCAGAGCTTGAACAGAAGACTGGGTGAATATCCTACAGCTGCAGTCTGTGAACAGTGCAGAGGATCCAAGGGTGGGTGAAGAAGACCCCTCCCCAATTATGTCATTAAAGGACAGAAGCTATTTAAACACAAAAAAAAAGCAGCAAGACTCAGGAAGAGGAAGAGGTGGCGCATTTTAGGTCAGAAAGAGTTGTCACAATATGAGGCAAGGCTTGTACCTCTCCTTGTAGTGCATCTATTCAGCAGTGCTGGTCTTGACGGATCAAAACCCCTGTGCCTGCTCCCCCTGGGAAGAGTCAGTCTAACTGAGTGTGGTGGATTGTGCTAAAATCTGTGCTTTGCAACACTGAGCTGAAGACCGCTGTGGTAGCAGTGGAAAAACACTCCTCCATCCTCCACTGCCCAACGCCAGAATATCCAATGCAATGCTATGCTAGTCAGAGCGTACAAACACATGGTTTGAAGGAAAAATTCAAAAGGATTTGAGTCATGGGAGTATAAAAAAATTCTCAAAAAACCAAATAGAACATATCAGTCATGTTGTAACTTGGAAAGCCAAAATTTCCTCCCAAAGACAGCAGTGAAACAGTTTCCAAGATTCCAGGACGCATCTCTGTCTGGAGCTAATAAAGACACATTTTTTAATCCAAGTTTCAAGCCCAGTAAAATCCATTTCTGACAATAAGAACTCAGCCAGCTGAAGAAATCACACCATGCTTTCCTAACCCACCTCTTGCTCACAAGTAGCATTGCAGTCCATCCAGCTCACCCCTCCAGTACTGCCATGCCCATGGTGGTGCCCACTGCACACCTCCCATGGATTAAGGCCCTTTTCCACCTCCTTTTTGCAGTCATCTGTATTAGCTGTGTGTTTGTCCAGGTGGGAGGGTGGAGCAGGCTGGGAGACCATGGTGGGAAGACAAGTGCAGATCATCCCAATGAACACTTCCATCCCTGCCTTGACCCTCTCTGGCACATCCCAGGGTATTTTCTGCATGCTGGCTTCAGCTGGAGCTGCAACAAGAGCTCTTCCAGAGCAGTCTTTTCTGTCACATCTGCCCTACATCTCAGAAAGGGTTTTTGTTTTGCTCTCCAGCTGAGGCAGTTTCAGAGCTTGGGTCCACTCACCTCCAGGGCCCATTTCTTAACTACCAAAGACCATCTGGGTATATTGCAACTCCACCTTCTCCTCCTGACTGCATCAGAAAAAATGGTCAGAACTGCCTTTTCTGGTGGAGTCAGTCCTGAACAAGAGTGAATTAGAGCATGACTAAACAAGCAGGCCATGTGGGAGTTATAGGTGAAAGAAAACCTACTTTCTAGGTACTTGGATGCTGCTTGCCTTAAATACACTGAGCAAAGGTGACACCAGCACTGGGGTGATTGCAAGAGTTGTTGGTAGGGCTGGTTAAAATATCTTTCCCTAGGAGGTACCAATAACTCTCCGCCATCACTCCCAAGGCACATGCATGTCAGCCCAAGCACGTGGCCTGTAGCGAGATGAAGTTATCTGGGATGAATTCCACCACAAGCATCAGACCCATTTAAAAGCAATCCCCTTGTGCTTCCTTAAAGAAATAGCAGTAAAAACCAAAACAACCCCCCACACACCCTGTGTGTAAACATCACCAAAAACTAAGTAGTTTAATATATTTTGCAAAAGTAAAACCAGAAAAATGCTTTTCCTCCAACACATCAGGAACATATTATTACCACATTGTCTTCAGTGATTATTCAAGCAACGCATTTAAATGTTCAGGGAGAAGAATGTTTGCTAAAATATTGTTATGTAACATGGGGAAAATGACTAATTCAGCCCTTGATCTTTTCCTATTTTGCTCCAAGTAAGAGTCATTAGAAGCCATTCTCTGGTCGGAGCAGCAGCACGGCCGAATTCTGACCCAATTCCCCCGGTGGCTTTTACAGTGGGCTGATCCTATCCCAGGCAGCTGAGCTGTTCCAGAATTACTGAGCATAACTGTCTTCTGAATCAGTCCTCAGGGCTGCATTTTCCAAAGACAGGTGGAATAAACAATGCACATTTCTCCATGCTCCCTGCTGAGGGAGGTCAGAGATCATTTACTTCCCGTTCCTCATGACTTGAGAGTCTGGAGCCTTACACATGAGCCAAGTGGGGCCAGCTCCATCCAGCAGTTGTGTGCATACTTCAGCAACTGCTGATTCAGAATAGGGTTGCTACAAGAATTCCTCTTGTGAAAGCAGATTCAGAAGATGAAGACTGTTCTGTGTATCCTTATTTCCAGTCCATTTGTATCAACACTATACATTCAAGATAAATAGACCTGTCTGTTCTTACAGACAGCTATGAAAAGCTGATGTTTTCCTATCCTAGTGGAAAAAATTAAAAAAGAAAAAAAAGCAATACCAAAAAAAAGAAAATTTTTCAATAGTCTGTTTTAAGTTGTGACCCAATACAACCTGTACTGGAATGAAACCTGTCCTGCCTATATAGAAGGAAGGTGACACTGACCCTGGGCTGTATTCACAGAAGAGTTCAATTTACAGCCAGTAAGAAAAAACAGGGTTGTTTAAAGCTCCAGAAAGGGCCCTGACTTCCCCTCCTAAATGAAAACTTTGCATAGGAAATGCCTAATCCTGCCACACTTTAGAGACCCAGCATTTCACTAGCGGGAACAAACAAACAAACAAAACAACAACAACAACAACAACAAAAAAAGATAAACCTAAACTTGGGGTTTCCTTTCAAAGCTTTTAGATTCTAGATTTCAAAACATGATATAAGATTTTCATTTTGGGGGATAACTGCGATGAAAACAGAGGTTCTCAGTGATCTTCAGCTGAAAGCCATTTCTTGGGCAATTTTCTCCCTAAGTCACTGGAGAGGCAGGGATGGGTTTTGGCTCTCACAGGGCTGTGTTACCCCATTAGGTGATATATCACAGCGCACATATCTAAAGTCCTTATCAGGCTAGGATTGTTTTTTTATCCTTCCTATAACCTCCCGCTAGGAGCATAATACTGTGCATGATTAGATAGGCTGGACAAGTCTACATCTTGCTTAGCTTGGAGTTCAGACAGAGAAAATTTATTGAAATCAAGTATTTGAGTTTTATCCAGATATTTCCCCAGCCAGAATCCAGCTCCTTGGGGCCAACCCTATAATATTCTCTCCCTTTTCCTAAGACTGAGGTTCAAAGGCACTCATGAAGCTCTGTCACTGCATTAGCCTGTTCCAGTGAGATTTACCCAATCTGCCACAGAGATCCTAATTGTCACCCACTGGACATCTGATACAACACTTCTGTTATTTTTAATTAACCACATTAAAACAAAAAAAAAAGTACCAGTTCCGTCCTCAGTGAGTCTGACTTGAATCCATGTCCCTTCAGTAACAGTGAGGGCTGCTCTAAGTGGAGGAAAATGCTTCAGCCTGCTAAGGGATGGTGAGGCAGAAAGTCCCTGACCATACCAGGAAGTTGTAGAAGGCAAACAGGGCTCCTTCTCCAGCTAGAGCACCAGGACTTACTTTGCAATTAGACAAGAGAAGATAAAGGGAAAAGCAAATTTCCTGCTGTGATGGGGCATTTGCAATGCAGTCCCTATAACTGCATCTCATTCCTAGCAGTACCAGTCTCCACAGTGCTGGGTTATTATGTAGCGTCTTGGACTGCTTGGAGGTAATAAGCATTCACCGAAAATGGACTGCTATTAGCCACTGGCAAAAGCTGATTATAATAGTGCCAGCACTGGAATATGTTTTCCACCCATTTACAAGAGGAGTAAAATAACAGGAGGGGAAAAAAAAAAAATCACATTTGCCAGTGTTTGGAGCGTAGTGTGCTCTACATACAATTATCGAGAGAATGACAGGAAATTGACCCATTTACTCAGAAAAGTTCCTATCATGTTCTGCACTATTTCATTTCATGCCCATTTGAGAACAAGTCATTTCTCTTCAGGGCAGAAGATAAATTGTCAGCTCGTACACACATCTCTTTCCATTGCCAGGCACAAAAATATCACAAAGAAACATTTTCCTGCCCTCTGCTTAATTTTCTTCTTCTTCATCACCTTCTCTAATAAATGGTGCTAACTATAAAAGTCAACAGACTGTAAATAAACTCAATTCTATTCCTACCTTACCTTATGATTGATTTTTGGACATAATATATTCCACCCACAAGCTCTCTTGTCTGATTCAACTGCTTTTCTCAGCACTAAAGAAAAATCAGATAACCTCGGTGGAATATCTTCACGTAAAACCAGAAACATTTGGCATCTACAATTTTCCTAATGGCACATTGCAATACAGGTTTTAGAGCACATCACTGCCCAGCTCCATGGCAGCGTGGGGAGAGTCGTGGGTATTTAGGCAGAGGGGCTGCCAGCAGGGCCATTTCAGAAACAGCAGCAGGAAAAGTGCTTGGGTTATGCATGTACACCTTGGACAGGGAGTGGGGATGCCCCAGACAGCTTCCTAGCTCTGCCCTTGGACTTACCCTGCCCATTTGAGCCAGCCACTTCTCTCACTCTGAACATGCCTGACAGAAGGCAAAAGAACAACTGGATCACCACACATTCACACAAAAATTGTTGTCTTTAGGACCTAGAAACCTGAAGACAGCAAGGTCCATGGGGAGAGGCAGCATGTGCATGTAAGAAGGAAAAAGGACATCATGGAAGTATCTCCATCTACATCCTAAGCCCAGGTTTCTAGAGAGCTGAGCTTGCTGTTGCTGCTCCATTTAAGTGGCAGTGCTCAGCTCTGGTTAATATCAAGGACATCAATCAGCAGAGAATTCCATGGTATCTCTGACGGAAGTGCCAGCAGTCTGGGTTTGCAAGAACACAGGTGTCTCCTGTGCTGTACAGCTGGAGAACTGCTACTGTAAGGATGAGCCTTGGGCACAGAGGAGCCAGCATGGCAGTAATTCTGTACTGCCCAGCTCCTGTCAGATCCATCAAACACCATTCAAGTCCACAGATGGTTTCTTTGCTCCCTACCACCAGTTTCTTGAAGTTTAAATTAGAGCAACTCCACAAACCACCAGTTCACACAACTTTTCCTGCAACTGGCACATTGACCAACACATCCCAGCTTATCCTCCAGCCCTTGCTCTGCAAGGTGCAACTTCTTTCACATGTCCATAGTGCACACTGTTCATATGCTCTGGAGCTTTGTAGTCAATCTGATCACCATTCTTTCACATGAGTAGTAGCTTCTCTGTGCTCTGCCATCCTGGAGCATCATTTGGAGCAGGGAACGAGATGGAAAAGGGAGCTCAGAGCCAGAAGCAGCCTCAGTAGTTGTAGCACTCCATTCCCATACTGAGCACAGCAAAACCCATGTTTTGCAGAGAAACTAGTCATGGAAAGTATAATTCTGGCTTTGACTATGATGGAGATATGAGATGGAAATAGCCAAAATACCAGCTTGGGAAGTGCAAAGGAAATAAGAGCCTTCCTTCACAAACATGAAAAATATTCAATGTTCTGCTAATTCACATCTGGACTACTTCCCCTCTTCCCCCAAAACCTGTTCCCCAGGTAGTAAAAGGGATTAACAGAATAACAAAAGGAGAAATTTCCAGGTCAAGAATTATATGGAAATTATAGTTAAAACCAAATTGTTTGGATCTGGTCTTTGTCCCAGGGAAAAGCTGTTTGCTCCTGCTTAGTACAGAGCCCAGCTGCCTCTGAAGCCCAGAGTCTGCACATGCCTACAGGGAATGTGAAAAAGAGGGAGAGAGAAATAAAACAGCTCCCTGCCTCACAGTGAGAGGGTTTTGTTCCTCTCTGGCCAACAGTATGGACATCTAGACATGTGCAAGAGAGCAGCAGAGATCATTACCTGTTGGGGAATAGGATTGCAGTTCCCCTCTGTGAGGGCAGTCAGATTCACTCAACTCCCTAGGAAGAACAGTGGAAGCATTAAGAAACACTTTTACCTTCCTGTCTTCATCAGCTAAGGAAAGAATTTCCTGTGGCTAATTACACATTCTAGCACCAAGGTAGCGATTGTTTTCTAACTGCAAACATCTGCCTCCAGCCTGGGGGAGAGCCCAGCTCTGACCACAGTTCCTTGGACACTGGCACGGAACAGATGCAGGACAGGATGGTGGTCCCTCACCTCACAGTCATGGGAACATGACCATCTCTGAAATAGGATCCAGCATTGGAGGGGCCAGCTCCTGACTGTGTGCAGCCTCCTGCTATGTGCCAACCCCATCCAGTCCTCTGCCCAGCTGCCCACCCTGTCTGATCAAAGCCCACAGAGGCCTTTGGGTCTGTTACCAGGAGCTGAACTCTTCCCTCAAGGTCAGATTCAAAGCGCACCACTCCATATACCTGTGGCAATATTTCCGCTGATGGGATATAGCGCTAGTTTTCAATCAGGTAATAGACTGCTGCTTATCCACACACCAGGCTCGCCAGGCTCACTCTTGGTCCCTCAGAAGATAACCAAATTCTTTCTAACATTGAGAAAAAGGAGACAGGGCTCTTCAAATGCCCCACTCCTTCACCTTGCTTCCTATTCATTTGTTTATAAACGTTGAAGTATGAGGTTCATATTAATGCCATAGCCCTGATGTTCTGTTGATTGCCACCCAAGGGTGAGAGCAGGAATGTGACCCATCCACCATCTGTGCAGGAGGAAATTACGTTGCACAGTTGGAGGAAATTTGCCTCCAACTCCCCACCTTGCTTCATACATAAATTCTCACCTTCTCTCAACATGAAAAAAAAAAACAAAAACAAAAACAGAAGGAAGAAAGAAAACATCTTCCTCTGCCAATACATACATGTGTACACATGCACAAATACTTAGAAAAATTGAAGAATCTGTAGATGGAGGGGTTAGTACCAGATTTTAAAATTATTAAACATTATGTACAAAGAAAACATAATGAGCTCCTAAGGGATGTAGAAAAAATTACCCATGAATGAGAGGAAAATGGATAACCACTCCTGGGTTTGCCACTAGTGAATTATTTAATAATCACTCCCCAACAGATATATTTATCTACCCCATTGGAGTACACTTTGCAATTTATTTACACTGCTTTAAAATATGATTATTTATTTAAAAAATAAACAAGGTAACCACATGGGAAAAGGGAAGGAAACAAGTTTAGAGGGGAGAAAAGCATATTTTGAGCTTTTCAGTTAATTTTAGGGAATTTCTACCAAAATTAACTTGAATCTTCCTTACTTTTAAAAACAGAAATTGAAAATTCTTTTGATCAAGCCGGTCTAGGTTCTTCACATACTCAAGAGGATCATTCTGTGAGATGGGGGTCTATGTCTCAACGTCTTTCATTAGCTACATTATCTTGGGCACCACAAATTGGATTCAGCTCCTATTAATTTTAAAGAAAACATTTAAATTGTGATCAGTGTGAGCACGACCATAACTAAGACTGATTTGTTTTATGGGATCCAGTCCCTTTTCTAAGTTAGACTGACTCTGACCCATGGCTCAAACAACACTCAGCCTTGCCATTTAATTAGCTACTTATTCTAAAGTGCAAAGGTGCCATTTAGCAAAGTTTGAAAATGAAAAAGGTACCCTTTAGTACTCTATAAGTGCAGAAGTGTACTGCCTGCTCCCAAAATCAGCAGTTGTGAGTAAAAGGCTCTGCCCACTCAACAGCACAGTGTGCTACTGATAACTGAAGACTGATTTGGACAAACCTGAGGGAAGGTCCACAAGAGGAAGGAAAACCTTTCCCAAGCAAATGCCAAATCATTTCAGATTGAATTCAGGCTTCCAGATTCTTCCTATGCAGGTCTGTGTGTATGTACAGGTATGCATTACCCATGGAGGGCTGCTCAGAAACTCTATTACCCAGCTGGGCACAGATGTTTTTAGGAGCTGGAAGTTATCTGGGAGAGGGGAGGTCAAGGGAAACTCCGCAGTGTAACACAAGCTTTCATACTTTGCCCAAAGAAAACAAAAAACCCCCAACCCCAAGTGCTAAACCACTGTTCCCTCACCAAAGAGAAAACTGCTTGCTGTTGGTGAAACCTCTTCACAACTTTTTCAGCAATATACATCTCAAATGTGAAGAGTCTCATGGTGAAACCATCAATGGTTATTGGAGATATAACACTTTCTAAAGTGACTGAAGAATTAATGACTTACTATTAAGAGTTTGTCTCATTGTCAAGGATGGGTTAGCAAACCAAAAGCAGCCAAATCCTCAGCAATTCATGTGCTTTTGAAAAAGTTTGCAAGAACATCTGCAACTAAGGTGAATCAAGAATAGATTTTTTGTAAAGGATTTCACCATAAAAAATAGAAATTGGATAGACCAAAATCCAGCAGCAGCCATGGATGTCAGTGTTTTACCAGCTAGCTAGTTCAGCAAAAGAGCTGCTCTATAAATAATCTAGTATAGTGAGTGCTATCTTTGAAGCAAAAATGGACTACTGGAATACTCTTACTTAGTTCAGGTTGAGAAGAGTAAATTAACATGTCCTCCTTACTAGGAAAAGGCCCAAATATAAGCAAATCCTCTCTTGAACTGGGAGTACTGCACTTTCAGCAAAAAATCCAAACTGGCCTCTCAACATCCTGAAAGAGTGAAAGCAAATTCACTGTATATTATTTCTGCAAAGAGAGAGATCAGATTTCAAATATTACTTCCACTACAACAATCTAACACATGAAGACAGACAGTGCAGATGTGCATGTTTCTGGTGAGATGTGTACAATACAGATGAAGGGGCAAAGTCCTCCCTACATCCTCCTGAGAAGGAAAGATGGAAATGTCAAACACCTGGTGCAGAGTTATGCACTCATTTATTTTAAAGATAGAAAGAATTAAATACATCTACATAAAAGAAAGAAAAAGTGTTTAAACAACAATAAAAAAAAAAAAGATTTAGTGGCATTAATAAAGAACTCCCTTAAACCAGCATGTCACCATTAAAGTAATTAATAGGGCATGCAAGACATTTCAGTGGAAAGTGAGCAGTGCTCGCATTAGAGCCTTTTAAGTTTTCACATGACCTCAAGACAGACTATGGCATTCCTGTGCAAAAGTACCCTCTAAAAAAGAGATGGGGGCATTCAAGTCTATAAAAGAGTGATTTTAAAATTTAAATGATATGGTCTAAGTCTAAAATGCAAAGGTTAAGGGAATATTAGAAGGGCAATAATTCTATCTGATTAAACTTTTATCCAAAGTGACAATAAAATGTTCAAAATGAATTAAGGACTTTATTAACAGATGCAGAGGCTCTATAAAAAGAGTTTGAATTCTAAGTACCAAAGAGGAGAGGTTTAATTTTTTTTTGTCTGGATGGAGGTGATATTACTATAAAACTTTAATCTTATTGCCATGCCACAGTGAAAGTAAAACTGTCAGAGGTAATAGAGCAAATCAGGATTGCCTTCCCTCCCCGCTCTGTTGCAAGGGCCTCTTATAGAATATAAGAATATGCACATTCTATGTATGGCATTGATCCTGTAGGTGACAGATACATGTGGACAGGTTATGGGCTTGACCATTCACCGGCAATTCTGCAGGTTGCAACAGTCCCAAGGTGGTAAGTACAGGCAAATTATATGGACCATTTCAAATGAGTACCGAGCAAAAATTGGTGCTGTGCCACCAGGGACTCTTCAGAACATTTCAGCCTTTCCAAAATGGAATTCACTATTTCAGAACCGTTTTAGACATTTTACTTGTTTATTAGTATGTGTATGTAGTAAGAGGATAACACTGATTTCCAAGCCCTTGAACAAAAGACATTTTGCTGCTATAGAATGATCAAATTTAAGCCAGCCACAAATCTGTGGAACAGGATAAAAAACCAACACTTTTTCTGAAAATTATTGCTAAATGCTAGATATGATTTAGAGCACAGCTCATCTCCATCAGGACATTTAACAGCCATGATTTCGGCCATTGCTAATTTTTCCTTCTGTTTTGCTGCTGCTAAATTCTGGCAACTTGGTTGCCTTGGTGATGGTGCAGTGCCTGTGGCAGATGCACTGGAAGACATCCTGAAAAGTGGTTTGGCTTTTCCGGGAACTCTTGAGCCTTTTGCATGTTGGCAGGAATGCTGTGATGGCCACCTGTGCCTATTCCAGCATCTTCTGACCCACCAGTGTCAGCACTGGCCACAACCTGGCCCCAGCCCATCCCTGGCACACCCTCCATAGGAGCACCCAGGGCTCAACCTCTCTCAGTCCCCAGAGAGCCCCCCCTGCTACAGCTGCCCCCATTCCCTGCTGAGGAGCCCAAAAGGCACCTTTAGGGATTCCCATATCCTCCACGAGAAAAGCACAACTCCTCAGAGGAGCAACCGACTGCAAACTGCCGGGGAGACTAGGATGTCAAACAAAT
This sequence comes from Sialia sialis, assembly GCA_009812075.1. Lineage (NCBI taxonomy): Eukaryota > Metazoa > Chordata > Aves > Passeriformes > Turdidae > Sialia > Sialia sialis. The sequence goes on along the minus strand of VRYO01002781.1, from coordinate 10,598,613 downwards.
ATTTTTCTTTTCACAACAGAACATAAATATTTGGCAGCACATTTAATTTCAAAAGTCTAGAAGTTACTCAAAGAGATTGGCGAACGTTGCTATGATGTTCATTTGCTTCCTAAAATATGACCAGTCACAGATGGCTTGCTGTAGGAAATATTAAATAAATTTTTTAAAGTGTTGTCTGGCTTGAACACAGATTGCATTTACACAGATACCTTTGTTGGTGGAATGCCAAGATGGTGTATTGGTTCAAACATGACCTTAAATAAAAAACTACCTTGTCAGGAGCTAATGGAATATTCATACTTAAAATCTCAATCCCTGACAACATCTGAGAATTAATTTACATTTCAACTCTGTTACTTTTCCCCCTCTTGCTTTATTTCTCTCTATAAACAAGGGGAAATATCTGGCTTTGGTCAGCAGCAAATTTAGGTTTTGGGCACAATAACCATTACTTTTTACATCTTCAAAGCATTTTGAAAAAACAACTAAATAGAGAATGTTAAGTGACAGGAGAATCTGGAAGGCCACTCAGTGTTAAAAAGTCAAACAGCACAGATGCAAATACAATGATCTGCAGCATTAAACATATTAGTAGACTGACTTCAGCAAGAAAATAAAAATCAAAACAATACAAAGACTTTTTTCAATGACCAGCATCTGCAGGAGCAGATTTCTACAAAGATTATCGAATCAGTGCTTTATAACCTCAGACTAAAGAGATCACAAAGATTCTTGGTTTATTTCTTTCCATAAAGCTCCATTTTTAACAAGAACAAAAGCCTTTGGAACATGGACATGTAACTTAAGAAGTGCCACCAGTTTCTACCTGCCTGCACTGCCTCAGAGAGCTGCATGGTAAGACAGTTAGAGCATCAGGTGTGGAAAACCTACATGGTGCTTCTGTGTCAGGAAACAGCAGCCAGGGAAAAGCTGAGTGGATCTCATCAGCCATTTTCAGCAGCCCAGATGTCCTGTGAGTTCCATGCTCATGGATGTGCATGGTGCCATCTCTGCCTAACCCCAGAGAGGCCTTGCAGAGGTGGGCTCACACTGCAGGACTGAAGGTTTCACTGACCACATCATCCTCTCTGCTCTTGTGAAGGTGCTGCCTACCAGGGCACAATTATCTCTTGTCCCCAGCAAATGCCACAGCATCAGAATTGAGCTATAATCTGGTTTTCCTTCTGCCCAAAATACCCCAGTGGATGATTTCTCTCTTCTGTCAATATTGTACTTGGCCCAGAGCTTTGTAATCAATGCAGATAGATGAAACAATAGTCTCACAATTTGCTTTGTCCCTACGTGAGTACCAAACACTCTCCATACTCCTAAAATCAAAAAACATTTTCTTCTGTCACTATTCCCATTTGTTGTACTTTCCCTACACTGGTATGATTTTGGTTTTTTCTAACCAGAAATCTCCCAAGCCCACTCGGGTTTCTGTGTGCATGATGGCAAGTTAAACAGTTTCCCCCACTGCAAACAAACATCACATGCACGCAAATCACGTCCTGGAGAGAAGAGCAGAGACAGACACTAGAGGGAGGATCGACTCACAGACTGAGCTTTTGCCAGAGCAAATTCCTTGGAGTGTGGCTTCACCAAGGAGACGGCTCAAGTGGCATGCTGCAAGGGCCTGCTGGGCTCCCTGGCACTCAGGCTTGCAAATCACTGTCTGGACTGAATGAAGAGGGCATCTGGAATTGAGAGTGAGCAAGACAAGATTTTGCTCTCTTCAAGGCTGCTGAGGGAACCATACCTGCTAAATCCAAACTCATTCCAGGACATTCAGCTCTCTTACTCACAGGTACTGCAGTATGCTTTGCCAGCAGCTCTGCACAGGGGTACTGGTAAAAATAACCAATACTTAATGGTTTGTTTACTCCAGTGAGTTCCAATTTTTTTTATGTCTGGACATTGCAGAGTTTTGACATCACTGCATTAGAAAGAACGGGGCTCCATAATACATGGATCTGATGGAAATACACACCTAAATTACAGGCCCAATTTAAAATAAATCATAGCCTGTCCAGAATAATTGTTTTCAGCAGTTTGAATTGACAAATATGCAGGGTTACAAGGAAGCAGTAGGACTACATGGAAAGGAACACTGTCATAGCACCTTCTCCCTCCTGGGTTTTCCAAAAGCCCTCACTCAGCTTTCAGATGCTCGTTCATATTAATGTCCAGTCTCTAAACAGCAGTGATTGGAAGAAGGGAAGAAAATAAAGGTAGCTCCTTCACCTCAAGATCTTAGCAGGCTGAACTGCAAATAGGTGGAAAATTGGGGCATGGAAAACCTGTGCTGTCCAGTGCAGGATGTGTTTGTGGTCCTGGACAGTCATTCAAGCTCAGAATCGGAGCAAGTAAGGTAGAAAACAGCCACAGGTCTATCCATGCCTAGACCTTAACTATTCCTAAGAGAAGTGTATCCCACCTGTCCTTGAAGGCTTCCAGCAACAGAGATCCATGATCTAAACAAACTGCATTTAAACTTCTCAGGATCAGATCTCCATCTGCAGTACGGAGACAATGCTGTTGCCTTTTCCACAGACTTGCTGTTTACCAAGAAGTTTTTTGGAGTTAGAGACTTTCATTCACTGACATACCACAGTAAGAATTTATTACAGTGGTATCTCCAGATGCTGCTAGGGCAGCAAAGAGTGAAAGCAGCTAGTAGTTCACTGAGGAGGTGGTGAAGAACAGTTGAAAGAAAAGAGATGAACACTGTAAACACTGGATGTAACTTGCCAATACCCATCTACACTTGACTGCAAATGAGGAGGATCCTACAAAGATGTTATTCTTTCCTTATAAGCCATTTCTGCTAACTTGCAAAGGCAGCAAGCTTTGAGATACGTTCCATAGGGAAAGCTCAACACACAGCTAAAATCCATTGCTAAATTACTTCGCCATCCCCTCTACTGTAGCATGATCCATAAGTGGATCTATAGCCAGGAGCCATAAAATCCCATTAGTTCTCCTGCAGAAAGGAAGACTATTTTCTTCCAAAGAATATAGAGTTGGTCAGTGGAATTCACCCTGTGAGACAAGAAATTCACTGAATGGAAGCAGCTGCTCCTTCACAGTATCATCTTTTCAGTCAGTAAGAACTCTTCATTTCCCATGGTATAGTTTTTCTAGATTATAAATGTCAAATCAATGCTTATTTCATGTAATCAAAATATGAAAAATGTTATAAAAGCAGAAGGCAGAGACAAGACTACAATTCAAATTGTTATGGCTGCCAATACACACAGGAGGAAAGATCTGGATTCTAGCAAGCCATCACAAAAATCTCAAGCAAGCCCAGGTGTGGAGGAAGAGCCGTCACTTAATATGGACACATTTTTAAACAGGGGCCATGAAAAGGAATGAGAAGTGATCTATACCTAACAAAACTTTGCAACACCAAGACATCGTGAATAGTTAACCAGCACTTCATGCCCAATCTTCCAACAGAGATGTATGTATTAAAATGCTGTCCAACACTATGGTACTTTTCCAAAAATATCCCACTCATGACACTTTCTCATTGGTAGCATCAAGTTCCTTGACCTCCACAATGCATAGCTCGTCTTCCTCTAAAGCAACACTCCAGTAAGCTTTCTGGAAAGTCAATTACACCAAGGTACATTGGTCTGAGAATCCATCACCAAGGTGAGCCCAGTGCAATTCTTGGCAGGGTTTGCACTCATGTCTTCCAAGAACACTATTAATTTTCCTTCTTACAGGCTTGGTTTGCAGACTTCTTGTCCTGTCCTTGTTGGACAGCAAGATGAAATGGCCCTGTGTTCCTTAATACGAGCCTCTAGGTCTCTACAGATGAGTCCCTGTAAAGCATTACCTCATCATCTCATGGTACACTTTCTCCCCTTTCTTTATAGTTCCAGTTTAGAAAGGAGGTTATTGACCTCTGCTGACTCCCCCACTCACCCACCCCTGCAAAGGAACCTTTTCCTTTGCCTCGTGACAAAATAAGAGGCATGACCCATCCCCTGTAACAGCTGGTAGGCCACTGAAAAAACAGATGCAATCTTCCAGAGGGTCAGCTAAGTTCAGCTGTCCCAGTTCTGACAGAAGCTGCTTCATCGACATATTCTCTCACGTGTTTTTGTACCTCCTAGCCCTGGACTCCTGGAAGCTCCAGGTGCAGCTTATGCAATAGCATCCCATCCTCCTCTATCTATGCCCTGATTGCACAAGAACATTTACCACTCACAGTAGTAGAGTCCAGCTTATGGCTACCATTCCTCCTCCATCTCATGTCTCTGTTTTTCATATCAGCTGTTGCTGGGTGCTATCAATAGAAAGGGCTGTTACACTCTTAAGGGATTTACTGATTTTTCACTTTTCCAAACGATCAGTTTGCCAGACATAACAGATTTCCCTTGCCATTATGTTTTTTCCCAAGGAATTACCAACGGTGCAGACTAGCAAAATGATCAGTGTTAATTATCAGCAGGAATATAACATGCCTGTGAGTGAGCCAAAACTCTGGACCTGTTTTGTACCTGCTACACCCATGAACCACTTCTGTTGAGGGTAAGAAATACCCAGGGCTGAGCCTGCTGCTGCCTGGCACAGCCCAGCTCCATCTCTGTGCCACAGGAGCTGAGCCTTAATGCTTTTCGATCCATGGGTCACAGGTTCAGCTCCCTGCTGCTGATGACTCACACAGGAGCTCCGAACTAAAACTAGCAACACCAGCTTTTTTCTAGGAGAGGATTGAAGAGCAGCATTGATCTCAATGAAATATTTCGAGGGCAGAAAAATTCCACCACGCAAAGAGTGCGTGACTTCTCTTTAGTTTATTTTATATTTTTGTTCCAGTTGTCATTTTGAATTCAAACTCTTTGGAAAGCAGGCATAATAGTCTTAATGATCCCATTGAGCAGTTTAAATTCAAATTGTGGAGCACTTGCAATACCATGCTGGCAGCACTTTCCATAAATTACTCTCAAATTCAATACGTTGCTTGACAAAAACAAGAATAAAGAGCTTTTTACTTTAAAAAGAAGAAAACTTGTATCATAAAAAAAAAAATCTTTAAATTATAGTTTCTCTTTTCTGGTCCAATTTAAATTGTTACATAGTTGCTAAATTAGTGCTGTAATCCCTGCTTACAAATTGCAGAATTATTTTTAAAAGTAGATGTAGTTTTACTGCAGGGAACAACCTTACACTTTAAACCCTATGTGCTGCAGGAAGCTGCTCTTGAACAGCTTTCAACCAACCACACTCACGTGCACACAGGGTGAGGTTTACAATACCAGTCACACTGAAGCCAGCAGCAGTCTCACCAGAGATTTCAATGAGCACAAATTGAGTTAACACTGACATTTCTGAATGATTAGCAAATTAAGATTTCCCAGGGTGCTCCATGGCACCAGTGGCTCTCGTTGTACCATTTCTTAAAACATCAGCATTTCTTTTGTGTTCTGTTCTGAACTATCTTCTCTTTCTGAACTACAGCCACTGATAGGCCAAGAAGTTAGAAGACTCTAAGAGAAAAAAAACCTTCTTATATATATGTTTTCTGCTCACAAAACGAGTAATGGGGGGGAATATTATCCCAAGTTCAAGGTTGGGGAATAGCAATAATGGGGCAAGACTTCCATGCATAATTCTTCTTCCTTCAAGCACTTCCACAGCTTTAGTGCTATGGAAAGATGAACTTCACCTGCAAAAAATCCTTGTAAATGATCTTTGGGTTTTAAGATATTGTCCTCAATATCTTGCAGTGCTAAGCAGAAATAGGAAACCTCAATCCCTGTGTCTCCACAGGGCTCTGCAGAGCACACCCACCATCTCTCCTGCTCTAGCTTGACAGAAATAAGTTTCTCCTTCATCATTCATCATTTCTAGCCCACCACTTCTCTGAAGTCTTTCATCTGACCCTGGTTATTTCTGCTTTATTGTACCCTTCCCAGTCTCACCATGGTCCTCTCCTCAAGGGGGTCACATTGACTTGGACACAACAGAAGAAACCTTGAGAGGCCAGCAGCATCAGCAAGATATTGCTGCTTTCTGCACTAACTGCAGGAGCTCAGCCCTCCCAGCCCTCCCCTCAGAGTGCACATCTCCAGCTGCCAGCTGCCAGGCTGCCATGAGAGGGAAGAAAGAACGGAGGAAAATTTCCACATCCTGGATAAAGTTATCTGGACATCAAAGAACACCCCATTCACAAAACAGCAGCATCACTCTTGCCAGACTGGTGTGTCTGGTTAACCTTGTGTTCAGTCCTTACGATAACACAGTATTTGGACAGCAGACAGCTGGCACTGCTCAACATCTTGCTCTTCAGTCTTTTATAACAGTTCCACTGATATTACGCTTAGCCTTTTCACTGCTCTGAGTCCAGTGTTAAAATCTCTTCAACTACTTAGAGGAAGCAAACCAAATGTTCTTTTGTCAGTAATTTGCCCTGTAAGGGAGGGGGAAATATGCTGATAACATACTGCAGACAGGGTGTTCATCACGTGCACAGCAGTGCACTGGTTACACTGGAAACATGGCACTTCACATGTTAACCTGACTGTCATAATGGCTGGGAAACATCTGTCTCCTATTAACACTTTAGTTTTTATAGTTGCTTTTAGTTCAGCAGAAGTGTCTTAATGGAGAAGACTGGTACTCTTTTAGAAATAACATCAATAATGAAAGAATCCTTGGATGCAGAGCAAAACCAGCAAACACATTGGCAACAGAACTCGCTGCACTCAGAAAATGTAACAGGAAATTATAGTGATGGGATTTGGGGTGGGAGGATTTTTGTGTGAAAGAAATTAACTCTGGTACTCAAATTCCCATTAAGGAAAATACTTCTTTTTAAACAGGTGATTGATTTCCTTAGATGTTAATTCAGACTTTTGGGGAATTTCATCTTAATTGGATCGCTGATAAATAAAACCAGAAACAAAAACAACAAAGAAAACCCATTCTGCAGGCTATTTAGGGTTGGTACTGACTAACCAGTAATTAAATACAGCTCTTCACAGTAATCTTAATTATGGCTTCACTACACCACAGCTAAGAAGAGTCACACAACAAACGGAGAAGATTAGCCAATTCTAATTGTTGAAAAACATTTATTTTTGTTTTTGTGCATAGTTTTTGTGTGCATAAGGCCACAAGTCACACCAGTGAATTATTAAAAAATAATCAAAGCCTTCAAGAATTTATATATCACAACTAGGCAAGGATTATTAGGCAAGGACTAGTTTATTTTCTTTACGTAAATGAAACCTCTATGGCTTGCATAAGAGGTCAAGAGTTTTCGACTTGGGAAAACAGGGATGTGTAGATGTGAATTAGGTAGACCAGAAACAAGTTTCACTGAAGCACTCACACTTACACCAGCTGAGAACCCTGTTTTCTCAGCTGGCCACTGCCATGAATTAGACGTACAGTCTTGGGCCAGTCATATCTGCTGCACCTTCCATGGGAATTCAGGTCCAGAGGAATCTGAACAAAGTGGGACTTCAGTCCCAGATTTTCTACAGATCTAGAATGCCTACTATCCAAGCTATTTTCTGATACAGGGACTTTGGGAAACAAAAAATAACCTACCCACCTTCAAAAATCAAAGAGCAAAAAAACCCCATAAAACCAACCAACCAAAAAGAAACAGAGAAAAAACCCCAAACCAAAACAAAAATAATCAGAGGCCACAATTCAGCAGAATGTGGCTAGACAGGCTAGATTTTATGCAGGTCATTAACTCTCAGAGTTCAGGATAACTGCATCACACGTCCAAAGGCATCTAAAGACAAAAGCAGTCAGAATGTGCCTCATCAGTTTAAGGGTCTCATTCATCTGCAAGAACAACTTGCAAGCCTAGCTCAAAGCTTCAGTGTACTTAGGCATTCATTATCCTACTGAAGCCAATGCAGGCTTCACTCCACTGAAAAATCAATGAGACATATGCTCTCGGACACAAATTCCTCAGGCCTCAAGCCAGTGGCATGGCAGAAGCCTAGATCCCTTGTAGATCTGGCTTTCAGCACAGCAGAGTCATGAGCTTTCTGAAAGACACTGAGACATGGGCTCACAACACTTGTTTCTTCCACATTTACTAGTTTAATATGTGCTTGGGTTTTTGGTTTTTTTTATCTTTACTGCATCAGACCGCCAGATTCCTGCTTCCCATTTTCCACTGACAGCACCAGCTGTCCAGCTACATATATGTACCCCATCAGCATTGCCATCCTTTCCCCTGCATGTGCAGCAGCAGATGGATCCAGATGTGTTTTGGGTTAATGCCATAACCATGTTTTTGTGGACTGCATGGATAAACATTCAAAGGCCCCTTCTGGTTATATAAAAGGAAGCTATTAAACGTTTACTCTTTCCTCTGTACTCAGAGCTGCAAAGCTGTATCACAGAACATACAAACGCAGATGCAACCAAGCAATTATCGTTCCTTTATCCCTTAAATAGATAGAAGATAAATTTGAAAGAAAATGAGGAACAGAATCCTTCTCCCTTTCTTTTTTTATCCTTTTATCTCCCAATGTAGGAAGTTTACTGAACCATTGCCAACAATTCACTCAGGCTAATGAAGTGTATAAGTAATGGGATTAAATAATCTTAAACCATTACTTCAGTGGCTAATGCAGATGTTTTCCCAAACTAAAGCAGATGAGTGGTGTAGAATGTGTGCTTGATTTAAAAAAGAAGAAAAGAAAGTATCAATCTGCAAGCAGATGAAGTCAATTCCAGCCTGAAGTCAATGAAATGTTTAATTCCAGTTACATAAAGTTGCTCCAATTATATTATGAATTCACCTTTCTAAATCTTCAGTGCTTTGCACGTGGTTAAAGTTGCCACAAAATGAAACTTAATTTTTTTATGGCACAATCATTTTAGTGCAAACAAAAATAGAAATTATTTAAAAGGTACATATTCCACCAAAAGACCATTTAGCTTTTAAAATCAAATTAACAAGATCAGTCTATCACTGCCATTGTAAATAAGACACAATCTTCCCTTTTTATATTCAATATTTCAGTAACAATCTCACTGTGAAAACTCTGTAGAAATAGAGAGAACAATGAGATACTGGTGGCATTTTCAGAAATATTATAGTATTATTACTCTAATTATCACTGAAATGACAGAAATATCATGAAAAACATCCGTTTTTAGTTTCAGAAGTGTAAATCCAATTCTGGAAGGTCTCAGGTCCAGTGTTTGTAAGGACTCCAAGATCTCTCAGTGTTTTAAGAATGCTCCAGTGCTTTTCTTACTCTAAGTTACAAGGATAATCCTTATATACTGGATGCTAAGGTCAGACCAAGGTAAAGCCTCAGGCACATTATGGGATGTTTCTTTAATTTGCACCTGTGCAACCGGTTCCAGGTACTTATTATGGCAGCCTCTTAAAATGTGCAGCTCCTCAGAGCAACTGTTAATTGCTTTCTTTAAGACCTTGGAGGCATGAAATGAAATTGTAGGGTAATGTAAGCTTCAAAAGATATCCAATGCAAAGACCCTTAGTTCAGTAGAAAGTCTGCCATCAAGCAAAAGTCTTGATTTTAGAGGTTTTAGTGCTTTCTTGCATCCCACCTCCTTAATCTTAGTGAGCACGACAGACTGTAACCATTTTGGTATCAGGTTTCTCAACACAGAAGGCTGAGAACCACACTACTGCTAAAAAAATGACTGCATAATCTACTCCTTATAGAGCTGAAACAATCACAAAACCCAGCTCTTTCTCCTGCTGTGTCCACTTCATTTCAGAGGCTGGTCAGACCAGGAAATGTAATTCACCCAGTAAGCTGAAAAGACCAGAGTTCTTCTGAAGACCATAAAAAAAACTTGTTGCTCATGGTACTGCCGCAGGGTTGAAAGATTTTCACTGTAAGGCAACTCCACAGCAATGAAAGAAATAAATGTTTCCCGTGTCTGTGCATTAAAATCAGGGCACAAAGAGGAACAGGTACTCACAATGTAGCAGGGTTCACAGTAGGCTTTCTTCTCCACAGCGTAGAAAGGCTGTCCCCTCAGCTTGTTGTTGCACATTATGCAGGTGAAACACTCCACGTGGAAGACTTGGTCCATGGCTGTGCAACCAGTGCCTTCTCCAACAACATTCTCCCCGCAGCGGGCACAGCGTCCTGTCACCAGAGGGAAAGGACAGCAGTCAAGGCAAGCCCCTCGTCCCAGCTGCACAGCAGATCCCTGTGGCTGAGAGCAGGTGAGGGGGATGTAGCAGCTCAGTCCACAGAAAAACAATTTGTGCCACTGCTGGCAAAGATCCAGTGCCACTGGAAGGCACTCTGGTGCTGGTCCATATGAAAAGATCTAGAAAGGATTGAAACTGTCTCCCAGCACAGCACTCCAGCACTCATGTCAGCTGTGCTGCTGGAAGCCAGCAATCATTGTAAGGATCTTGAGCTCTTGAGATACAAACCACTCAGCTATCATCTAACCCAGCTATACAGTCAACTTCAGCTCCTCAGTTAGATGGGATAAGCCTGTGCCTTAAGCCTTGCTTCCACATGAAAGGATTTTGTTGTAGGAGGCCTCATAAAGCTATCTGGTGGCAGCACAATATAAAGAGAAGTTTTTGCTTGTACAGCTTAAACCAGTTCTCTCAATGGAGCCAATTATTTTTTTTTTCTGTTTAAAGATTAATACAGATTAAGATATTCTGTCTATTTAAAGCACAGATACAATTCCTAAAGAAACTGATGTGTGGATACTTCATTCTTACCATCCTTCAAGAATGGTGTATCAGAAACTGCTGGTAAAGACTCTCAGTACAGACAAGGCTTAAGAGCTCTGTCTGTTTCTGAAAATGGTTCTTAATGTCAGATACAAATGCATAATAAAAAGTATGCAGACACACACATACAAAAAGCTTGCTGCCTTGTTCAGATTATTGCTAAAGATGTTATGTGGTAGATAGATTTAAAGTGAAGACAAGATTTCCTTAACTCATGGGAAAAGCATTTCCCTAGGGAAGACTGTGGTGCAGAGATGATGGAAGAGGTGGGTAGAAGGCACACCTTTGCCATTTTTCTCTGCCATTTGAGTTCTAGAAAATGGAGACAGCCTGTGAAGCTCTGATGTCCTTACACAACAATTGATGGCATTAAGGATGGAATGGAAGGCATTAAGGACAAGGTCAGCCACAGTACACAGGAGAATCCCACCAAAGGCAATAGAGCAACTACGATCAAAATGGTACTCTGCAGTTCAAGAATAACCGTGGTGATCCCAGCCTTGGAGCCCTGCACTTCTTGAAGGCTTCATGGGTGGAGTGGTGTGGTCAGTGAGGGTGGAAAGGGAAGCAAGAGCTAAGGTACAAGTAGGAAAGCAGACTGACTTCAACATACAATTATTCGTAAAAGCATATAGAAATAATATGTACCCGATAATAATTACATAATCCAGAAATTATACAATGCTCTCTCATACCATGGTCTGTTTATTGGCCTTTTATGCAAATACTGCACAACTTCCTACAAGGACTTAGACCTGTCTTGTCACCCCAAGAGCAGACTGCTGCCCTTCACTGGGCACTGTCAATGTCCCCACACTCATGACTTCTTTCCTGCCTGTCCCACACTCCAACAAGCTACATTCAGGGAACAAAGCATGTAAGCTACTTTTGGATCCCTCAGGATGTGGCAGGATGATATATATACACATTTGAGATATATTAGGAAAGCTTGGAAAAGAACCCAGATCATTACGATTGCTACAATGGCATAACTGTAGTTGGCTTTATACAGGATAGACAGTTCCTGACTCAAAGAGCTCCCGGCCTGAGCAATGTGGAGGGAGAACTAACCAGATAAATCCAGACAAGTCTGGAAATCCCCAAAATAGAATTAATAATGCTGTATTTAAACTTAACTTTCCTTAGTACTTGTTATTAGGATTGTCACTGTTTTGCTTTAATCACTCCATTGTAACACTTCTAGAGAGGACTCTTTTTTATGAGCAGAAGAGGAATTCAGGTTTCCCAGCATGGTGGTGAGGCTACAGAGCATAGGGGAAGAATGGAAAAAACCATGAGGGCTAGGAAGAAAAAAACCCAAAGCCACTGGAGAGAACCACAGGAGTGAGCAGTGCAGTGAGAAGGAGGCAGAAGACACCTCCTGTGTACCACAGGAGAGCCCTGCTCAGCCCTGCGTGTGGACAGAGCTGCTCCAGGGCCTTCTCCAAACATCTCCTGTAGCTGGGCTGTAATACGAAGAGACGTCTGGGGAGCAGTTAATATCTCTATATATAAAACATGAAATTGAAAGCCATTAGTGTATTACTTTACACAGTGTTTTTCCAGAGGGAATATTCCGCTGAAGAATTTATTTTCCCTAGTGTGCCATTCTGTGATCATCCGGTATTATTTTTATGAGGCATTTGGACATGGAATAATGTAGTGTCTATGCAAACACTTCTCAGTTTTCTTTGTTAACATCTGAGCAGAACATGTGGGAATCTTTTCTACCCCTCCTTCTCTTCTCACATTCATAATTTAGCCAGCTCTTGTGTGCTTCAGAATTTATCTTCCTCTTATACCAAGGCATGTCTTCATTTGCTGAAGGTGTCTGCATGGAGACCATACTTCTGGCTGTACCTGGGCCAGGAGACTTGGGTCTCTTTTCTAACTCAAATACATAGCCCTGTAATCTTGACAAGTCACTCAGTGCCTTTGTACCTCTGTCTCATCTTCAAGCAAAGGGCATAAAGACATCTTCTCTCCCTCCCAAAGGTCCCCTGTGGCTACATTCCCCCATAGCTCTGAGGTATTCCCCAACTATGCTGCTGGTGGTCAGATACAAACCAAAGAGCAGCACAACACAGGTCTTGGCCCACTTCTCCTCTTTAAGTTTGTTTCCTGAGGCTTTCCTTCCTCTTTTTGGGTTTTTCCATAGAAGATTCCCACTGAGGCAGCAACAGACTTAATCTGTCTACATTTATGAGAAATCCAGTTTCTGCTATTAAATACACAGACCGAAATACTCCTATAAACCCTCACACAGGAAAGCTTAAAGAAAGATTCCTTTTTATAAGTTTATATGCAAATTATAACACTGTGGCCTTGAGCAAACCATGTTTTTCATGAGACATGGCCACTGCAGTGAGAATCAAAACACAAGCTTTGTGCCTAGCAACTCTCCCAACTGACTCACTCACCCAAAAGGTAAAAGCAAATAAGGCAAAATATTCAAATTTGGGAGCTTGCAGTTGGGTAGCTGGATCCACTTAAAGGCAAATACACAACCTATCTAGTTTGCAGCAGTATGATCACTGGAGACTGCACCTTCTGCAGACCTTGGTGCAATCTGAGAACTCACAAGACTTCTGCAAAAACTTGTCTCTTCTTCCAACTCCTGCAACTCGCTCAAATGTAGTTTAAAATGCCTATTAGTTTCAAGTGTTGGTGAGGGAGGAACTAACAAGCAGACAGGCACATGCACACAGGCAATGGGATTGCACAAGCCTCATTTCCTTAGAAAACCAGAAAAACCCCACTAAAAACAATGTATCTATCATTATGTCTGATAAAAACAAAACAAAGGTCTGCTTTTCCTGTGTGCCAGTTACCAACGGCGAAGGTATTTGTGGTTGGGCTCCCCACAATTAAGTGCCCACACATGTTCCCCATTTTAATATTTTCACACTGGCTCAAATAACCCAGTCTGTTGTGTGCAGAATACCCATGAGTGAACACAGAACAAGTTGCACTGCTTATTGGGAAAGAAGTAGCAAAGGCAAAGTTTGCAAGACTCAAGAACAAACAGATTGCACAAAAAAGATTACACAAATAATCTAAGAGAAAAATAGCAGGCAGCGTATTACAGTAGAAACACAGAACAACGTGACCCATTTGCTTTCCACAAACAGCATTTAAAAGGCAGCTTAAAGACAAAGGACAAAATTAGCACTAAACTGCATGAAGATGGGAAACGATGTCATTTCAACATTCTTCTTTTGCCCCTTCAGCCCTTTTTAGATCCTTTTTCAAGATCATTTCAGCAAAACTAGAAGGCGATATGTTGGCAGCAAGCCTGGGAGACCAAAGTCTTCTGTTTTTGCATGAAAGAGGTTCATAACCTTGGCCTTGCTGTGACCTTCCTTCAGCCCAGCCTGGCGGCCACATGGTGGTCTTACCTTTGAGGGAATGTACAGAAGTGCCCACAAGGCTTCCCTGCTGAAAATGCCATCATCAGTGAGTGGATCACACAGAAACCTTTCAGCAGGTGAAAGGATACATCAGCTACTATATCCTGAAACCTCCTCACTCACTGTCTTCTGTTGCATAAAAAAATTGAAATATTGTTAATCTGAAGGAAGAGGGGCAAGGGAGAAGAGGAGCTCATATTGCACATGATGCCATGTTCTAACTTCTTGTTAACTCGATACTATTATTACATGGGTTTTGCTTACACCCCCACAGATCCTGGCTGCTCAGATTATAGAACAGATCCATTCTGTTGGGTATTGGAAAACCACAGAATTCAAAGAAGGGCAAACCTGCAGGAGTTTACAACCTAATACAAGCAATAACAACCAGGTACTGATAGAAGGAGACAATCAGACAAAACCAGTCTGCAAGGAAAGCTTGTGGTCTCAATACTACATGTTTTACTGTTGACAAGGACTCTATAGACAGCACAGCAAAGGAAAAGGTTAAGTTAGAATTTGAAAGAGGACCCAGAGGGAGTTTAAAGGAAGTTTAATGGAATGCTTCTGAAGAAAGGACAAAGACAACACAAAAGAGAATGTAAGTGCTTGAAGATTGAACATAGACGCCTTCAGATGGGAAGGATGAGTTGATATGCCACTAGAGAATACCAGAAGAAGAAGGGTGGGAATAGGTCATTACAGGTCATGCAGGTAAAGACATGAAGCTTCTGTTTGATATGAGGCAGAAGTGAAACCAGAGAAGAGATGTTTAGGAGTTTGATTTGATGATCCTTGTGAGCCTCTTCCAACTCAGGATATTCTATGACTCTACAACTAAGGGGCAGAAATGATCTGGCCTATGTTGAAAGTCAGAGAGTTATTTCTGCAGCTAGCTGAGCATGAATAGAGAGAAAGTGCATTTTTTTTAAAGGATGTTGCAGAGATTCAAGGTCACTGGAGCTTAGATGCAGGTTTTAACTGTGAAGATGAATAGGAAAGGCCATAATCTGAGCTGTTAGTCAGCAAGATTCTTAAGATTTGGCGAGAAACTGGGCACAATCTGAAAATGAGGAATTAGGCACAGGGTGTCCAACCTTATCTAGGACATACGTCACTTTTAAACATCAGATTAGGAACATGAGCAAATGGGACAAACATCCACCATTGAAGATGGATGATGGAATAGGTACATGTCATTCTAATGCTTATGGCAGTAATATTCTGATAGCAATCACACTGGAGCTGAAGATAAAGGCAATGGAACTTGAGATGCTCCTATTTGCACATCTGGGGACTTAGTAGCCTTTTCTAGGCTACAGCATTATTTTTCTGTCATACCTACTTAGACATTAAGCCATTGGCAGCACCACTGTGATGTACAGTGCTTAACACAGACAATTCAGGCAGTAACTACAGATGCCAAGAGCAGAGAAAGCAGAGAGAAAAAGTGCAAACCTCTCCACAAAAGGCTTAAATTCATGAATTCAAAGCTTGCATTCTATGTAGAGAAGAGATAGGGGACAATTTTCTGATAAAAGCATCAAAGTAGGGAGGTTCTGCATTTGCTGAAATGTGGGGGGAAAATGTTGATATCGCAAAAACTCTGCATGATGGAAAAAACTCTTTCCCACCTAATTGTACTGTGGGACTACAACACAAGGTCATCTCCTTAGTGCCTATCAATTACACAATTTCCCTTGATCAGCTAAGTGTATTCCCTGGCTCTCACTGCAGCCCTGATACACAATGCAAGAAAGAACTAAAAAGATACAGAATGCTGCCTTTTCAAAACAGTACCAAGAACTCTTTTAAAATATATAAATACATTGAACAAAATTTCTCAGTAGAAGTTCCCCTAGCAGCTTCAAAACATCCAGTATTTCCGCTGCGTTATTTTTCTAATCATCTCTGTTTAGAGTTTGCCAGCAAATGCATTTTAGAGATTCATGACACATTCTGCTTTTGGATGGCTTTGAATCAGCTGGCAGTAAATGTGGAAAAATCATTATTCCTAATGAAGAAATATTGATGACAAAACAGCATTTCGAGGACAACGTTGACCATAAGTCAACAACGTAATAAGACTTTCCCCTCTCTCCCTACTCTTTACCAGTGACTTTTATCCAAAGGTTTTCGAGCATTTCCCAAGCATGTGGGATTCCTCAGGACACCTACGTCAGACAAGGCACAATTACTGCATTTTAAGGGGATACAGGAGCAGAAATTGATTATTAGGATAACGGTGTAACAGTAAACCTTAACTTAGTACACCCCAATCAAGTAGAGTCCCAGTGTCAGAGCTTCTGCAACTCAGAAGTACCCAGCAGGTCCTGAATTCTTTCATCCAAAGGGAACAGAAGAAGGATCTCTGATCCACAAGTAAGGGTTTATGTCCTTCTACAGTGCATGGGAGGTACATGTCTAACTGATAGGCTAGACACATATATGTTGATCATATTTGTCCCAGAGTGATTCTGACATTTTGGCACTCAGGGCACTGCAATAATCTTACAAAGGGAAACCCAGAGGCATTTTGTACATTTTGTAGAAAACTATATTATTTAGCTCATCTTACCCTTGCTTTCCTTACCTACTCTTTTCTTGCTTTTAATCTCAAGAGTTTTCACTGAGTGGGAAGCCCTTGGCAATGGTTTATTGTGCCAGGATCCAAGCTTGAAGTGTCACCATTTGACAGTAGCAGGCTGTATGCATCAGTTGTCTTACACAGACTTTGGACATAAGACAGATCAATCTTAATTCCCTCTTCTTCAGCAGACGTCAGAAAACACAATCTTTCACAGTAAACACAGCTTCATGCTGCAATGTGTGCCTGAAACACTTCATAAATTAAATCCAAGGCCATGATTTAATTACTGTGCCCTGGTTACTCTGCTTTAACTGTGTTGCACTTGTACTCCAGATGTACAGGTCCCTGCAGTGACCTACTTGTCATTTGTACTGTACAGCACTGTGCAGTAGCTGCACTCTCACATTGTTTGCATCCCTTTTCTCCAACCACAATACAACTTCATATTCTCACTTTGCTTGGCTGTAAAAACCTGACACATTCTCAGTATGCCCCGGAGGTCCCATTCCACACCACAGAGCAAACGCACTGCAACTGTGCAGGCTCACTCTGCCAGCACTTTACCTTCTGGAGCATTTCTTCATGCTGCTCATCACAAGATTACTGTCCCAGCTGATTTCCAGGCCTCACAGTGAACCTTTCCAACACTCCAGGGAAGGAGGAGGACTCTCAGGACACCCAACATGAAAGCAGGGAACTTGAGACCCACACAGGTTAAATAACTTTCCAAGCGTCACACAAGAAGTTTATGATGGAGCCAGGAACTGAAACCATATCTTCTCAATCACAGTCTGGTTTCTTTAACCACAAGGCCATCTCTGAAAAGGCCTGATGGCAAGAAGGGCCTGTGGCATAAAAACTCAATTTCAGAGGGTGCTCCCAGCACCCAGTCTTGCTAAATTCTCCCCAGGAAGAGAAATTTGCTCCCTGTGTGGACCATCCACGGCATCCCTTTCTGGCATCCTGGCTGAGCCACATAGCAACTGAGCACACAGAGTTCTGTGCCTCTGCTACTGTCCTCAGTTTACTGACAGAGAAAGAAAGACCTCTGCTTCCTTCAACACCTGTGTGGTGGTGATCCTTTACCATCTACATTCCCCTTTCCTAAAGATGCTGGGACACAAGAGACAATTTAGCTTGTTTCTGATATAAAGCAGATTACAATGAGAGGTACCTCCCAAAATTACTGCAGCCACAATGTATTACTGCCACAAAACGGAGAGGACCACTTCTGATTTTCCCCCCAAAAATACAAAAATTCACTTTGAACAGGAGCTTGAGAAGATGCAGAAATGATCTTACTGCATTCTTGATCTCCAGCATTCTTGATAGATACTTGTTTAACCTGCTCCTAAAAACCTCCAGCAAGAGAGATTTCATCAAACACTTGGGCAAAAAAATCTCAGCGAATAGCTAACAGTACCACTAGTGAGCCTTTCTGCCCTCCAACCACAATGCCCCTCGCAGCAAGCCAAGCCAATGCCTTTTCAGTGAGTTCCTGATGGCCGTGAAGAAAAGAAAGCAGGCAGCCTGGGGTGTCCTGCAGCACTGCAAGGAGCGGCTGGAAGGTGTCCCCTCGCACAGCAGTGTCCCGAGCCCCACACACCGGAGAGGTGCAGTGAGTGTGCCAGCCCAGTGGGGGTCAGTGATGCTCTACAGTATTTAAGGTCCCAGACACCTTTTTTGCAGCACGCTTTGCATTTTCTTTTTTTCTCCTGTTGTTGTTCCTACATTGTGTCAACTTTTTGGCACGTGTTTTACCATGTGCGAACGGCTTGAAATAGAGCCCCGCTTACATCTGGAGACAGAAAAAAAAAATTAAAAAGAGGGTGAAAAAAAGTGGGAGAGAGGAAACGTTCCTCCTTTTGCTAATCGATCAAGGAAATGCAAAGGAGAGAGTAAAATGTACTCTATTTCCTTTAGAAATGTTTCCTTTAATGCCGATGAAAGCGGCCAGATGACAGAGACTACGGCTGGATGTGCAGCGAAGAGCCGGGCTCGGCAAGGAGAGGAAGGAGCTGCTAGCCCAGCCTGGCCAGGCTGGGGAAGGAGAAGGAGGAGCTGCTAGCCCAGCCTGGCCAGGCTCGGGAAGGAGAAGAAGGAGCTGCTAGCCAGTCTGGCCAGGGTCGGGAAGGAGAGGAAGGAGCCGCTAGCCCAGCCTGGGCAGGCTGGGGAAGGAGAAGGAGCTGCTAGCCCAGCCTGGGCAGGCTGGGGAAGGAGAAGAAGGAGCTGCTAGCCCAGCTTGGGCAGGCTCGGGGTGTCTGTCCCCGGCAGTCACAGCAATTCCTCCTGCAGCCCCTGGCTCTCCAGCACGGCAAACACGGAGCCGTGTCCCCTCTTGTGCCGGGCACTCCCTGCTTTCTCTCCCCACTGCTCCCAGCCTGGGTGACCTGGGCATGGCTATGGTAAAGAAGTGGCTTGGAATTGCAAGTGTAGAGTTGGATTGAAAGTAACATTTCATAATTATTCCTTTTAATTAAATAAGTGTTCGTGTTTAGGGGCAAGACTTTCTAAGCACCAATTTGTACAAAAAAGCCTCAGCCAACGAATGCTTAACTAAGGAGTGAAATAATTTCATTTGGTAAAAAAAAAACAAAAAACATACTTTCACAGAAGTCCCCCACATTCCTGTGCCATTATTCCTCTCTGATTTCATATAGTAAATTCAAAAAGCAAGACACATAAAAAAGTCTTTTTTTTTTTTTTTAATAAATATCGGGCAAAAATTATAAAGCCTGTAAGAAAGTGGGCCTTTCCTATGCTTTCAGAAGTTGAGAAACCTCTTTTTTTATTTTACTTTCATAGGAAAATAAGACTTTCTAAACCAAAAATGACTCTTCTCTTTGGAAAACACCACTAAAGTCGAAATCTTATTTTTTAGTGAGATGTTACCAACATTTGGCATACAGGGAAAATACTCCGCAGCTCTCTAGTAAAGCCCTGGTGAAGGTGAGGCAACCAGCCAAGTCCTAGTGGGGCTGGGAGGAAACCTCTCTCTGGGCAATTTATCCCAAAGCTGATTCTGGGGGTGTTTATGCCTCCTAGGAAGGATCTTAGTAAAGGGGAACAGTTGCTGGTTGAGCTGTAGATCAGACAAATTTTGGCAGTTTTGGCGATTCCAATAGCAATGACCACTGAGCCATTCCCTTTGCACTCACACTTGCAAAGCCATATTGCATGATAAACCCTGGACAGTGAAACCACCAAATACATGACGGCACACAAGGTGAGCCAGCCATGCTTGTACGAAGCTCCTGCAGGTAAAGGAAGGCAGAATACCAGGCAGGAATCACTCCATCGCCCACCCCCATCAGGGGCCACAACCAGGGAGGCATTTCTTGAGCTATCCCCTGGCCCACTGGGCTCGCTCTGTAATGCTGCACCAAATTTCAGAATCCTCTTTTGGAAAGCCACGAAACACCTTGTCATTACAGGGGGTGCCAGTGGCAGCCTCAGGCAGCAGCTGCGTGGGGCAGCTCTGCCCAGCCTGTCTGGGTCCTTTGGCAGGTGTCTCTCGGAGTGTGCTGTCCCAGCCTGCTCCCTCCCCAGCTCAGGACACCAGCCTTGCTGGTAGAGCAGTGGAGGATGACTTCAGGGGCTGCTGCACCCGACCCTGTCCATAAGCCATGGCTGTAACACGGAGCAGAGCTGCAGGCCAGATGAGCTGCTCTCCTCAGAGGCTTGGTTCTCACTGCACAAAGGTTCATACAGCTTCTCCCAGCCATTCCTCCAGCTGGGGAGCACCACTGACTGGCTCATGCTGCTGCTCTGTGCAAGCACACCTTAAGCACAGACCAAATTCTCTGAGCTCTCAGCTTTCTTACAGAGCTGAACCGAGAGTGCAGTCAGAGGGGATCAGCTAAGACTCACACGGATACAGACAGCAGCCTTTATGTCTAGGTCAAAAAATGACTTGTCTTTTACCACATTCCCTGAGGACTGTGGTCGGGTTTGCCATTTCCAGCATGAAAGCAGGCTCAAGGAGCCCAAGCAATGGGGTGCAGCTCTGTGATGTTAGGTGCAGGACAAACACAGAGCAAACAATGTCTCCTGTCCCAAAGACTTTTATCTCCAACTGTGTCCATGTTGCACAAGGGCACTTCAAACCACTTCATAAGCCCAGGATAGGCATCATCAGTGTGTTGAGCAGACTCAATCCCAGCCAAAAATCACATCTATGGCTGGGCATGAATGACTTAATTCACTCTTCCATAGCCTGACTGTGCTCTAGCTGGTATTCCACAGCTCATCTCTGCCTCATGCCATCACTGGGACGGTTGTGGCATGAACTGATTTTCACCAAAGGCTCTGTTCAGGGGTGAAGATGAAATTGCCTGAGTAATGGCAAAGTTTTGAGTCAGAGATGCTGTATGTGCCATTGGCTCTGGCCTACCAACCTGGAATGCCTCCTGCATGCTTGCCTGAGGAAAAACATCTGACAAAACCCAAAAAACAGGGAGGGAACCTATCTCCCTACTGCCAAAAGTGAAAGAAAAAAAAAAGTGAAGAAAGGCTGGACCTGACAAAGAGTAGTGTCCTGAACAAATGGCAGCTCTCATAGGCCCAACAACGTTAAGTCCTGATGTTTTCAAAGGTGCCTGGCTGCATTAGAAGATGTCACACCGAATTTCAAGCAACACCTCATTTATTTCAGGTCTTTTGAAAACCCTGCCTTTCACAATCCGGCACCAGCCCAAAGCTTCCTTGCTGTTTTGAAACATGCGTTGTCTGTGTGTTGACAGCAGCCCTGCCATAAATCACATCCCTCAGGCACTGGAAACCACCTCACCTGTATGCTGAGCATCCACTGTTCCTTGCAATGAATTCCATCACTCCAAATTTCTCAGTAGCTGGAATCAACTAATGCTGGTTTTTTCCCCTCATTAAAGCAACCTACTAGACAGAGGTTTCCTTCTTCACCCCAAAATCTGAGACCTATCCAAGCAGGTACAAGGTCCAATATTTGTTTACTCTCTTGGACAAGTAGTAACAGGAACTTTACAATCTGGGATGGAGAAGCACTCTGATTCTGCAAGGGATGTTCAATACTTGTTCCTATTCAGAATGACCACACATGTCATAATCTTAAAATGTGACATTGGTATTGAAAGCGAAAGTCCTTTTAAAATGTCATTTGATGTTGGTAACACCATATTTATTAGACTGATGTAATTAAGTAATAACTATAATTCTGCTCCTCCTTCAGGTCATAGGACCTGCTTTTACTGGCCAGGGTAGATGGAAAGTAATACTGATAACTCTCTAATTTGAGAATAACCTCCAGTGGCACATGCTTCATCTGGAGACCATGATGGAGCACTCATATCAAGTATCCACAGATCATTATACTCACCTGATTGTCACATTCTCAGAGCTTGCTGCATAAGAATATCAACTTTTTCTTGCTTGGCCTCCATTACAAGTGGATTAGTGCAAAATATGAGATACATATTTATAACAATTATTATTTTATTTAAAGAAAGTATGTGGAAATCCATCTGCACAATTGCATGTGTCATTCTCACACATCCTACAGCTTTTGATTCAAAATTAGCAAGGCTTAAAAAAGAATAAGTTAATAAAAAACTCATACCACAAAACAAAGCTCTTTAGTGGCATTAAGCCTGATCTGATGGAGGTGGTAGTTTTGACTCTACGGCCTCTTGACTAACAGTAGGAGACATGAGAATTGTGGGTACTGATCCATTTATCATGATTAAAAACTGTCCTGGCATTTCACCTTAAGTTCTCTATGAGGACGCTCTGATGTTGACTGGCATCTACAAAGGCGTGCTTGAAGTACTACTCATCACTCATCACTCATCTTAGTACTACTAAGATGGAAGATTCTTCCTGAATTGGCGTCCATGCTCAGAGCTTCCATGCTAAGGGCACCAATCCCTGTCTCCTGAATTATTCACACAATTCATGACCTGAAAATTTTGTGCCAATGGAAACTGAAACCGTAAAAACTTTCCCTCATCCCTCCCACGGCTGAACCAATTGGAAAGGACTGATTCAATATCCAGAACTCATGATGAGTTCTGCCAGTCCAATGCCCTTGAGCAGGCATTAGAAAAGGCCATCATCAGCAGGGACTGTTTGCCAAAAACTTGGTGTTGGAAAACGTCCTGAACATGCCGTACCAGTGACAGCAATTTTGTACGAGCAAAGTTGGCAAATTGCTGGGCTCTGAACTTTCAGGGTGCTCTTTACTGTTTCCTGCATTCATGGGAGTTCACTGCGAAAACAGTAAGGGTATCTAATCCTCATTAAACTCCTTGATGTGACAGTAGGGAAAACTGATGGACTTGTTTACATGTGATAATGGAATCATTTGAAATCCACTAGACCTCCAAATTTAGATCTGAGGTAAATGTAGAGACAGTTTATACCAAGCCTGATTTTAGCTGATGTAAACTTAGTTGACTTCTTTTGAATTTATATGACCAAACCCAGAAAGCCAATGCTGGTTTAAGTCAGTAGGTTTCCATTTGCACATAAAATGATGCAGCTTTATTATGTTGACAAAGTAAGATGTGATGGTTAAGTCAGAGAAGCTAGTACTCCCACCCCAGCATAGGAAAAAGTGTGGGAGACTTTTGTCCCAGTGGAAAGCTACAACTTAAAAAAGCCTTCAAAACAAAACCTTTCGGGACTTCAAACATTTTAGAAATTGCTTTCATTGTTTTCCATTGTTCTAAGCATCCCTGCACAGAGGAGGGCCAACAAAACAAAATGCATTATGTAGCTTATTGGAAATCTACAATCATGTTCTAGACCAGATGACTCCAGAAGAGTTTGAGATAAGCTTCAGATCCATGTCCTAACATTAGAACCTGCAAAAAAGTCTGAGTTCCAGTATTGCTTCATGAAAAAGTCAAAGGAACTTCACCAAAGCAAAAAAGAGAGAGATTGGCATTTTGGAAATCACAGAATAAAGTCTTATGAGCTCTTTTTCATGCAGATGAACCCTGTCTGAGTTATTAAGGGTCACCATGCAATATTCCCAGCTAAGAATGACACAAAATTAGTAAATTGCCATGGGGAAACAATATTAATATCTCATTTTACAGTGTTATTTGTGCTGTATATTGTTTTGTTCTCCTCTGTCCCCAGAATGCAAGAATGAAGCTATTGCACACACTGATGTCGTAAGAGTTTAGGCAGTATTTATTCAACCACACTGATTTTACTTAGCCAAGCTGATGTCAGTTGCAGCATCTTCTAGTCAACCTACTGAGATATGAGCCACTTTGTGTCACAATTAGACCATGCTCCAAAACATCATCCTGTGAAATGTTTGTTTTTCTGTAATTTCCCTAGGCCAGAACAGCTCCTGTAATCAGACATTTGCTGGACACACACCTAACAGCTGTTACTCATGGTACCAGCACTTCTGTCACTTACAAAGGACTCAAGACCATAGGTCAGCCACCTTGTCTTCCCTAAAAGTTGTGCCACAAAGGGCAATAGGCAGCAAGGTGTACAAAACAGAAGGAAGCAGAATCTGTAGACTTGAAAGTTAGTTATGGCTCCTCACCCAATGTCCTGCTGTAATCAGAGCAAAGAAATAACAGAAAATCCACTGAGATCCCAAGACTAATTGGCTTTCTGTGAAGTATTGTTTTTGTTTAAACGACCAAGCCACACTTGGATCAATGGGCCTTCCAAACAAAAAACCCTTTACCCATGACCAGGCATGACCAGAGCTAGCTAAGGGCACAGATCTCCAATCCCTGAGCAGCAATGCCCCTCTGGCTAAGTATGGGGGTGGCCTCTTTTCAAAAGTCTGAGCCTCCTGCTGAGGCTCCTGAAACTTGCATTATCAGAGTGGTTTTTTGCCTAAGCCCTCAAGAAAGTGTGTGACTCTTCTCTGTGTGAGTGAACAGAGCAGTTTCACTCAATTTAGAGACAGCAGGGCAGAAAGAGACTGAAAGAGTTCAAATGACAATCTTTCACTAGGAGCTGGCCATGTAACTGACACAGACCTTGTGGCTCTCCTCAGCTGCCTTTCTGACAGAGGGATGCCATGGAGATAGCAGTGCACCAGCTGTGCACATCTGCAGTGCACATGCTTCACTTCCTTCACCTTCTGAATTCTGCCTGTGAAGAAACAGTAGAAATAAATCTGACCATGTGCAACCTTCATTTTTCACTTTCCTCCCCTTTTTGTTGCCATGCATGGAAATTGAGTATACACAGAACAAGAGGTTATAGTGGTCTTGCCATCAGTAGTGGCCTGATGGAACTGCACAAGCACAGCACACTGAAGTGTGTGCTTTGCCATTTTATCTTCAGAAGACAATGGTTTCAGGCATCTACAGATAAAAGATGGAGCATTTTAAAATGTCCCACCCAAATATCAGCTGTTACTGTAGCCATACCTTCCCCAGTCCTGCCCTTCCACCATACCTTCCTCCCTCCTCTAAACACACATCAGATTTGCCAGTGTTGGAGAGAGTCACCCATGTAGGCATCAAAAACTGATCAGTTGATGTGAGACGTTGAGATGGAGGATGAGAAAAAAAGGATTGCCATTAGAATCAGACTCCAGGTAGTGTTCTGCATTATATATATGTGTACACACACACGTTTATTTACGCATTTTAGGATTCTCACTAATTTCAGCCACGGGACAGAAATGAGAAGCAGCTGCCCAGCTCGTGGAGATGACAACAAGAACACATGACCAGAATTAGCTTCACGTTGGCAGTGATGATCGCTAGGACTTTCGTGTCCAGAAGAGCTGGCTTCATATGACAGTCTTCTGCACAGCATGAAGGATTCACGTTAGAGTCCTTTCTAAATGTCTCCCTCCAGCTCAGCTAGAGATAATTCCTTAGCTCATGTGATCACAATCTCTGCACTAAAAGGAGTGGAAAATCAATATTGTCATGTCCCAACCATTCATCAACACAAGTGAAAATTCAAGGTAAAAGGCTTTAGGCTTCCTGCAGTTTTTTTGACAGTCACATGCTGAATTCACTTGTCTTTCATGGCAAGCACATAGTAAGGAAATAGAGACATTTTAAAAGCTGAGGTTTTTTCAAGGGTAATTTTAAATGACAACAGAAGTAACTAAACCCCCCCACCCACAAAAAGTATCCCTTCTTTCAACCTGAACTCACAAAGAATGCAGCATATCATCTGCCTAGCTTGCCCCTGACAGTACAGACAGAATCAGAACATGTACTGAACAGATAGTAAGTTATTAACCTCTCAAGATATTGTCTGGAACCAGAATTTGTTGAGGAAATTGCATATTAAAGTTCAAGACTGCTGCTAACTGAACACAGCCTGATTCACAGCTTTAAACAGACAGCTTAGCCTGGCTGGGACAGTGATTTGGAAGGATCTACAAAACAAAATAATTCAATCTCCATTCAGCTGTCTATCTTTAGCAGAGGGCAGTGCCTTAGGCTGTGGAAGATAGTTGTACCCATACCTGTAAACTCTCAACAAAGGGGTCTGCTAGTGGCATGGTGTTTTACTGAACCACTTGTGTTCAGTGGGGAGATACATTTCGTCAACTGCCAGAACTCATGTCATTACCTGTGCTATCCCCTTTTGACCCTGGTGCTGTGAACACAATTTTTCAGAGGTTTGGCTCTTAACTCACACTTCCAGAAGTAATTATTTCTACATCTCTGAGCATGTCTTGGCAGACACACAAGGAAGAAAAAAAGCAAAAAAAAAAAGGAAATGAATAAGTTCCTAAATGAAAGCTGATGACAAGGTATCAGATGCAGTCCCCCATCTCTGCTTTGCACCACAGTGATCCTGTTGCTATTGACATTGTCTGTTTCCCTCTATGGGGCTGGCTTAGGCAGGGCCATGGGACAGGCACAGTGCTTTGCCACTCTCTCCTGCTCAGCTGACACAATCTGTGCTGGCACAGGCCAGGCAGGGGACATCTCAATTGCAGGTTTCACAAATCAAAACAGGTTTCTCTTGGCTGCTTGCAGCATCCCAAATGTCTGCCAGGGCTGGCTTCTCGTGATCTGCCTGCCAGTTTGAGATGACAGTCTCCTGACTTTTGAGCAGCAGTTGTGACCTTGGCTTACAGCCAGAGACATGAAAACATGTGTTCATGACATGACATATAGAACAGCAAGGTGCATTTGGGAACATGAAAATAGTGCAGCTTACTAAAACCAGCAGGAAAGTTTGGCTACTTTTGATTCTTTTCATTCTTTTTATCCTCCCCTACCTCTTTGCACCACTGAGAATCACTCTGTATTGATTATGCTGACATTGACAGCAGAGTTGGAATTTTTTTTTCGCATCTCAGATGAGAAAGTGGGTTATGATTCATCTCACAGAATCTGAGTCAAAGCAATTCCTTATAAAAAACCAAACAGTTTTGATGCATTTCCATCAGAAGAGAAGAGGCTAGAGAACACTCAGCAAATGAGACAGTCCTGTTTAATACTTCTTTTTAACACATTTCACTCTCAGATAAAATCTGTCCTTTCTCCCCACTGGAAATAACTCATTTTAAGTTAATGACACTAAAATACCCCCAAAAGCTACTAGAAAAAGACAAACCACCCTATCAAAGAAAGACAGCATGAGACAAATGCCACCAGAAGAAATAATGAATGCCACACTGTGCCCCACTTCCATGGAACAGTGATTGCTAGAGTGTAAAGTAACAGATTACTATGGTGAATTATCAATTTTCCTAATAGCCTTGAACTATCTAAATGCTGAAGTGTGATAACATTAGTGGGTACATTACATTAACAGCAGTGAAAATGATCAAGTGTGATCCTGGAGCACATTTCCCCCCCTTTCTTGTTTTCATAGCCTTGTTACTAGCCGTGGAAAAGAGAGCTTCTGCTCTGCATGCTGGGAAGAGCCTTCCCAGGTTGTGATTTCTTGTCAGACAAGGCTCACAAGTCCATTTGGGTGGATTTTCACATAAACTAAAAAGTGGGGCCACAGCTTTTGGTAAGGCATGGAACTTGAAGGAATTCTAGGCTCAATTCCCACTTCACTACTGGATCTCAGCATGACTCCAAGTGACTCATCTTAACTCTGCCAGTCAGCCCCTCGTTTGTAAATTAGGGACAGTAATTTCCTGATTCTTGACATATCTACAGTTTTAGAACTCTGAGGGATGCACCCTGTTCCTACATGTTTAATTTGCACATAGTACAGTGTGACCACAGCCTTGGATGCCACTGCAGCACAATGAGCCATAGTGGAACATGGGAGCAAACTGCAAATTTAGTGCCTCCAGCTTCAAAGAACAGGTGAGCTGGTTTTGGTTTTAAAAAGCAAAGAAAGGGTTCCTTTCTGTCAGGTCATGTACACAACTAACTTGAAACAAATTAAATTGTTTTCATGTTATTGGGACAATGATTTATCCAAGACTGCATGGCTGGAAGGGTTTCTAACTCCAGTTCCAAAACTGAATGCCTACAAGTCATGACAAAAGAATGTCTTGAGGCTTTAAACACTCCAAAGCTCTATCTGGAGTGAAAATTACTTCTATAATAATACAGTCCAGCAAAACATTCTCAGTCATTCACAGACACATGCATGCACACAACTCCCTCTCAAAATAATTGTATGTGAGAATTTACAGCTTATGATGTACTGGATGGAGGAAACTCCTGGTTGCACTCATCTCCATCCTGTGTGTCCTAGACTAATAGTCTATCTTCAGTTCCTGGCCTCACCAAGAATATTCCCAAGCGGGGTCCTCTAGGTGCCACAATTTTTAATGCAATAGTTTTTTTCAGGTGATGACATCCCTGCAGAGAACTCCCATGGACCAGCCAGCTCATTTCATGTGGAGTAGAAAACAGTCATCAGGTTGGTCCCATTTTTGCTTCTTAAAGATCCAAGTTACCCACAGACTAATGAACTGCAGGTGAAGACTTGATGGCTCACTATCAATTCTTCAGCCTTTTCAGTCCACAGAGAGTTTACTTTATTTTGTAAGTTCATAATGAACAAGCTGGACTGTCTTTGACCTATTTGTCAAATTAAGGTAGGAAGATTTGGTTTGTTTCCATGTAGAACTCTTAAATATGGGGGGTTGACTAATAGCCTCATCATCATTCAAAGGTTTTTCTGAAAGAGGATGAGCTTTCCTGTCCATCTGTACAGGTCCTAGCACTAAGGGCCCTCTCACAACAAAGGAAGTATCTACCACCCTCATGGATTTTTTTTCATGACTATGTTAGTTTTTAAACATGCTGAAGCATCATGTAGAATATAGCTGTACTTTAGAAAGACATATCCCTGAAATTCATTTTCACATTTCACTCCTCTTAGAAGACAGAAGGAAATAATCAGTTTTTATTTATCAACTTTCAGAAGAAACCTAATTTCATTCATGGACTGAAACCCACCTCTCTTTCACAGCAAAGGGAATCCCTTTGATAAAGTGCTACTTTGGCATTCTGAACTTACTCTCCATTAATTAACTTCTGCATCAAAAATAAGTTCTGTTTAAAAGTAAGAATATGTCTATGTTGACTGCCAGCAACTCAAGCTAAACCAGGGAATTAAAAACATAGAAATCATGCTGCTTGCTACCTGTTCCAGCTGGGATTTTATGACCTACAGTAACAAAGGGTAATTGTGGTTTTGATGCAAGATTTAGATCCCATCTGTGAAGCCACAGTGGTCTCTGAAGAGACTGTGCTTCAGAAACATGCATGATGCAAAGTCTTGACCACTCTTGTGTGGATAAGAAGAGGAAAACAGAAGGTGAGTCTCCTGTCTCCTGGGCACCAGGTGCTCAGGACTTACGGAAGTTCAACCTTCTCTCATTCCTGACTGCTACATCTTCTGGATCTTCATTTAAAAGATGTGCACTCCAGCCTTTATAAGGCTAAGATCCATGACATAAAAAAAAATCAAGATGCTTAGCTTCATAAAACATATTTCTCAGAATTAATACAGAGTAAGATGTCGATAGGATCAACATCAGGAAGAATCAAACTTTTGCATCCATTTCCAGACTTTCAAATGCTTAAGAAGCAACTTAGACTAGCTCACAGCCTCTTGCCTTCCTCATGGCTGGATGTAAGTTCATGTAGATATGGTATATCTTGCTCTCCAACCACTCACTGGTGTACTCTTTTTGTCTTCTTACTTTGGAACTGTGGGCTAAAATTCAGTGTCTAGGTTGCACTGAGATTACCCTTATAAATTTACTCTACCTCCACTTGCTGTGCAAGGATGCTGGCAAACAGAGGACTCCCCGAAAAGAAGCTAGATGAGGGTGGCAAGTATTGACAGAAGTGAGACTGAAGAAACAGGCTCTGAAAGCCATTTACCAAGATAATTAAAGCCCCTGGGGAGCAGAGGGAGGGTGACTCCCCTTGCGGCAGGCCACAACAGGGCTGCTACATGTTGATGATGCTGCACGGTGACCTTCCTGAGCAGAGGCTGCTCCCAGGCTTTGTAGCCTGTGTGCAAATGCTGGAATATGGCTTGAACAGAAAAAAATAATGATTTGGACTACAATGGAGAAAAGAGTCCCCATTATATGTCTTCTCTTCCTGCTTTTGTGAGCGGTTACATAACGGAAAATGACTGTCGGCTCATCAGTTGTTGAAAGTCTAACCTACTATTTTCTGACCCAGATGTTGCTCAAATGAGGACAGACACCATCTTGCAGCAGAACCCCTGCCTTTAGACAAAAGACACGTCACATTACATGGCAAAATTACAGTGCAATTATGCTCTTGTAATAATAATATGCTTCTTTTAATGATAACCTTTCCAGAACAGATCGAAGAGTACAGGCAAGATATGACAGCTTTCAGTTTCTTTTTCTGGCAATAATTCAGATGTAACTGAGTGGCTACTTGTGCCTCTCCAAGGCTGCTGTTACACCTGACCAAGACTGAAATGCAACACAGATTAGAGCCTCTAGAACTGTATGGTGCTCAGAGCCATGCCAAAGGAAACAATGACACCATGAACCAAAGGAAGTCGTACCTGGACCATCCAGTGTGTCTCCTCAGCTGAACCTCCTATGACTCTACCACACTCATTCCCACACCTGACTTGGACTGCTACCTGCTAACCTATGTCCTGACTCTCAAGAAGTAAAATTAGGAAACACATTCAACACTGTTTGGATACCTGGTCTCTGGTCCTGTTGAAGGAATTTTAGCTTATAAATGGAAGCCAAATGGAAATGCAAAGCCAGTGATGGGAAAGGTTGGCAGAGCCTTGGCAGATTCAATACTGATGTCACTTATCATTCTTTTATCTTAACTGTGACATGGTATCTCAAAGAACCATTGGAGATGAGGGCTTCTCCATGGGGGATTCACATATGACTGCTGCTGCTAATCATCTCCAGAAAATTTGGTGAAAAAGGAAACAATTAGGTTTGAAAAGGTAAAACAATCTGCCACAGTTCAAGATGTCAAGATGAGAAGTGGAAAATAAAGTCAAACCTCCTGTTTCTCAGCCTTCTCTTCGACCCAATTCTGCACCACCTCTCCCATTGTTGAAGCCAGGGTACACAGAAAATACACATAAAAAATCTATACGTCCTATATATCCTGAGTTAAATCAAGATTCCTTTACTGCACAAACTGAGTATTTCCCACAGGATGATTTTAGCATCTCTCTTCTCCCCACGTGAATCCCTACAGCATGTTGGAACTACAAAAGGAGACTGCAACATTATCCAATACATAAAATTGGTGATTCCTTTGGTAGCTCTGAGCATGTATGGTACAATACCAGTGAGAGTTTCTTCCCACCAGTCAGGGAAACTGCTGTGGGGAGTGACTCAGCTGGGACACGGTCCAGAAGGCAACAGGAGATGAGGGGCCCCAATGGCACTTTTCCAGTCTTAATCAGCACTGTCTGCATGGTGATAGAGACTGATAAGCTGCCAGAAGTAATTTCTTTCTATAAGACTTGAAACAGTGGTCCAGAACAGTTGTGATCTTTGTGTGTGTGTATTTGGTTGGGTTTTTTAAAATGCAAAATCAAGGGCTGTAATTTCCCACAGCAGCCAACAAACAATTTTGATAGTTTCATTTTAATCTCCTATAAGTATCCATTTCTCCTCCCTCAACCTTACCCAATTTCCACTCCACTAAGTATTATTTTTTCCAAACAAATCAGACATGCCTGTCTACAATAGCACATTTATCAACAGGGAGGGCTGTGATAGAGAGAAACTATCCCTACTGCACAGAGTGTAAGACATTTGGGAATCCTTTCTAATAAAAAGGGATTTGATTAAAGACAGCCAACTACCACAGATCAGCAACTTAATCATCAGTAAAGAAGGAAGAGCAGCTTAGACTATAAAGACTTTAATTTGCTCATCTGTCAAGGACTTCCCAAGAGTAGTCACTCCACAAGTTACTACAGAACCTACAAGGGGGTAGGAGGGAACATACACCAATGATTGGGGTGTTTAGACTTATTGTAGTAGTGTGGTCTTAACAAAGTTAAGTTAGGCAGAATACCCAACATGCACGTTTCACTCCTAAAAATTTACAGGAGTTAAAAAAAAAATAATATGCCTAGTGATATTTCCATGCCCAAGCACTGCCTTGCCAGTGGCAGCTAGAGGATTTCCCAGTGACTGGATCGTGCTGCTGTGGTAAGTTCTGGCAAGGTAATGCTGCCAGCTGTGATCTTGCTGCTCCTGAGTGTCTCCAGCATGCTGCTCCTGGCTCCCACCACACTCTCAGGCTCCCCAGGAGGGCAGTGTGATCCATGCCCTGCTGCCAGCTCTGTGTGCTCGTGTGAGCAACCCCTGCCTAGAACAGTTCCCCCAACTCTGAAACCACCTGCAGTGACTTCCACCTGGGAAGCTGCAGAGAGGTGCAGCACAGACTGGATGGAAGTGTTAGCTGTCCTGCTCCTCAGCTCAGCTCACTGGGTCTGCCAGCAGTACCAGACAGCACTTTCAGGGCAAAGAGAAAGAGACAACTTCAGTGACTCCTACTCATCTTCCTTCCCAGGAATCTTCACCCTGCCCACTACTGGGCAGATTCTGCTGACTACAGAACCAAGATGTCTTGATTGAAAACCAGAGTGAACTTGCAGAAGGAAGTTGGTTACAGAGAAGATCCCAGAGTGCTGGCAGACCAAGTAAAATGACCTTTCTCCAGCCTGACAGTTCAAATGTAATTATTCAACAAATTATTTTCATGACTTAATATAACGCCTTGCAGCTTCCTAGCAAGGTTAATTAGATTCCTCAATTCAAAACCTATCTGCTCTTAACCAACTTTTAATTTGCTGAAATCCAGTTTTCTAAATTCAAACTAATAAAAGTGATTAGCTGACAGCTATCTGGTATGCTACAATTACCATGGCATTTAGACCTCAGGCATAAGATATTTAATGCAAATCAGAGTCAATGTCTCTGCCCATTTGTCCTTTTTCGGATTATTTGATCAATGTGCCATATGAATCCTGTACAGTCCACACTACCATGCTAAATAACTAAAGAACAAGGGCAGAGATATTGGTTGAGATAGTTAACCAAAGCTGAAAGACTCTTTTTTCCTTCCCACACTTAATTTGTTCTTTTCACATGAGCAAGAAGTTACTGAAAGGCACTGGCTGACAGCTCAAGTAGGGATGGGTATTTAGTTCTGACATAGCCAGAATTAGTATGGAACTCCCAGCCTGCACTGCCATATCAGAAAGCTTCATCCACTGTGACTCCAGAGACCCAGGGAGGAGCCTGGGCTGGAGCAAACATAGGAAGATGAGGGCAGCCTACCTCTTTCATTGTACCTGAGCTTAAAAAGCAGTTGTGCTCCAGCATTATGTAGTTTGCTAGATAGAAATGCCCCCGGAAGGCTCTATATGGGGCACAGCATGATTAGGGAACTGAGGAGATGTTCAGCTCAGCGCATGGTTCTTTGGCACATCAGGAATGCCAAGACTGGACACCACCTCAGAGATGAACTTCAGTGGCACACAGTGCAATTAGAAGATCAATTAGGTGCAGTTGGTAATTACATGACCTGCCCAGGGTAGGATTAAGGTTGTTGTTTGATTTTTCCACAGTGCATCATGCATGATTATTCCATCTTCCATTGTGCTACTGTTTATATAAATAACACTGGCCAAACTTCTGAGTGCTCTGAAGCCTCCTTTCCATTTTCTCGTCTCTGCTGAATTAAGAGCTATTGGCATGGCATTGGTCTGACCTCCCATCTGATAGCCAAATTGACCTAACACTGAGAGACTTTATGTTCCCACCCTTGCAGCTTTGCATCCCTTTTGGATGAAGAAACTTTGATGTACCACCCTCTCAAACAGAGCAGAGCAATCTTAGTCATACAATATTAGTCTGCGAAATTTGAGCTTTGCAGCTTCATAAATACAAGTGGTAAACAAAACTAAAGCTTCACTTTAGGAAGCAATTTCCGAGCTGTGAGGAAAATTAATCACTAGAACAGCTTATCAGGGTAGGTGGTTGACTCACCATTGCTCAAAGTTTTTAAGATAAGATTAGATCTTTTTTTTCTTTTTTAAGTCATGATTCAATCATGTATCTGGGAGAAACTGAGAGTAGGACATTAGGCAGTATAATGGCAAGGTCCTTTCTGACCTTGGAGCCTGTGAATCTTCTTTGTTTATCTGCCTACCTTCTTGGGCTAAAAGGAAAACTGAATGGGCTTTGGTCCATCAACCAACTCCTGCCACACAGTTCTGCATTAAGAAAATTGCTGTAATCAGATCTCATGCTTCAGGGCTTCAGCCATTTGCCTGAAGAGGGCAGGAAAAACGTTTCTCCCTCCTGCCTGCCCAGCTAATGGCTAAGTACATGTCATGCTTATTTGGCTGTAGCTTGGTGTTTAAAACATGAGAGATGGAACCTAAATGGCTATGGGCAGAGATGAAGTCAAAGGCAGAGACACAGAAAATGCTCCCTAGCTATTTTCTGTTCAGTTAGCCATTCCTGCTCACACCTCAGATTTGTGATAGTCATCAATTCTGATGACTATCAGTATTTACAGAGAAGACATTTTGGTTGCTAGGGCACAGCCCACAGAAGGCTATAGGTACTGACAGAGAATAGGGACTGATACTTAACCCCACCTACAAGGGCAATGTTTGTTTGATGAGAACACCTTAATCTTCTCATATTATCAGATCCTTGCCACTGCAGGATCTGTGGTCTCACCCGCTTTTTGATTAAAACAGACCACAAAAGTTTATTTAAGTCAGAAATATTTCGGTCCAACCAAACTCTATAGCAAATAGACCTGGGGGCAATCTAAATGAATTTTTAAGAAATGATGACATAAAGGAAGATAAAGAGCACAAAATGAATGGCCTGACCCAGTCTTTAACTCCACAAACTACAGCAGTTTGTTTCATAACACCATCATTACCCAAGTCTGTAGGAAACTAAGCACACAGGCAGATCCATTGATAGTGCCCAAGATTCCTGATTTCAATGCAGAGTTCAGACACCTCATCACCTATGTTTCATGTAAAGGCAAGATATAATTCTACACCTATAGATGCCTAAGATAACTATACTCTATACCACTTAAGAAGGAAATTAGATGCTTATCTTTTTCCAGGTAAGGAAGATGACACTGTTATGAACCAATCAGTCCAGATTTGTCTTACTTGTATTTGTTGGATCCAGTTCTGGGTCCCCATGTGTAACCAACCTGATTGACTCAAAATGGATTTCCTTTTAATCTGTGCCAGCACAGAGAAAATGAAAATCCATGCCTTGGAAACAGAACACATTTACACTGCCAGATATTTTTGCAGCTGCAATGAGAAGGGATGGGGCAGGCAGGCAAGACAGTGACCGCACCTGAATTCAGACTGGTAGCCTGGAAGCTGGGGACAGATGGTGTGAAAATGAACCAGACACTGAAAAATTCAACTTTATATCCAGTAAGACTATAAACATACAGTGAGTGAGCATGAGATTTATGCTGAAATTACAGAGGAATTCCTATGGATGATTACACTTCCAGCCCAAGCATGGAAAGCACATCCATCAACACGAGTGTCACTACGTTACCAGTGCAGCTGTCAGGCCTGCCATTCCTGAACCCAGTAAATACAGAAGAGGGTCACTGACACTTGTGACATGGCTCACCAAAGTAGTCATCAGAGGGAGGATTCTCCATGTCATACAGCATTTTCTTGGTCAGATGTTCCAGCTCATCCTCAGGCCTGAAGGCAGGAGTGCTAGATGCAGGTCCAGAGCTTGGATACCCACTCTGAAAAAAAAAAAAAAAAGAAAATAAAAGCCTGTGATGTGGTATAAAAGCATCCACACACAGTAAGGGGCTCATATTGGCTGTTCAGTGTTGAACTTCATTCTTTGTCTTATTCTTCTATTTTTAAGACCCAAGGGATTCAAGCAAGTAAGCACCTTACTTAATGTAATGAAAATGGACTCTGAAGAACACCCAGTGAAGTACTATATCCTCCTAGAATGGGAAGCATCCTGTGCCTCATAATTAGATGTCTACTGGATAGTACATAATAATAAATAAAGCAGAAGATTATTCCAAGTATAACTTGATACAAACATTCTCCAAAACTGAAAAAGGCATTGGAAGCATTTAAGTTTGGACTTGGTGAAAGTTTCAATCACTTAACCACACAACATAAAAGATAATTCTACAGTGGTAGAGTATATGGACAAAGACAGATAATACAAAGCTCCTAGTTATGTTCTCTTCTTGTTTGTTTCCACACAAATCCTGCTGTTAACATTAGTGAGATCAGGAGCTGGTCCACAGATTTTTAGTACTAGAGATACAAAGGTTTTAATACATGTGTAAAAACTGAGATCTCTTGGCCTTCAGAAGCTACATACTGGATTTGCAGCCTGTCTCAAAGAGTCTTCTCCCTGGAAAACACCAAAAATGTGGCATATTTTGAGAATCACAGAAATAGTTTATGCCTTGAAGTTTCTTAGAAGAAGCTGTTTGGTGTCCATAAGGAGAAACTCGGTCATTTCAGGATTACAAAATGCTGACACTAGCTCTCCTTGTGTGCACTGCTTTCTTGAAAGACTTGTATATGAAAACTAACTTACTTAAACACATAATTTCAGCAAAGCGAGTGATTTCATTGATTAATTGCTGCCTATATCAAGGACTGGACCTTTGATATGAAACAAGGAAACATTTTTCCATTCTCCTTAACTACTTAAATGGCAAGAAAATGAAAAATCACTGGTGAAACAATACACTGATCACGTCTAGAGACTACACATGACATGAGCCAGTGATGTTCAATAGCAAACAGCAGCTTTAAGGCACTGCACTTCAAAAGAATTAACTATATCCTTCCATGCCTTTTTCTGTCAGGCAAGAAGGAGATTTCAAATGAGACATCAATCAATTAGAGAAGGTCTCAGAATAGCACTTTGCAATAATACCTCAATCATCCACCCCCAACCCCCAAATACCTACATGTTCCTGACACCATCACACTTACTTTTCTATGCTAAGCTGAACCATCACCCTTCCCACTTGTTGGCCCCAGCAGGTGCCTGTGCTCCCTGGAAGGGCTGGATTTGCTGTGCACACACTCAGTGCAGCAGCTGCACACACTGCCTGCCCAAAACCCACTCTGTAGCAGAGTAGCAGCAGTTCATAAGGGAGAGGGGCTAGGGAAAAAAGGTGTACCTGGAATAAGCCCCAGGCTGGATGAATTTCCCTGAAGGGCTGTGCAAGGTCTGTTTACCACAAATTCAGCCTCTCTGACTGAGAACATAGATTGGAGCTAACATACATTCAGGTTTTCCCACAGATGTTTTCTTTCTTTTTGCTTATGATTCTTTTTCTGAACAACATTTAAGGATTTTGTGCATTTCTCCAGGAATTCTAGTTGCCTAGCAGCTGTCCTGAGGAAGCTATTGAGCATCTGGAAATGTTAAATGTCCACATAAGAGCAGTAAACTTTTTTGTACAAATGCAAGCATGCTGATGTGTTTGGGTTACCACAACCTTTTTCACATGGAGAGGCAGGCAGTATGGGGAACCGCATTTGCCTTCTAAGTCACGTAAGTGTCATCTCTGTGGGATACATATTTTGGAGTGGATAAGGCCATTCATTTGACTAGAAGTTCTAGAAACAGGTATTTGATCCAGAATACTCAGATTCTTTTGGCCAGAGCTTTGTGAATTTTTTTTAGAAGAGCTAGTCTACAACTACTTCATTAGAAATAATTTATAGCACAATCCAAAAAAAAGAAAAAAAAAGTTTATTATTAAGTCAATTAAAGGTATCAAATGCAAGACAATCTTGGAACAGCTTGTTTTTTCCCTTTGCTCTCTTGTTCCTAAGAGCCTGAACGTGTGTTTTAACACAGTAAGTGCAGCCAAGGATTTATTAGCTTGAGAAATCAATCTGGCAACTGAGCTTCTAAAGGTTGTATTCCAGGTGTTGTACCTATTTCTGTTTCCATGCAGAAAAGAATGACCACTGCCATTCCATCAACAGAGACTCTTTTCCTAGACTTGGCATAGAGAAGACAGCGTGGTCTGAAGCTGGTGGTGACCCCCATCCCTGTATTTCCCCTTAGCCATCACCAGCCTCTTCTGCTGGGCTCTGTCCACACATCATCTGAAACACTGCCTTTACCCTTGGGCCCTGTAATATAAATGGACCAAAACAGAAAGTTAAGTCACAATCTGTTCACAGAAAAGGGCAGTGAGATACGTGGAGCTGAAGCAATTTGCCCAGCATCACACATGGGCTCTTAGGCAAAGACAAATCCTGCATCCAGGCTGCTGGGAGCCCTACACATTCCAGCCTCAGACCTCCACTGAACATTCTGCAACCCAAAGCCACTGCACCTGCAGGCCACCACAGCCAGGCTTTGGCAGGAGGTGAGTGAAGCCTCTCCCTCTTTTCCATGCTGGCTTTCCACACCTCCCAACTGGAGAACCCTCCATAACTAACTCATAAGCGATTGGACTACGCCCTTTAAACTGAAAGACCAAAATCTGCAGATTTTCAGTTTTGTCTAACTATCTTTGGTTTTGGAGGCCACACTGTCTCATACACACAATAAATAGGCTGGTCTCATATTTTATCTACATTGCACTTTTCAAACCAGTCAGATTTCCTATGCAGTCCCCATGTCAGCAGAAATAACAAATACCAACCACAATGTTATGAGACACTTTAACTTATTTTGACTAAAATGCTATGCCTTTTTGCCCAGCATTTAGGTAGTGCTAGGCACATCTTTTTCTCCTCCCATGGCACATGCTGACTACGTGCCTCCAGGAAAATGCAATTCATGCATATGAACATGCTGTTTGCTAGGACATGCACACAAAGATAGACAGGAAAGTGTATCCTTAGTCCAATATAAAATGCTTGTTTCAGCAAAACAGTTTCCTTCCTCCTCCTTTGTTAGGTCAGGATAAAAATATAACTCTGGCTTTCCTTACAAAACAGAGTTGTGGTGTTGTTGTTTATATCAAGCTTCCTCTATTTTCTCCTGATCTGTACAATAATCAAGGCTGTCTAAAATTCAGTTTGCTGTCTGATCTACCAGTTAACTTCATGCATTCTCTTTTCTCTATGGTGCCTCAATGCACACAAATATCCACCGCCTTAGCTAGACACAGCTCAAAGAAAGGGACTGCATTGACAGGTAGACCCCAAGCACCATTCTGTCTGGCTAACCACAGCAGCACCAGGGATGATGAACTGACCCACAGAAATGGAACGGAGCTTACAAAAAGCTGGCAGGAGGAACTGTGCTTTGGAAGTACAGGAAAAGGAGTACCTCCTTTGCCACTGTCATCAAACACTGAGAACCTTCAGGGAAGAGAAGACTGAAGGAGCAAACTCAGGAAGAGAAGAGGATTGCAGTAGTATGAGCAGATGCAAAAGCATTCCTAAATAAACACTGTCCTGCATAGTTGGGATGTTAAGGAGAACAGCAGCACTTCCAGGGTTAAGCCCTATAGCAGACAGTATCTTCATGCTACAAAGGAAGTGAGCTAATTGCTTGTGCCACTATCAAAATGCTGCAGCAACATCTGGCTCATCTTCCTTATTAAAGTTCAGTTCCTGAAAAGCCAGGTCAAAAGAAGCAGTCGCGTGGAATCACTGCATAATTATTTTGGTACACAAAGCTGATACTTGTTTCAGTGCTTCCCTGACACATTTTCTACTCCAGACCTGTCTCAGATGTAAGGGCTGCCCAGAAAAGGGAGCTCTGCAGTCAGTCTGGCACATTTGCCAACAAGAACCTTCCCCACCCCACACAAATATTTACCCATATGGGTAAAAACTGCAGTGCAAAATCTGCAAAGACATGAAGATGATGCTGCAATGAATGCACCATCATTCAGAACACACTGTATGTGGTCATTTTTCTTGTCCATTTGCAAACATTTTAGAAGAAGCTTCTTCTCTCTGGGAGAAAATAACTTCAATTACGTGTTCCCAGCTACAGAAACATGGAAATTATCTTCTTTTCAGAAGGTAGCATTAGCTGAATTTGGAATTGAAAAGCATCCAGAAACATCTTTCACTGATAGTTACTTTCTCCTCATTTTTTTCCCCTGCTTCAACTGCAAAAAGTTAGTCCTTTCACTTCACTCACCAAAACTAATAGTCAGTTAAAAAGTATTGCAGCATAGTATTTTGTTCAACAGTTTGACAAAGACCACATTTTTTTTAAGTTACTGACTGTCCGAAACAATTGCAAATTTTCAGAGCAAGAAATCCAACATAGTGCCACATCTCTCATGAGTTGTGCTCCCAAGGAAGTGTCAAGATTGCCTACAGCTGCAATTCAGTTTATAATTAAGGCCAACTCTTACAGAGGAGATGCACTCGAAAAAATACTTCAATACTTGATTTATTTTCCCAGTGAAAGGTTACAGCTGCCAGAGTACATAAAGATTCCTGAAAAGAGGATTCTGCCTGGAATCCTTGCAGCATGCACGCTCCTGGGTTTACTGCTGGTCAGAGGATAGCTCAAGATCCTCTGAAGAAGCTGCCCTGCATGAGGAGATACCCACTGACAGCCAGTGCCCTCCAGCTCACACCAAAATACCAAAATTTCAAGTGTTGGGCTGCCAGGAGAGACGGCTCTTCTGGGACACGCCAGAGTGAAACAAGCCATCGGTTCCCTCACTGCCTACCTGCCCTGCCACTCCTCAGCTAACCAGCAATCCAGAATGTGCAGCTCTGCCAGCAAAGCCCTCATTTGTTTAACACTGCCTGGCTTTGAAATAGGACAGTTTTGTAACTGCTTCAAAGCTCTAGAGGATATTTCTCTTTATTTTTAAACTTCATTATTGCAACTCTATCCTCACTTAGCTATCCATGCGCATTTTCTGTCCTAATCCTGCTAAGCTCTTAGTTTCAGTGATCTCTTGTGGCATTAAGCTACACAGAATTTGAGTAATAATAACAATAAAAGTATTTTCCTCTGTTTTAACTTCACAGCCTGCAATTTTGCACAATTGTCTCTTTTTTTTTTTTACGCTGCGAAACTGGGATGAAGACAGGTATGAAGGGGAGGTATCTTGTTGATAGTTTTAAAAGACAGTAGAGCCAGAATGCAAAATCTCTATAGATTTGAGAAGTTTCCTGGACTTCTGAAAATCAGGCTGCTCATACAGATTTCTATTTTGACTCACCAGAGCAGAGCTTTTAGCTTACAGTCACAAACCCAAAATCTTGGTCTTTGTGTACTGATACTGAATTCAACAGGCTCACCATACATGAACCCTAATTACTCTGTAAAATGGGTTTAACAATATTTCTGTCTTAATCAGCGCTGCAGAGCTGTTCAAGGTTCTGTAACATAAGTGACTACACAGACACAGAGCATTTTATTAAACATCAAGCGTGGTAACAAATGAACATGACTGTTTTGTCCTTGGAATGTTTTATGCTATTAGATGTAAATAGACTAAGTAGCTTTTCTTGCTATTCTTCATATTCTCACTAATGTTTTGAATCTGGAAGGGCTGGTTATTTTTGCTAGGTATTATAAAAACTGGATACTCTGTAAACATTACCATCTGCTTCTGGCTTCTGCACTGAGCATGACTGTGTTAAATGACACCTTCCATTGCTATTCTGGCGAGTCCTTGCTCCTGCTGGACACTATGGACTGTTTATATATTCCTGGTTAACAGCAGATGTGCAAGATTTTTGTGGAGCAACATTGACCACTTCTCATTATAAAATACAAAGCAGTGGCCGGCTCTCCAAGTAATAATTTTTTTACATGTTATTTCAGGAAACAGCAGATTTAAGCTATATTTCATATATAAAATACTACATTTTAATGTCCCATTGGTGCTTAAATGTATATACAGAAACAAATGCAGGAGATCCTGATCTTGCCTGGGGCCTCTTGGCCCTATCATTACACAAATATGCTTTACTTGTCAAGGCCTATCTCATGTGAAAAGGGGAGCAGGCTGTTTTGTTTTGTTTTTTTCCATGAACCCCACTTTTTTTGGTAACAGACATTTTAGGCACTTAAAAAAAAAGCCAAGAACTCAAGGAACAGCTGGATGATACTACTGAGAGAGAAAACATGAGGCACCACTATTATACCCATATACAAATAAAGAGACTGTACCATGTTTTTTGGCTTGAAGAGCTCAGTCTGCTCCATAAAATTACATCAGGAGGTCCAATGCTTACTCATCTATTTGTTTCAAGATCAAAGGTTTTATTTTGCTCTAAGGTGCTTGCCTTGCCACATCTCTTTAGGCTCAGAGTCAAGCACTCCTTTACTCCCATGGACCATCACCAGTAGTAAAGACCCTACAGGCTGTTTATCAACTCTCCTCCTCTTCTCATCACAATACTGGGCTTCCAGGATGACCTTCAAAGCACTAATTAATTGAGCATTATATTTAATGCTATCAACAGGCCAAAATCTGCCTTTCGGAGTAGGAGCCATAAGCTTCCATAGGAGGTAACAGTCTCACAGCTTTGATCCCGAACTGCATCGCAAACTATGCAAGAGCTTGAATTCACTTACTGGCATCTTGGCTATAGATCCTGGGGTGCACAGCGCATCTAGGACTCCTTACTTGGGCAAGTGGTGAGCCTCAAGACCTATACAGACTCCTACAGACTCCCTTGTGCCAGTCCAAGGTGGCACTACTGAAAGACATCAAGCTGTGGGGGCTCCAGCAGCAGTGATTGGCACTCCAAGGGCTCACAGTCTCACCATCAACCAAGCCTTATTCCCATCTAAGAGGACAAGCACACAGGCAAACCTAATAAAAATGGGAATGCTTCAGTATTCATACTGATGAGATGTGTTCGCTGACACACAGTACTCAACTCGCCCAGATGATTCATTGCCACAATGAAAGGAGTGAAAGAAGCACCTTCCCTTCAAAGCCTACCCTTCCAGAAGCACCCTTAAAATCCAAAGAAATATTTGAGCTCTGCCCTTTATTATGTTTTTCATTTGCAAAGCCCTTCAGAAGGCAGAGCAGACCCGTTTCCACAGACAGGTGACACGGTGTGACGGGTTCACAGCCACGGCCGGCGCGGTGACCGCAGCGCCCAGGGAACTCCCAGAGCTCCCTCACCACCATTCACCCCAGAGCTGGGGCTGGACCCCTCTGCACCAGCACCACCTGTCCTGCGGTTCAGCTTCGGCACCCAGTGAAAAAACTGGCAGACCCAGCTGCGGGGCCTTAGCAGGTAACAAAAACAGAAGTGCCAGGGCATCATTTGTTTCAAAAGAAAAATAAATCTCACCATTTTAATGGTACTAATTTTGCATGTGAAAGTTGCATTCATACTGTATTAACAGTTTAAATATAGCTTTCTTGCCAGAAGCCTGAATAGGCTAGAAAAGATACTTAAAATATGCAAATTGTGTTTCTGTTTTAATACACAAAGAAACCTAAAATCACATCACTTTCCATCACCAAGACAGGTTTTAATATAAGGTTTTTTCATGTGAAAACTGTAACAGCAAACAAATGGTTAACCAAGTGTGTTTAACCCACTATCTGTAGTCTCACTTTTAGTCAACTGCGACATGGGCCATTACACTTCCCAGGACACTAATGACTTAAATGAAGATTACATATTTTGCTTAACATTAAAAGACTATATATAAAAATTACAGTATATATATAAGAAAAAGGCTTCTCAGACTGGAGTGGGTGCTTGGTTCAACATCCATAGCAATGGAGGGTAGGATTTCTGAGCTTTATCCTCAGCAATATTCTTAACCAGTCTGATCCTGCACCCTGCTGTTATAAATGGTGTTCATAATGCTTGGCTGTCTCAAGAGAGTTTAAGAGGCTCAATGAACTCTTCATTACAAAATGCTTTGAGATCCTTGAATGAAAGATGCTGAATGAGTAGAAATCATGATTATTTTTAATTACCTTTACTAGCCAAAATTGTGCCTCCTTTCATTCACATGTGCCTACATTTTGTCTTTTAAGATTATAACATCTTCAAAACAAACACTAGTCTCCCAACATGCCCTCAGTAGTCTTATATAAATAAAAGTGATAATAATAATATTTGAGGAAACAATAATGTGGCAAAAGCAAATTATATTCCTGCTGGATTCAGAAGCTTCTTCCTTATTTCGGAACTGGGAGATTTCTCCATTTTACTCATGTTCCAATCCCAGAATCACCTGTTCTCTTTTCCTTATGTGTAGCTGCTTTCATTCGAAGAGCTTCCCTGTTTTCCTTTAACTTTGCACAGGCCATGTTTCTTGAAGAGATTACTGGAGGGTGCCAACCCCTTTTAACAAAATGGGAACAAGTTTCTTTGGAAAGCAGACAGGGAGCTCCAAACATGCCAGAGAGCATAAACACTGAGTATGATCCTTCATTTGACTTTGAATCTCTTAGGTAACTGAGAGAGGAAAAAGGAGTCAGAAATTTAACAGACAGTCCAGACATCTGGATTCTGCTCAGGTCATCTTATTGTGCTCACTTCTCAGCCAAGGTGTGCCTCAAAGGTAACAAAAAATTTTCAAAGCGACACCTTTTCCAGTGATGCAAGGGAAAAGAGAACTTGTAAATAATAAGAAGAAGATTCCTACTCATCAAAGTCAGAGGGAGACCTCATTTGCTTGCACCTCCAGGTCTTGTGGTGAAAGACTGTAGAGAGAAGATTATTCAAAGGATACTGACACAGCTCAAGACAGTATGTAAGCAGTAAAGATCAGAGTTCACCTCATCTCTACCTCAATTAAAGCATCTCTGTATTTTATACCATCTATATGGATGGTTTTGTTACTGAATTGCTTTATTGACCT
Organism: Sialia sialis; assembly: GCA_009812075.1. Taxonomy (NCBI): domain Eukaryota; kingdom Metazoa; phylum Chordata; class Aves; order Passeriformes; family Turdidae; genus Sialia; species Sialia sialis. The sequence continues at coordinate 10,553,626 of VRYO01002781.1, read as the reverse complement.
TTAAGAAACTGAAGCTTTACTGCATTTAAAACAAACTAATTCTCCTCATGAAGAGCCTTCTGCAGGTATCTGTAGGTCACCTGGATCTCAGCTCAGTCATCTAACATCATGTCAAGTACCATTTGCAAACACATATTATTTAATTCACAAGGAGCAATCGCCCAGCCTGTCAGTGTTGAGCAGACCACACTGCTACCAGCAAGCCCTGGCCTCTTTATCTCCAGCCCAAGCAAGGAAATGGCCTCTTCACAAAATTACCAGGCTGAAATTGGCCATCACTGATAATTAAAAAGTTGGAGAACACTTCACCTTCCATTATATGGAGGTCCCCACCAAAAGCAAGCAGTTTGCTCACAGACCTGATGCTGCCTGCTAACATGAGAGTCTGAGGAAGGGTTTGGCAGCCAGCTCATGGCACAGCTGCACCCACAAGGCATTACCTGCACTTGCAGGTGCTACTCTGATGCTGAGCAACATCAGGCAGAGGACAGGACACACTGGCAGGAAGGAGAGAGATGGTGAAATTAAACAGTACCATCAGGAACAGAGGGAGAAAAGGAGCAGGAAAGGGTGAAGGGCTGCAGTCTCAAGTGAGTATCATCTTGATAGCCTAAGCACTGCTGCTTTAGAAGAGACTTGTATGTGTTTCACTATAAATTACCTCAGGATAATCAGAAATAATATTTTCAGAACAAAGCAGTGCCAAATTCTATACTGCACTTGGAGGAAAAAGGCCAGGGTAAATGCCCGTCATCTAGATTATAATTTATTTCACCCAATGTACTTACAAAAATGATCTCTCATTTGGCTCACAGCAGTAGAAATTTCTCAACAAAGTCATAATTCTCCTGTAATAGAGTCCAGGGCAGTAAAGTATTACTCAAATAAAAGCTCCAAGTCTCCCTTGAAAAACTGTCCCTGCTCAGGAATTTCCCACAATCATAAGGGAAAGGAGCTAAGAAAAGGGCAGCAAGAGAAGAGGAATGATTTTTCCTCAGAGAGAACCACAGGCTGAAGACCCAGCACATCTCAACTGGTGGCCAAATCATGGCAAAGAGGCAAAAAAGCAGGGGTTATGTGCTATAAAAAAATGCTGCAGGAAGTTTCACCATGGCTAATCAATATTGAAAGGGTCTCAACCTTTTCCTTGTAATCTGCTGGAACAGGAGTGAGTTGGCTCTTCTATTCCTATTGTGGATCCCATGAATCCTGCTTGTGCAGAGAGCAGGAGATGGCCCTTGGAAGAGAAGAGACTAAGGAGCAGCGAGGTGAAGGTCAGATCTGGAATGAGGGCTCTAGACACTTGGAGAGGGAGGCAAGGGGAAGAGCAAATTTACATTTAGCAACACAAATACAGCAATTAAAAAAGGTAGAACTACAAAGGCAAGAGGGAAGTGCTGGTAAGAAGAGGGGAAAGCCACTGCAGGCAGCATGTAGTAAGTGATTTGAGCCAGAGCCCAGCATCAAAGGAGAGGATGGGATGAGGCAGAGAGAAAGGAGAAGAAAGTGCAGCCTGGTTAGGAGCTTCCAGAGATGGCAGGAGTCCATGCAGAGAGGGCACATGTAGATATGCACCCACCACAGGGAGAGTGGCTTAGGGAAGACCAATGTTCAAAGGAGGTGAGTGAAGTGGAAGGATGGACTAATAGCACCCTCAGGGCAGGGAGCAAACAGGAAAGCAAAACCAAAGGAGAGGCATCAGTGTCAGCTGATTTTACTGAGTAATTTCCTTTGTACAGGAACTAATCCAATGCTAACAAAACCCAGCAGTTTCAGTCTATGGGATTGGTCAGATGCTTCCAGATATACACACACGTGTGTGTGTTTTTGATGGGACAATAGGTACCCAGGGCAAAGCACTATACTCTCAGTGTCACTTCAGATTCCCTCCTGGAAGTGGTATCTGGGGTTTCAATGTCACATGATCCTCCTTTCCACTTCCCTTGCCACATGCAGTGTGTGATCCCACATTAGTTACAGGCATGCTTTCCAGCTAAACAGAATGCTACTTTTATGGGGATGATGCTTAATATGGTAAATGCATAGGCTTGTGCTGTGGGGATTGTGCTGTGTGTTCCACAGGTACAGAAGTACCTATGGAATAAAGGGCAAAGAGAAGGAATTCTGCTTGGCACTGGAGCCAGAAGGGAATATGGGATTCCCCAGATTCAAAACTTTTCTACTTCTTTTCCTCATCCTCTGCTTTCCCATCAGGCTCAAAAAGCCCCAGGATCTTGGCAGCCAAACCAGGCAGTGCACTAAGGAAGGGAATCTAACTTCCTCAGCTGCAGCCTCTGAGGCTGCTGCCATCCTGAGGGCACAGTCACTGTACTGACATACAGACCTAATGATCTACACTGTTTAAGCATCAAATGCTTGAAGAAACTCAGCCTGCTCAGAAGGCTGTATTTCTGTGCCATTTTGTGTGAGGCTGGGATTGACTCTGAGGAGGTCACGAAGAGCCTGATGGCTCAATAAATGAGACACTTGGGAGAGTTAGTCAAACTGACAGCTCCACAAGATCCATGTTTAGTTGTCAAAACATTCCTCCATGTACAGAGATGCAGCTAAGAAGGCTGTCCACATCCATCCTGGGCTGGAGACAGGCTTATCTCACTAATTGGTCGAGCAGTACTTTGTGGAGAGTGGAGTGAACTGGCAGAGGTGCTGGCAAGGGCAATTACAGCTGAAGAGGCTGAGGGCTCTGGCTGGACATAACACTGTGTCTGCACCATTTTGATGTATTAGAAAGATCACTTTGTCCATGATCCATTTTTATGTCCTGTTCAGCCACAACAGCAGAAGCCTCCTGTGTTTTAATGATTCAGCAGCTCGCAGGTTGACTGAGCAAAGGCTGAAGGAGAAAAACAAATGTGTACATATAAAATTTTGCTGAATTTACTTGAAAAGGATGGGCTAGACATTCAGATGGTGCAATTCAGAGTTGCTCCAGGGAACTCACTGATTTACACAGCAGTGAAGAGTCTAGCTCAACACGGCAAAGAGAGCCATGTACTCAGGTGTACATTGGCTGGTTGAGAGGCACTATTTGAGCCAACAAGGCTGCCTAAACTCGGACCAGACTAACTTCAGCCCCCTAAGCTCTCAGCTGCATTTGTCCCTCACAGAACATATGATGTAGAAAGAAAACTGGCTTCCAGTCTTCCAGACCAAGAGTGAACATGGCAGAAAAAGGCCGCATTCTCTGAGGACATGGGTGATTGAAACCAGCTTCCTTGCAGGTGACACTCCAGGGCTTACTTAAAAAATAAAGTTAAAGGTCTCTGTCCCCATCTGTGGGGCATGGGTCAGTCTGGCTTTCATGGACTCCTGTTACCAACTCCTAGCTCAAGCTAACATGTTTCTCAGGGCCTCCTCTCTCCTGGCTGCTTTTGATGAGCCGGCTCCCTCTTTTAGAGGACCTTCAGAGCAAGCATGCCTCCTCCACCTCTTTCCTCATCTACACTTGTTTGTAAGAGTCATGCAAATTTCAACAGCATGCCTAGAAAAATATTTGAGAATATCCAATGCTTTACAGACTCATTCCTCCTCTTTCTCTCATTACAATGTAGACTCTCCACGCTCTCTTTCTGCCCTTCTGCATTAGTTTTACACTATTAAATAAGGGACTCAGGGCCCTCTCTGTGTAGAACCCTCAACTGAAAATCACATACTTCAGAGGGTTTGCAACACAGAGGATGAGAAAGTGAGGCCAGTAAAGTGCTGGAAGATATTGCCTGGGGAGAGCCTGTGATTTCCATCACCAAGGCTTTTCAGAGTAGGAACAAACAAATATTTGTGAAGAATAGCTTAGGCAGAGTTGATCTTGTCTCTGAGCAGCAGACAGATCTTCAAGTCTGTTCCAGCATTACTGTTTATGCTTCTGTGATTGTGATAGCAGTTGTGACATATTCTGCAACAGAGTTGAGCAAAGCCAGCTGAAAGCCCTATGGATCATCTTCAGGGCTGAAGCTGCTTACAGGAAAGGCAGCTCATATGTAGTGTTGAGTTACTTGGTGGTTTTGTTCCAAACATTAAATCAAGAAAGTTTGTTCAGCAATGGTAAGACAAAGAAGCTGGGTCCTTAAGCAGGCCCTGTCCTGCTTTTACCATCTCCAAAATGCTCTATCTCCAGCTTTGACTCCAGGTGCAAGAGGCAACATCCACTATATAGGCAGTAGATATTTGTGTTAGACAAACAGCCAGCTTCTTTTGTCCTAGACCACAGGAATGCCCATCTAGCATTCGGTGCTGAATATCTATTAAAACCTCCCAGAAGCTACACAGGATGCAGTGAGTCTGTCCAGGAGCATGAAAATGGCAGGCAAAAAGCCTTTAGAAAATCACCATAGGTGCCCCAGACTGCAAAATGCTACACGTGTCTGTTGTGCAAAAACCCATGTGCATCCGCAGTGGATTGAAGTAAAGAAGTTACTCCAGAAACATCGATGCCAGCTCTCCCTGCAATACCACCTTCTGGGGAAAACAAATGGTAGGGGAGCTATTGAATCTACTCATTGCAAAGTCTTTATGCCACAAGACTGTATTTACTAGCTGGTACCAGACAACATTCAAGCAAGAACAGAAAGTCACTTTCCCAACGCTCCTTGTGAATTGCTCCCATCTGTGCAAGAGAGCAATCCAAAGTCCTTATGCCCACGACAGTGCTGCAATCACACGCTTCGTGTTTTCCACCTAAAATAGCGCCAGTCAGACCACGGTGAGGCTCACACATCCCATGCAGCTGTGCTGATGAAGAGGAGCCACTGGAAGCGGTTCTGGGGCCATGGGTTGCTAGGGAACGTGGCAAAGCCGCTGCAGATTTCCCCGCCGCTCGCTCGCTGGCTCTTTCCCCTCTTCCCATCTCGCTCACGCTGCGCCAGCGTCTTCACCCCGAGAGTGCCGCTCTTCCTGTCTGAAGTGTGCAAAAACAAATCTGCCGGCAACAATGGAGCACGATTGCTTGGCATGTGCTCCCGAGGAAAAAAATCACTCTAGCCTTTGATTTTCAAAGGCAGCCAGCTGACGGGTGGGGAAAAAATCCATTCACACCATTTTCTCCATGTCTGTGTGTTATTTCATTCCACCTGTGCTACGGTTAAGGGTGGGTGGCAAGCCCAGGTGGCACAACGCTACAAGCTGAGTTTGTGGGAGCTGTGTCAGCTTGCAGATGGCAAGACTGATGCCCTGAGTGTCACACTGTGTCCCCTGGACCCCTTTACTTCCCCTAATGTGCTGCTCTTTGGGAAGTGGCTGCAGGAGCCAGCACAGCTCTGAGATTGTGGCTAGGTGCTGCATGGTCCTCCCACTGCTCCACTGGCCAGCAGGGATTCTGGAAAAGGGCACACAAGCAAAGGAAGAGCTACCAGAGAACTGGGAGTGAAGGGAAAAGAAATTTCTGCCTTCTTAAAAAAGAGTCAGGAGAAGGAGAGACCAGTGACCAAGGTGCAAACATAAGGCTTTCCAGTATTAATCAATCTTTAAACAATTTGACTGAATGATTAGGAAATGCAATGCTCCCTACTGAGGCATTAGAGATTTATATTTAGATGTTAGGTGTTTTTTTCCACCTTGCATTATTTTTAGCTACTCGTTGATGCTAGGCTGTTGGTGGCTGCTGTTGGATCAATGAGGCTCTCCTATGATGGCAGCTGGGTGAAATATGCCAGTAGGAAGTGGGATATCATTCACTCCAGGATGCTGCTTGGAATCCCTGTCTGCACAAGGAGAATATGGGACAATCAGAGCAGAGCAGTGGCTGGTTCCCCAGATTTGTACTCACACATGGAGGCTGCAGGCCTGGACAAATGTCCTTCAACACCAACAGGGACTTAATTAAACCCTAAAAGTAGCGGAGAGGAAGACACCCAACAAGCATGTATAACTAAGAAACAACAAGAGAGAAAAGATTTGGAAGTGATTTTGAGAGATTGCTTAATAAACTCCTTTATCCCAAGAAGGAATAAAATAAAGTATGTGCTTGCCTTATTAGACATGTTAATTCTGGAGACAGAGGAAGAAGCATTTCATTTTCCTAGTAACAGCACAACATAAATCTTGGGTGTTCACAGTGCTTGTACTCATAACACTCTTTGGACAAGGGGAAACTCACATGATCCCCTGGCTGGCTAGAGATACAATTTCTACCCACTGTAGAGCTGCATCTTGAAGAAGAACCATCACCTGATGATGAAGGGGTAAAAAAACTCCAATAAATGTAAAACAATAAAATACTAAATGCTATGTCAAAAGACTAATTTCTTCTTCACTCCAGGTAATTTGTAATTAGACTGCTTTGAGATAGGAGGATTTATATTTCTTCCTAAGAACAGAGCCTCTTACACAGTGTCACAGCATGGTCTTTTATCTCATGACAAGCCAGACAAGGATGGTCAAGGTCTCATCTTGAACTCTGTACAGCAGCACAGCAGCAGCACACCAACACGCAAATATCTTCCATGGAGTCGTGTTATGTATCCCGTGTCAAGCTCTCCACAAACAAGGATGAGTTCCATTTTATGAGGGAATACAAAAAGCTGAATGCAAATGCATGTCTGTGTATCAGCATTCCTATAGAGAAATTGCCTTACACCTCTGTGTCATCCTCCAGAGACTCTGGAGCAAGACCTTAAAAATGAGAAATAGTGCCAGCAACTCCTAGAGAAATTGCGTGAATGCTACTATCCCACCTTCATTTCCCCTTTAATCTACATTTCAAAAATTATACTCACCTGCAGACACATGCTAGGTTGATATATGTCAGGCACACTCTATTCTTCAGTTCAAGCCATATGGTTCTAATAATAGTGGCTAATAAAGGAAGAGTATGTTTTCACTTGTAATTTTTCAGATCTCATCAAAAATGGTACAACACAGAACACTGCATACTGCAGCACAGCACATGTGCTCAGTCACATTTTGCACTGCTCTGCACTTGCTCTGCTAATGGCCCTTAATTAATATTCACAACCAACTCAGTATCAAGTGCAAAAAGGAAATGGTACAACTCTGTGTTTGCAGAAATGGTACCTTAAATTAAAACAAACAATTCAATGCCAAGTTTATTAAAAGTGCATTTGGAATCAGAGCCCTGGAGCAGACTTTGGAAATAGGAAGGAGCAGAAGACATCAAGTTATCTAATGGGTTTTTGGCAGTCATTTTCCATCACAAATAAATTTTCCAGTAATACAGAGACAAATGCTCAAGGCCAACCTTGACATCTTGGTCTTGGCATATCTCAATAACCTCTGTAGTTAAAATCATTGATTGGGCACTTTCAGGAAAGACAGGCACTAGGTTTCTCACAGAAGAAAATCAGCGAGTAGCAACCATAGCTAACCTAATCAAGCTTAATGGAAACAAAGAGTTGTGACTGGTATTAACACCGTGGTCTAGTGGTAGGGGATTTCCAACTAATTGATTGTGGAAAAAAGTATCATTCACAAAGTCATCCATAGAGTACATACTGCAACAGAGCATTTAATATAATAGCCTGGCATCACCTGACCACAGATGAAAGAGTAAGAGGATATATTTACACTGCACATGACTCCCGCCAAGAATGCACCTCAAGGCAGTAGCAATGCAATTTTTTAGCCAGTGGTGTCCTTAGCCTACCACAACTCCTGTGCCAATCTGCCCCAAGAGCAGAGGTGTGTGCAGGCAGGCCTACTGAGGGGAGCTGGAGCATGGACAGCAATCCAGCACGCCTTGTTCCACCACTGAGGCTCTCGCTGTCTTCCAGCTGCCTCCCACAACTCTGAATGAGCCTGAGGGCCAAGCAAAGTCTTCCAGGTGACTTTTGCTTATGGAAGAGAAACCCAAAAAGCCATAGAGAGGCTGAGCTGGCAGCTGCATGACGAGCTGCAGCAGACGTGTGTCCTTGGAGAGTCCAACAATGTGCATGTGGCCAGAGAGGACACACGGACTCTAGTCATAGCTGATCTCTGGGCTGAGTTAAAACCATGTTCTCTGAACCCAAGAGATCCTACAATGGAGACATGCTTTTTCCAAGGGACAGAGGCAAGGCATAAGGCTATGTCACTGACAGAGTTTTCAATTAAAAGCTGACACATCAAGCCTAACAGCACTTAGAGAGGTTATTCCAAGGGCCCTACGGGACACAATCTCCACAAGCTCCGTGTCATGAGTCTGACTTGACTGCACACAAGCACACTTAAAGAGACAGTCCTTTTCTCTAGGGGCTTCAGAATAAATAGGATCAATTTTCTTATTAGGTATTTGTCTAATTGCTCAGGGTGTCACAAATTTCAGTGCAGCACTAAACATTAATTCCCACCTTACTGCCATGTTTATTGTCTCAGTTCTTTGGGAGCTGAAGTCTTATTTTTCACCTTATGGGTTAGGAGACCAAAAGAGAGCAGCAAGGGAAAGAGTAAGATAACCATCTGCCTTCTTAAGCAACTGTCAGTTGTCTCCTCTCATTCAGGGAATCCAGCTGTTTGCTGTACATGCATATTCCTTTAAACACAGATAAGTTTCCATCTGTGGCAGAGATATTTTGCACAAAGTTAATGCCAGAAGCTTTCATTCCTCTTTTAGGGGTCAGATCTCTTGATACACAAGACCTCTACTGAAAACTATCCAATTGGGGACACTTCTTATTAACATCACAGGAAAAAAATCATTAAAAAGCCAAGCCTTCTGAAATGGGAGTGGGGAAAAAAAATCATGTGGCTATTCATCTAAATGGATCATTTCAAATCACGCAGTTTTAGTCCATGACCTGTTTTTTTCTCTTATCAGCAGCTTTTGAATTTTCAGACCAGACCCCCACCAACACCTGCTCTCTCTGCTCAGTGAGTACTAGTGCTTGCACATAGTACTAGCTCTAGTACGAGAAGTAGCTGATGCACGGTTCATGGCTGCCTCCACTTTGCATCCCATGCACTCTCCCAAAGCTGGCTGCTGTGTTTTTCAGCGACCTCAGAAGGAATACTTGTTCCCTTCGTAATTAGGATTCACAGTAAATGCGGGAAGCGAAGCAAAAAGAACACAATGTTCAAAGCTGCCACTCATGGTTAAATAATTAGTCAATATTACGCTCAAATGCTGCCTCCAGTGTTCATGCCAATCTGTACAGGGAGACATTTGTCCTTACATTACTTTGGCGCCTCGTTTCAGTAATTTCTATAAGCTGGCAGTCTGGCCTCAGCAGAGAATGGGTCACACCACTTCTAATTCAGATAGATTACTAAATACAAATATGAATGGTGAGAAATTACAGGTGGTGAGGTGTTAACAAAGCTTTGGTAAAGTAATAGATGCAAGAAATCCTTTCACCTGATTTTTATAAAGTGAGCCTTGTCTAAAAACAAGGGGCTAATTATCTGATAACTAATGCAGAACTGTAATCCTGTTTTGCCTACATGTTCTGCTACAGTTACACACAGAGGAGTGCTATTGGCTCCCAATGAGAGGGGATTTGGTTGCTCCTCCTCACTGCATAGGAACTCACTTCTTTGCACAGTGATACTGTGGTCTCTGGTGGGATTTTGAAATGCTTTCCTCAGTCTGGAAACTGTGGTTTTCTGGGACACTGCTCCATGTTCATGTTGTGCCTCCCAGTGAAACCTTTATCATGGCTGTATTTTTCCACAGCGTTTGTGTGTGCTAGAAGCATATCCTGACAAGAGGAGTTGTGATGGCTTGTAGCTGATCTAGGGCTGAACTTGATTCTTTTGGAGAGCTAGGTGATGCCTGAATGAATGCTGCTGCTTGTCTAAATAGGCTAACTTAGAAAGCACAAAGGATTTCATGAGCAATAGGAACAAGTACAGACCAACTCCTGGAATGTTCCTGCGTCACCTGCACAGCCATTCTAAAACTCTTCCGTCAAAGGAACAGAGACTGTGTCAACATTTAGCTTAATTGCCTAGCAGCTGCCTGGCTCATACCTGGTTAGGGTGAGGAAATTTCACTTCCACCTCATACCACCTAAAGGCAGGAGTACTACAGACATGAATTTTCACTGTTGTGAAAGAAAAGCAGGAAGAAAAGCCAGCGCCCCTTCCAGCTTTGCTGAACCATGAAGCCTCTGCTGGGAAGCTGTCCACAGGGAACAACATTATGATTTTACAAAAAATCTTCTTCCAATACTTTTCACCAACACTGAACTCAGGGTCAATAAAATAGCCACACACCACAGATGATCTGCAAAAAAAATGGTGATCTGCAGCGTGAACAAGCCCAACCTAGCATCATCTTTTTCATAACACTGGCTGCCCCTGGAAAGGAGACATTTCTTCCTGATCTCTTGTGCAGAGATTACTCTGACTCGGGCTACTAAAAGCATCACTAATACAACCAAGAGCAACACTGCTAAAACCAAGAACATGTCTCACAAGCAGGCCCTGCAAATGCATCCAGCCAGCTAAGTACCGTTCTATTTTCTCAGACACCTGTTGGATGTGGAGACTAAGGAGCACTGTGGCAGGGCCCAGACACCCTGCCCAGCCTTTAACACCATGTGAAAGAGGGAGACAGCAGAAATACTGATAAGAGAACTCTGAAATGATTCATTTTGTCTGAGTTTTACTATGCATGCCTGACAGTGACTTCATTAATCAGATAGCTCACATCTGGATTGCTACTCTCCCCCGGCTGCTTCATCCATCCACACAGCTTGTTGGGGAAAAGAAATTGAGATGGGATCCAAATTAGAAACTATTTATGATTATTGAAGTAGAAAATTAATTGCTTTTCTTCCCCTTCTTCTTCCATTCTGAGACACCTCTCCCAGGGAAATTTGTGCTAAGAATTCCTTGTGAACAAACACATGAAGAGTAACAGAACAGAGTCCATATGTACCAGCAACCAAAAATAAACTGAAGTCTGAAATCCACACAGTCAAGTGGATTCACAATGTCTATCTCTAAACCACAGTAACAGATGGTCAGTGAACTGTTACAAGACAGACCAAGACTAGTTAAACAGATGGGCAGTATTATTTTTATACTGGTTTATAAGTGTTTCCACTAGGTTATCTGAGAAGCTATCAAAGAAGCACACACAATACCCATCCAGCCAAAACCAAATTCCATGAAAGCTTCTGCCCAAGGAAGGTACTGAGCTTCTTATGGCTTTCTGCTGATGCTATTAGGAACGGTGGCAAAACCTTCAGAGTTCAGGAAGGATGGCCCGAGGTTGCACACCCCTGAAAGCCCTGCTGGGATGGCCCAAGGGCAGCCGGGGTGTTTGCTGGACCCTGGCAGCCCCGAAGAGCTCTGTCCAATGCTGAAAGAGCTGTGGCAGCAGCGGCGACATGTGAGCCACAGGGCTCCTGTGACTGCATCCTCTCATCTCCCTTCCTTCAGCAGATTTTGTCCTTGCAATTAATGCACAAAGCAGTTGGACTCCACAGCTCAACTCATGCTGGGTGGACAGAAGCAGCAGCATTGCAGAGGGGGAAAGGGAAATGGGGCATTTTAGAAAAGACATGCTTTCAGAGACTTGTCCGTGCTGTGGGAATGCATGAGAAAGACACAATCTGACTTTTCAGACTTCTCTACATTTTGCAGCCTGCATTACATTTTTTGTAAATCTCTCACCTACAGGCACATTGGACAGATGCACTTTCCCCTACTCTGGGTTTAAGCAGAACATCTGGGCTGACAAGAGGGCGGGACAGACTGAAAAAATAAGTTAATTAGCAGCTCAGAGTAACTTAAATCACATTCAAAAACCTAAGCCAACATTTGCTGAAGATACTGACACATCTCACTGCTGGACATCTCAAAGGAACTGGTCTTTTAAAAACTATAGAACACCCTCAATCTGAGCAGCCCACTATTTTCAAGGTGAGCAGAATAATACTGGAGATGACGACATTCACCTACTTGCAAGAGGGGAAAGTTCTGTAAATGCCCATAAACTTGACAGAATCATTCTCCTGTCCACAAGCTTCCTGGTTCATACTTGCTCTATAACTTTTTTTAGCAATTCCTGTCGTGGACAGGTGCAGATTAGTTAACCCCCACTTCAAACCCATTTTTTACAAGCAGAGTGATGCACAAAGGCTTCAAGTGTAACTATGACTCAGGCCCCCCCTTCAGCATGACTGCTGAAATCAGATGTGGTCACAATTGTTGGATCAGTGCTTGGTTTTGAAATTCAACATCCAAATCCATTTCTTACATTTCAAAGTGACCATTATATTCTCACTGTTTGAAATATTGCTGACTACTGCTATGAAGCTGCAGGGGTTTGCCTGCAAGCTCAGAAGAGCTTGTACTTGCACTTCTTTATAAAGAAGTTTCACTTTGTGGCTGCATTATCTGTCCAGCTGCCACCAGAAAATAGTGCTAAAGAAAAATGAAACTCTCTTCGCAAGTATTTATTCCTAATTTACTAAAGGCTAACAGTATCTAGTGACAAAACCCCAAAAATTTGTCATTGAAACATTTCATTTACCTAACAGCTTGAAATCTCTGGGCTGAAGATTATGTGCACACACATGCCTGTGTGCTAAGTCTTCAAATAAAGAAAATATAAAAGCTTTGCAGTTCAGCCACTGGGAGACTTTTAAGCATTCACAGCTTCATCTTTTTGCACATGAAATGTTAATGGGGCAACCATGCAGGGCTGGCTCTACAGATAATTGTCCAGATAACAGTGGCTTTGTGATACCTATCACTGGGCTCCAGAGGTGAGGGGGCCTGTCTTGCTTCGTAGTGGATGACTTCTTGTCAGCATGTCACCTTCTCCAGTCAGTTCAGGAGTTCATTACATCTAGATAGCACTCTTTTTTCTCTCTGGCACTTGTTTATTAATGCCACAGACAACATGGTGATTCATCAGAGTAAATGAAGTGGTGTTTTGCAGCAGGCAGACAGCCTCCAGTGGATCCACTGCCCTGGTTGAAGTTCACCACAGGGCTTTAAACTCATTCCTTTATTTACTGCAATTCCTGAAAGTCCAGTGCTGCTATAAAACAAGGTAATGGCACCTGACAAAGATTCAGGGCTCGTCAAAATAAGTCTGCTTTGTTTGTTGTGTAAACAACATTAGAAGTTTGGAAGTTTAGCATTAAGCCTTCAGTTATGAAAATGGCATTTTTACATAGGCATGACCAGAGAGAAATTTGCTAGTTGTTAGTGTGCCTGATTACCAGCATAGGGCAGCAGTGTAGACTGTTGCTCTGTGCTGTGCCATACACAGGACAGCAACCCACTGCAGCTCTCAGGCCAAGGGTGAGAGTTCAGAGCTTTCTGCTGTGACAATTAGTTTACCAAGATCCTTTAGCAATGACACAGAAAAGGCTTTATAGTTTTGCTCGGTAGTTTAAAATAATCCAGCTGAGGAATTGGCAATAACAAAACCACGTGCAAATGTAGTAAAAGCTTTAGGCCTGATGTACCAGAGGTCAACACTGTGAAATGCTTTGTACTAAACTTATATTACTTCTTTCCCTTGGGCAAGCTTGCAACATCCCAATTCCACTCCTTCAGTCTGAATCTTTTTAACGTATCCTCTCCATGCTCTGCTTTGGATACTACAGAAAAGAGTTAGTGGGAGAACAAGACCAAGATTTTTCAAAAATATAATCCCAGATATATAGTATACATATGTATAATATATACAATATACACAAATATAGTATAGCTATAAAAACACACTGAGCAACTTCATTAAGCAAGTTGGAAGTGCCACCACAACAGTGTTTAGAAGATGGAGTCACTTGTCTTTGGGCTTATAGCAGTGCAGGAAATTTCCCCTTGGGCCTATAATTCCAAACTCATGTCAGAGGACAAGAGCATTCAGGCACTGGAGTTGGGATCCTCTGAGACAGCATGGCAAAGAGGAAAGGGAAGCTGTGCACTCTGGACACAGACAAGTCAGTGCTGCTGATTTTTTGACTAAGTGCATACAAGTTTTATGGGAGCACTGGTCAAGTATCATCTGCAGGGAGATTGAAAATACAAGGACACCTAAAGGACCTCTGATGCAACTCAATTTCACTTAAGGGGAAAAAAAATGGTGCTTACTATATCATAGGTTAAATTTTGGCTCAGCCAGAGTCAGTCGGAGTTTAGCCAAGGCCAGGTTTTGAAAAAGTAATTTCTCTTCAGAGACCAGCACAACCTAGTACTGGATTTACTTCACAGTCTGATTTTATCTCTGCAGAATGTGGCTTTTTTGGTGGGTAATGCAAGAGTGACTGTTTCACTGAATGAACAGTGGAACAGGATACATCAAATAATTACTGTTATAGTAGAAGATATTAATGCTATATTTAATACATTAACTTGGATAAACATACAGCTGCAGGACCACTCTGCCACAGTTTTAAGTAACATCAGTCTGCTGAAGCTTGGAGGATGAGCAAATCCCTGCTTTTCAAGAATAGGGAATGATACCTAAAATAACTTCAACAGTTAAAACCATCTAACATCCATTCCTCTCTGTTAAAGAGAAGTTTATTCCTGAGACACACTTTTTAGATACTATTTTCAATCTAATTTTGGAATTTTATGGACCAACCTGGTGTCAGGGTGATTGCTAAAGCAGTTATATTAGTTGCTAACAATTATAACTTCCTTCTACAGAAAACCATAAACCTTCCCACTTGTTGCATAATGCTGCAGTTACTCCATAAACTCTGCCAGTCACTTCGTTGACTGCAAAATAAAGTAAGTGTCAATGAGAGTCACTGGCCTGCACAGAGGATGAGAATGCAAATGGCAACCAGGGAATTCACCAAACAGATTTATGGAGGAAAGTTTATGGGCTGTTATCAAAATGTCCACAAGATTCAAACTTTCCTCAGCAAATTAAATTTGTAGTTGTAAAACAACAGTATTGCAATGGAACTTTCCACTGCAGAATGTGAAGGAGAGAAGGAAACACTGCTGCACTCAGGGAGGTGACGCTCGCCCTGACTGCCACCCTCCAGGTCTTAATTCCCCTTCTCTAACTCCTGTGGTTAAAATCAGCTCCTGCTTTATGTGGTGATTGGCCTCTTTTCCAGAGAGACTGGAAAATGCTCTGCCTCTCTCAGGGATGTGAAGAGAAGCTCCTGCTCTGACCAGGAAAAGGAATATGGGCAGAATGCCAGCAAGTTGGTTTCTATCTTCAATTTCTTGGGCTAGTGCACACTATCAAAGGCTTTTGCTTCTTCATACCCTGCAGTTCCTCCTCAGCTGAGCTGTGAAGTTGTTTCATCAACAAACTCAATAAAAACTCTCAATGACAAGCCTACAAGATTTATGATTTTTGTCATCTTTAAATAGACATCATAAAAAAAAATGTATTGTCAAGTTGCTGAATCCATTTGCTGGGAATTGACACTTACTGATAGCTGCTAGTAAGGGATAATGTGGTGACCTGCTACAGCAACAATCAGATAAGAGCTGGCAGTAAACCAAAAGGGGAAAAGGACTGGAGGTCAAACATTTTCAAACTCACGTGCCTGAAGTCAAGCTTTGAAATGCATCTGTAAACACTAAATGAGAGGTCACCTTTTCTGAACTGCTGCATCCCCTCAGCTCCTACTGAAGTCAAATGCATTGTAGTATGGAAAATCATGCCTTGGGCTGCCTCTAATGCTGGGTGCCAGAGAGAAAAAACTGGTCTCAAAGGAAAGAAAAAGAAGAGGGATTGCAATGTGTAACAGCAGTATCATACTCTCACTGCAGTTATTTCTAGTGAGAAAGATCAGGTGCTAACTTGTGTTTGCAACACTCAGGCCTGAGGCCTTTATTTTATATTTGAGGGGAAAAAATCACGCTTTGGCAATGAAGATTTCCTTGTTTTGGGGAACAGAGAAGACAAGGTAGCTCCAGTCTCAAACCCTCCCAAATCTGCTCCCCAAAGCAGCTCATCGCCCCCATGCCATGCCCACATTCGTTCCTATCAAACTTGCCGTGGAAAAAACATCTTGACAGGGCTGGCTAAGCCTGGGCACCCTCTTAGTACCACACCAACAGGAATTCAAGTCAGGAGCCCCGCAGATACTTCGTAGCAACACTGGGATTCCCAATTAGAAATGGCCTTTGCCAGGAGAAATGTCTGGAAGGTCATCCCTGAGATACGCTCAATCCTGCTTTTCTGATGTGAATGGGATAGTGTCCATGGAGAGTCACCATCCCTCCCACATTTTACATTTCTAAGATTCAATGAACTGTGGCATCATGGCTTGGTGTCACCCAAGAATGGCTCTTGGTTTCCTCAAGAATGTACATTTTTGGCAGAGAGACACCCTAACTGCTCCTCTCTGCCAGCACCAAAGACCTCTAGCATCCCCTGCTCCACTCCATGCTACAAACCAAGAGGGAAAATGTAGCCAAAAAGGGAAGACAGCTGCAGGGACCTATTAGTTACATCCCTCTCTAAACAGAGAATTTCTGCTCCCTGTCCCTGCCTCTTTCCACACTGAGTCCCTGCCATGCTCCCAAAACTGTTGGTCAGCATTACCCCAGTTATCCACTATTTCCCATTGCTGCAGAACACAAGAATTACAAAATGATGCCCTGTCCCTAACAAAGGTCACAGATGCACAGAGCTGTGTACATTTGCCATCTCCAAGGCATCATTTTTGAAACACCACCAAAAAGCAGGCAGGGCAGAGGCTGCCGAGCTTGGATACTGCATTATGGAGGTGCTGTCCTGTGATGGAGCAGAGTTAGGGTAGTGATCACACCGTCAAAATTTTGCTTCCAACACATGAATGGCATGTTGGGTACTAAATGCTTCAGTCTGTCCCTGTAACATGACCTGAAACCCAAAGAAATCGATTGGGTGTGAATATTTCTGCCTAATTTGCTTGGATTTGCACCAAAACTCTCTGAGTATGGCTGTCAGTGCAGGACAGCAGTGGCAGGGAGGGAATGATGGATCCTCATCAAGAACAAAAGTGGATGGTGGATGTGTGAGGGTAAAGATGAACATCTGGGGGTAACCAGTAGTATCCCTGGTCCCAGTCATGACAGTCCACCCAGACATCTGAACAGAAGTGGTGGTAAAAACGAAAAGGGTGAGGATCACAGTGAAGAAGTAAATGAAGCTGGAGACAAGTGAATAAATAATGGATCCTGGGGATGCAAGCTACAGCCAGATAATTGGAAAGGAAAGCTATAAATACAGTAAGCAAAGCCAAACCTAGTATAATCAAGATCAAAGACAGTATGCTTTGGTGTGCTGGTTTTGGCTTAATCCATGACACTTGGACAGTTTCAAAGTAAATGAATTAAGGGGAAGGCAACAACCTTACAGGCTGACCCAGGGATACTGGGAAATTGGTACCAGCACCACCATGAGTAACTGGCTGAAGAACAGCCTAGCCATGTCAACACTCAGGGATTAAGCAAGGGACACCTAGGAGGTTAATCTCTCTTGCAGATGGATCATAGGGGCCTGCAAGGCAAAGCACTCACATATTTCGGCATAACCAACCCGGCCAGCTGCAATCCCATAAGATTTAAACAAAACATGGCTCTTAGCCAATAGATTGAAGGTTGAGAAACCTTCTGGCAAGGCAGATGCCAGAGCCCACAGCCAGTGAAAGTTTTTATGCACCAGAGGACATGACCAGACCCAGCTTTGGGCCTGAAATGACTGTAACGGGAGCAGAATATTTTCTCTTTTCAATGTATTGCTGTTTCCTGCACCATGCAGTTAGAATACTGCAGGTGACAGTGCAGCTGAATGGTGACACCACATACCACAAAGATTAACTTCTCATAGCTCTTCTTGGGGCTGAAGACGTGGAATCTGACCTTGGCTTTTGTCTGGTCAATCTTAGATAATTCAACAGAGTTGCTAAATGAGGTGCAGAAATAACAGAATGATCGTCCCTTGCTTGAGACCACTGCAGTCCCTCGAGCTCAGGGCTTGGCTCTAGTAGCCAAACCAAAGTGCAAACCTCATGTCTGTAAAAACTGTCTCACAGGCAATAGGAAACTATGCTTCATTAAACAGCAACTCAGCAGCTTGCACATGTGCTATGTTTTGTAATGTAACAGATTTAGGAATAACAGTGTCAAGTTTGGGAAAGTAAAAGTCAGTAAGATTTCTCAAAGCTTTTGACAAGGGGGTTTGCAGTCATTTCCCTGTGATTTCTTGTTTCTCTCACACTTCACGGAGGAGATGAATCCTAGAGCTCTGTCAAAAGCCCTCACAGTCACTCTAGCTTAATTCTGAGCACTGAGGATCCTAAGTGTGTCCTATGCAATAACCATTGCAAAGCTGCTTTTGTTTGGGGCAGACATCAATCCTTAGTGTCCTGCTTTCTCTGTGACTTCCATTCCTCAGCTTTGCTTTGCTCTGGAGCAAACATGGCTTCTGGTCTTTTTCAGTGCTTGCTCCTCACTTTCATCCGAGTTTCTGCTTTTTCCTGCTGAAACTTTCTGCCTCCTCTTCTTCATACAGGAAATTTTATCAATGGCTCAAAAGACAACACATTCACCTCTAGAATGACTGCCAGACCAAGACCTCACTGTCCTGTTAACACATGCACACTTTACTTCTGTCTCTAGACAAGGATTACAAAAAACTGAAAATGTGCAGGCTCTTCCACATGCAAGATTTCTCTGCCCTTTATTTTAATCTCAGGAGCTGTAAGGAAAAAAAGAAAATGTTTTTTGTTCTTCTAAATGCTGCAAGTTATGCAGAGTCTTTCTCATAGGCAAATGGTAGAAAATGCTCTTCATGTGTGCAGCTCTGGAGAAACTGCATCCCTGAGAGAAGACTTTTCAAAGGGAATGCCAAACAAAGTGCTTGACCCCCTTGTTATCATTGGTGTCAATATATCCTAATGCCACCCTCTAGGCCAAATCACACTTGCTAATTTTCATTACAGGGGACTGTCTCCTAAACTCTGGGCATCCCAAAAGAGGCAAGAGCAGCTGGGTGTGCTTCATTTGAGAAGCAGGTGCACAGGCACAGCTTCTGAATCCTGCAAGTATGCAAGAGAAAAATAACATTCCCTTTCTTGGAATTTATTTTCAGAGGTTGAACAATTCACAAAGAGAAACTGTTAGTGCAAACACTCAAAAGGTCAATCTCTAAATAAACACAGAGGGAGAGTGATGAAAGGGGTTAGTTGTTAGTAATGAAGCTGAAATGATCACAAGTCAAAAAAAGCAAAGCAGCAATGAAGTCAGAGCACTGTGAGCATGCTAGAAATTCTGGCAAGATCACATGTGAAGATAGGAAAAGCAAAAGTTACATTCCCCAGTCTGAAATGGCACATGCCCCAAAAAATTCTTCTTTACTTTTCCCGGGGATTGTCAGCTACTTTCCCTTAGTTTAGAAGGATCAACAATTGGTTTAGCACTAGAAATGAGCATCAGCTCTCGCCACCTAAATGCTATAGTCACACTAAAACAAAGGATGAAAACAGACATAATTTGCACCTACTACACAAATCTTTGATTTATCTTTATGCCTGAACAGGATTTCCCCCTGAACAGGATTTTCCACCAAATCAGATGAGCACTTCTCCCTGACAAAAATGCCAGCAAAACATGGTGTGTAGTTCACATTGGAAGGAATCTGTACAGAGTCTATTAAGAAAAACAAGAAACAAACAAACAAAAAAGATGATGACAACATTAGACAAATGATAATAGTTTAAAATATTTAGGGAAACTTTGATGATGTAAATACTGTCCATAGTTTCCTATTTTACAGTGTTTACTTCTGAGACTTGCTTGTTTACCAGTCATGTGGCTGTGTCACATTGACTATAAATACGTACTTTACATAAAATGCAGAACTGTAGAAGTTAGAGATCAGTTCTTGGCTCTGAGGTGAAATTCAAATCTGATTATGTATCCTAGTTAAGGACTAGCTTTCCTGTAATGGGCTAAGCTCCAAATATCAGCATAGTCAAAATTTGGCTCCATAGTTTGTAGCTTGACCCTAGGTAAACCTCAGGCAGCACCATTTGTGGTTGAAAACAAGCAAATAAAAAAATCCCTTGATGGTTCTGAGTCATCACATTGCATTAGTTCAATTTTCAAAGGTGAATTTGTCTCAGTCAGTCATAGAGCTTTTGGTGGGATTAATAAGTGCTTTGTGGCTCAAAGGTGATTTGGCACTAAGGACACCACTCCTGTGCAGGGAGAACCTGTGTGAAAACAGCCATGTGTTCACATCACAGAGCCTTGTGCAAGGCTGAAAGTGCTGTTTGCAACTGCTTGGAGCTGGGCCCCAGCTCCTGAGAACAAGGAGAGCACTTTGGACATTCCTGTGAATATCAAACATTTGCTAAAAGGGCAGGATAAAATGTTTCCTCACACATCAGTAAAACCTCTCTGCCATCTCATATTGTCTTGTCCTTTTCCTGCTGGCACCCATCCAGGACAGTGTAATTAGAGGACACATGCCGTGTCAAGAGCAAACAATATGTCAAACATACACAGATCAGCAACCCCAGCTAAACAAGTGCCAGTGTCCCAGCACAAGCCAACAAAGGTGCTTAAGAAAGCCAGCAGCTCCCTAGACACTGAATGACAGCAGAAAACTCTCTGAAGCAAAGACTGGGACCAAAACAGCTCACGCACTGATGGGGAAAAGAAAAGATCTCTCAAGAGGCTGATCTGTACACAGGGCACCAGCAGATTTGCAAATAACCCAGATAAAGAGAGCAACGGATATATGCAGTGGCCTTCCAGAACACAAGATTGCAGAAGGTGGTATCTCTAACAGTCACTTGGTTTGGGGAAAAATAAAAAAGGAAGGACTGCTGATATTACTGATCAAGATGTTAAAGACATAGGAAAAGAAATAGCAATGAACTTCTGGAATTCACCACTACTACAACAATATAACCAAGATAAATGCATCAAACACGATGTAAGTCTGGCTCTGGACTTTACCTGTCACTTTTAAGTTAAACCTACTCATGCTGCAACAAGGAAAACCCTGAAGGTCAGGTCTGCAAGGTCCTCAGTGCTTTCACTAGCAGCTAGATAGCTGTAGAAACTCCTTGTTTGTTAGACAATGCAAGAGAGAGATGTAGAGTGAGAGGGAATATGTGCATTTGTGAATCAGCAAGTACTAATGTGCATTCTTGTGGCAAGAGAGAGATCAAACAAGCAGGACTGGCTATGCCTTGAGCTACACTGAAAGCTTTTCTTGAGGTTTGCTCTTTCAGTGTCATCCACAGGAGGAATTTTGGGCTTGCTGAATTGTCAGGCTGCCCTAGCCTTTTGACTAAGACAAGGTAGGGGATAAACTGACATGCTGTGTGGGCAGTGCTGTCCCTTAATAAACAACACAACCAAAGGATTAATTGAGATCATGTTTTACTAAAGGCGGCTGGTGACCGCTGGCTGTCCCCTTTCCCTTGTGCTCTGAAACAAGCAGACAAGGCAGCTGAGCTCTGCTGAGCAAACACACACACACTCAGACCCACCCTGTGTGCTCTGCTCGCTGCCCTGTGCATCCCAGCCAGGGAGGCAATGTCATTCCGAAGCATCACTCCACAGACATCAGCACTTCAGCTCCTAGGCTTACCAGTGCTGCCCAGCAGCTCCAAGGAGCACACACAGACATGGCCCTTTCCCTCAGAGATTCTCTGAGAGCCCAGTGAAGCAGGAACAAAGGAAAACTGAGAGACTCACTGAAATTTGGATTTGGCGGTTTGGATGGCCCCACACAAAAACCCCGCAAACCTTACAGGTGCCATTACAACTTCTCCTTTTCAGGGGAAGCACAGACCACTGCCTGTCAAAACCTCTGGGTTCACTTCCCCCACTTCAACACCACTTTCTCATAGGACATGTTAATTAACATGTTGGGCATGTTAATTAACCCAAACAAGGTTTGATTTTTGCATCTGATGATGAGCACTGCCTGTTTAGAAGCATTCTTATGTCCTTCACTGCTTGCACACAGTAATTCCAGGCTTCTTCCTTACGGGGAAGATTTAGTGATCGCACCAGAGCTCCTATGAAAGGAGAATGAGCCACCTGAATTGCTCATGTCTGGGGAAGGCAGATTGGTGGGGAAAACCAGCATGAAACCGCTCATCCACAGTAACCACCAGGGAATAGGAAGGCAATACAGCATCCAAGCTGGCGAATTCTTTGATCAAGTGCATTAAAAGCTGACATTAGGTCACTCAAATATCATGTTTTGGTTGAAAACAACTCATTGCGCATATTCAGCTGAAGGCCTCAGTATTAGTACTGTAAACTTCATGAATAGAAGGCACAAAAGAGCAAAAATCATGGATGATGAGCTAACACTGAGGACATGGGTAGAACTCTAGAAGTGCTATTACCCAGCTGATATTTGTCTATACACATGTGCATGTAGCTGGGTGTTAATATCCCACAACAAACCCCCAACTAAATGTACGTCAGCAATTGCCAAGTTGCTTCTTTTTGTCAGGTAGGTTTTTGTATTTATTCTTGCAGTCCCACAATTTGAGTCCTCATGGTTCTCCCAGCACTCAAATCTCTTGAGCTCCTGACAATCTAGATCTACCCAGTGGCAATCACACAGGTCTGAGGAAAGCCACACACCTTGGCTGAGGAACTGAAGTCTCCTGCAATTCAAGTGAAAAGTCAGTGTTGGGGAAGAAAGGCATCTGCAGAACAGCTGAGGCAGATATGAGCTGATATGAAACCATGAGTAATAAACTCTCATCAGCAAAAGCTCAGTGTAGCTGCCTTGCTCACTGTCATCACAGTGCTCTGGACCCTATACTGACCCTTGTATATATTTGTCACTGAGGAGGAGTGAACAGCTGCGTCTTGTGCAGAACGTAAGAGAAGCAGGAAAAAACCTCTGTCCAAGAAAAATAGAATGTGAGATTCAAAGAAATCCTTCTGGGAAAAATCAGGAGTAGGGGGCTTGGAAAGAAGGCTTAGGAAGAAATATATAACTGTAAAAATGGCCCCAGTTTTCAACATTATTTCTGCTTAGTATCTGTGAGGATGCATGTTACCAACAACCGCTCCTGATACCTATCATTGCTCTCTAACTATACTGCCAACAGTCCTTTCTGATAAAATTCAGCTCACTGGGGGTGTCTGTTCAGAAACAGCCCCAATCACTCACAGCCCACTCTGAATGCTAGAGCAAACCTCCCCAGAAATGGATGGGTTTTCACCACAGGGTGTCATTTACTTGAACTGTTCTGTTATAGCACCCTTCCTTCTTTACAAAATTCACGCAGGGATATCTTCCTATACGTGAAGTAAAATCTCTGTTTGCTAAGAAACAATGTCATACAAAAGGAAGTATTGAGACATGGTAAGGCTGGGACCAGCAGGGGAAAAGTGTTGATTCCCCATAAAGTCACTGTTGTACCAGAAACAGGTTCAATGTGTAATTGTTTTAGGCAAGCAGGAAATAAGGGAACAGAAAAGGCCACTCTATGATTTACTCAGTCTCCTAGTTGGTGCTTGAGAACCTCAGATGACAATACTATGTTAGCCTCTGATCTATACTCCCAGCTGTTACTAAATCAACAGAGTTGCTCCAAAGTCAATACTGCTATAGTGACATCACTCTGGTCCAATATACACACCACAAAAAATGAAAGCGTGTTCATTACAACTCAGGAGCCTTCACAGGATAGATCAAACTCACTGCTAAAATGTTATTCTATACAAATTCGGTATATCTGCTTCATATATGAGGTGTTGTATCTGCTGTGGCTTTTTTGGATGTCTGCTTGTTTCCATTCCTGGTTTCTCATCTCATTCCAGCAACAGCTGGAATTACTGTACAGAGATAGCCTGACTCCAGCTGCAACACAGCTCCTTCCATAAATGAGTTTGTTTTAAATCCTTCTAAAACCAAATGGGGCATAAGGTGGCTACCAAATGTCTGATGAACCATCCCAGACTGAAGACCAAAAGAAACTGGTTGAACAATCCTGAACACTGGGCAACAACATTTATCCCCGGCCCCCCATCATTTCCCACATTCTTTGCATCTAGTTCCCCATAAAACATGCAGATCCTTCAGTAACAGGCAAGCTGAGGATGTCAGTAGTCATGCCTGATCTCACTGGCCTTTCCCCATGCTTGGGAACAAAATAAAACAGGGACATAAACCAGGATGAGGCACTGCATATTTCCGCTCTAAGCACACACTCAGCATGTGGAAGAATGGGCCACATTCATCCTAAATCCCACCAAAGCACTTAGATCCAGACAAGGTCACAGCTCTGCACTGCTTCTCAGGGAATGCATACACCTTACTCTCCTAATATGTTGACTTATTCATAAAACTGTATGACTTGATTAAATAGCTCATTCTCCACTTTTGAGGAAATCTTTTTTATCTGCCTGGAACAAGTCCTTGCTTTCTGTCTGTCTCCAAGGGAGGAGAAAGCCATCGGGCTGCTACCCATATAAGCCTGGCTGAGTCACTTTCTCCCTCTGTGGGTTTGGGGAAATGACCATAATAGCAGAATATTGCCATAAGCTTTTCAGAGGCTTTGTGAAGAATTTAGTTGAGATTCATAAGAGAGCTCTGACAACATAAAACACTACATAAAGACTAAAAGTTAACTGTTTTTAATAGCCACAGATTTAAGAGAGATCTTTCTTTCATTTTCATACAAAGGTGCAGAAATATCCTTTATTTCAAATAACCACTGTGCCTGCTGTGAGAGGCTCTGCACATGATTTTCATTGCCTTTCACACAGAAAATAGGATCACTACTTTGCATTTATAGACTTTAAAACTAATTTGCAGACAATCAAGTCTTGAAACCCCCACTGTGATACAGGAGGTAAACATTATACCTGTTGCAGAGAGGAAACTAAGAAGGAAAAAGGTTAAACCACCAAGTCTCAAGCCAGAAAGGAGACATTTGAGAAATCAGTCATGTTAGTAAGGTCTTTCTAGATGCACAATTGCTCACTTGTTCTTCTTACTGAACAGTTAACGCTTTTGTTCTCAAGGTTCTAAACATCAATATGGTGAGAGTGGCCACCACATTTATCTGTATTACCACCACATTAAACCTTCTGCAGATACTTCTGTTGACCATAGAGTGTGCCTGGAATTGCATGAGGCCATTTATTCCATTTTCTAACGTGTGGCAGTAGAAAATTGTTGACGACTAAAAGTTAACCAAATATTTATTTTTAGAAACCAAGTTCAATGTTATAGTGTCTGGACTCATAACTATCCATTTCTCTGACATTAAGCTGAGCTACCACATGAGAAAATTGCTAGAATGATAGTATTTCCAGGGCATATTGAGTCACTGTCCAACATCTAAATTGGGAAATAAAATAATTTCTCAGCAACTAGCAGCACTGTGGGAGGCAAAGCTTGCAGAAACTCATCTTGTGTTGAAAAATCCGGGTTTTTTACCTTGGAACAGGTTCCCCATCACTAAACATGGGTTTGTTTAAATTTCCCAATGACAGGAAAACAATTAGGTCCCATTGTATTGAATTCTTGGCATTATCTAGTATTTAGAACAAATACTAAACATCACTAGCAGAATTACAATGGTGATAAACGGGAGCAGCACTGTGGTGATTCAGACACATGTATAATTTTTTAATGTGATCCATCCTACAGATGTGCCATGGTCCCCACCTGGAGGCTCTTTCTGACCAGTCCTTAGAGAAAAATGTCTATGGACCTCAACCTGCCTAGAGCAGGAATTCCCAGCCCAAGTGAGATTACCTTGGCTTCCTTCCTCAATGGCCCATGGGAATGCTAATGTGAAGGAATAAAAAAGTCTCTATGGCAGTGAGGTTTTTGCCTTTTTGCATTTGCATACAATTGTTTTTCTCCCTTGGACATGCAGGTTCCACATAATGAATTTAAGCTTCTGACAAAAGGCTTTCCTAGATCAGGGGAAGTACAGCTCAGAAGTCATTTGCTGATGCTTGGGATTTTGCACACTGAAAGCCACAGATCTCCTGTCCAGGACAGCATCTCTCCTCCAGAGGAGAAGCTGCCTAGGGTGCCTCAGTTAATAATTAACTCCTAAATGGAAGCAGAAGGGTTGATGAGCGTGATGAAGGTTTTCGACTGCATGTCTTTGTATCCTTTCTAAAAGGAGAAACAGATATTCCAACCACCACAACTTTCCATTCCACAGATCTCTTGCTCTGGCTGTTACCTTGGGGCAGTGACTTCCAAATGCTGCATTAAGAAACAAAACAATTAGTTGTTCCACTGGAAGATTCAAGAGAGAGTGTGGGGCAGAGTGAGAGGTTGAACACATTCCCTCACACAGCACCTCAGAAGACAGAAGACAGCACTGGAAAATCCTGTTCTAATACTGCCTTTTTGCTAGTAATCAGGGTCTCCACAAATGCCAGTTCAATTGGAGACGGGCCCTGGAAATTCTTCTGCTTTGTACATGGTCTCAAGCAAAGCCTTGTCTCATCTGTCAAAGTATAGTCTGGATGCTTTCACTAGCATTAATTTAAATTTCTAAACAAACACTAGACCCTACTACTCATGTAATGGCAAAGAAGTTAATTTTATCTGAGATGTTTGGGTTTCCTCTCCTCTTTCCTCTCCCACTTTAAATTGATGCCATCTTGATTTAAAAAAAAAAAAGAGGTTGGGGGGGCAATTTTGAGTGCTGCCTGCAGATATGCATTTGTATGCTTTCTCCATCTTTTAACTAACAAACAGGAGGGGGAAAAAAGTGTTAATTTTGCTAGCAGCCTGCTGTGATATAAATAAAAATAATAGGTACATTCACAGATTTTGAACTTTTTACAGCCACTGCTGCAAAAAGCATTTTTAATTTATAACCACGGATTCTTGCAAAACATATAACGAAGACATAATAAAATGGAATGTTTATCCTGTGGCTCCCATTAGACCTCTGTTCGATGGTTGTAACTAATGACTTGTTTTTCCACTTTTGTATTGGAAGCCTTATTATTGGGCTGCACAGAGCATACCTTATTTGATTTCCCTAGCAAGGTCTGCACCTCTTGCTGAAGCCTGCAATTAGATGTTCATGAAGTAATATTAAAAAGCTGCATAATCACATCTGTGGTCAAAAATTAAAAAAAACAAAAACAGAAAGAAGCCAGTAACAAGCCAGCTCTGTTTGTATAATATTATACCGAGTACAACAGACTAATGTTCACTTGTTCACTCCAGTGCATGTGTCCTTTTGACTAACCACTTCTATCCGACAACCTTTTTTGGCAACAGAACACATTGTACTTTTTGGATAATTGACTGTGGAATATAATGTTGTTTATTCAAAAGCAGGTCACAAAGAACTGAGCTTCCAGTTGTCTTTATCCTTCTACCTTTCTTATCTTCACGCTGTTTAAATTTATAATTAATATCTTTTAATTACACATTTGACTTTAACTGCTGTTCCGTATTTATTCAGCAGAAGTTGACCTGATGGTGAAATGATACAGAAAGTTGGGTGGGAAGCTGAATTCAGATTCAAAAACTATATTTTGGACATATTTATTGGTGAGCAATTTCACGAAGAAACAAACATAAGCACACTCACTCCCAACACCCTCTGGTAACTACAGGGCCATGTTTGCCTGCAGTACAACTGCATTATTTCTCTGTACTGAAAAATCTACTAGAAAGACTCATCCAACACTTGCTCAGTGATCTGGAAATTCTACAGCAGCAAAAGGTCTAATTTTAAACCTAAGCCTTGGAGGACAAGAACCCCGAGGGAAAGTGATGTAGAAACACGTAAAAGTTGTGAAAAATCTAGATGATGGGAAATGCAGTTGAGAAAATGGGTTTGGGAGAAAGTTTGAACAGAAGTATTCAAATGAGGTCGTGAAAGAATTGATGTGTTTCTAAAGCATGTTTTTGGGATGCAGCCTGTGGAAAGAGAGGTCACAAGGAAGTGTTGCATAATAGGAGGGGGAAAGGATTTTGATGCAGCAAGGAGTAGAAAAGCAGCCTTCTAACATAAGCTGGAGAAAGAGATGCAGGGCATATTTCTGATGCTGATCATCAGATCAGGAAAATACAATTGTAACCTGAATCTTTGAGTCTTGCAGATACACACAAAACAGAGGTTTATAAGAATACAAATGTTGCAGGGCACTTCTTAAAGGAGGTTCCTTCTGTTGGCCAACTTGGACTGCAAAACAAAACCCATCAGGCTTCCTGGTGACAGCCTAGAAGGAATCCACCAGTGGCATATACATAGCAGGAGATTCCCTGTCCCTCAGGCCATTTTTCTCCATGAGAAAAGCAGCAGTTTTCACTTTAGGCTCTTATCGCAGCAACAACAGAAAAGAAGGTGATCCATTTAATGAACAACCAGTTCTCACAAAGCTGGAGGAAACTCCTGAAAAAAAGATTCTTCTGGTGTTGGTAGAGGAGACTCTAACTAGGCAATTATAGGATGAAAAATATGATAGCTAATCTGCTGTATACTATAACGCAGGTGTGGCTCCATTTTACTGATGACTAAACTAATCCTTGTAAGCCAGGTTAAGTTACAGCTGACTCATTTGAGGAAATTTTGTTTGTTTGTTTAGAAAAATATTTAATTGGGATGACAAGTGATAGTGACAGTAAAAACAATATATCTGTCTGGTGCTAAACCACACTGTGGAAAATCCTTGCTAATGCTACATTGATCAGCTAACACACAGCAGCTCCACTCTTTTAATTTGTTTTGTGTAGCTGACTTTAGATGGCCCATTTCAATCTGGACTATTTTGAGGAGCCATGTGAAACTAAGTCACAGCCCTATTAGTGTGGATAAAGAGGCATATGAATATTACTCTGCTACAAGCAAGACGTAGTTCATCTGATATTTTTTCCAGCAGAGAGAATACACTGTGTCTGGAACAAAGAAGAAAATGTGACTGGAAAGTTTAGAGCCCTTAAATTAATTCCCTAGACAAAAAGTTGAGGCATCATACTCATAATATCATGTTATGTAACTTGCTGTGGAGCCAGGCAGCTACTAAGTGAAATAGTATGAGTTATAAAAACAAAATATTGTTGTGAAAACAATTTTACAGCTTTATAATTCACTATTATTTTCATTTAAGAACAAAACTGTCAGTGTAATTGCAGATTCTGTTTGCCTTGCAGGAGTTCTTTCAGCCTGTGATAGGAAACCTCTTCTTTTTAAAAACTTTTTTCCCCCAAAGGCTGCTATTAAATTTACTATATCATGTTTCTTTATAGTTACTCAGAGGTAAATCTTAACAGGAAGCCCATTATGTGGAGGCCAAAGTTAGTTTAACACCAAAACATTTATGATCAGTAAATGTAACCATATATTAGCAACTGCTTCATACCATTATTCTTGGATGAAACAAATATTATATCAGTAAGCAGGCATTATAGACTACTTTGTAATTGTTACAACTGAATATCTATTTTTGGTGGGATCCTACTTGGCTGGTTCTGCTCACTGTGCACCACGGTAGTTTTCTAACTTGCCTGCTCATTCAAGTTCTAAGCTGAAGAGCCTATCTATGCACAGACATCCTTATTCATGGAAAAATGATTCATTTTTTTAAACTGTGCACAGCCCCCTACACAAAGTAGTGCTTCAGTAACAAACCATTACTATTTTATCGGCATGTGTGCCATTAAAAACTGGATTAAGACTGCAAATATGCTTCACGGAGGTCAGTGTGAAAACCACCCAAATATAAGAAGATCCACTGCAAATGATATGGCCAAAATAGGACATCACTCAAAGCATCATCTATATTGCCACTGTGTTGTGAGCATAGTGACTTCTCTTAACACTGGCATTACCATGAGGTCGTAAGTCCAAAGAGTTTCACACCAACAGGGCAGCCAGACACCTTCTCACCTCAAACAGAAGAGCCACCAAATCACATCAGGATGCTCCATATCTCCTTGTTCTGCCCCACTCTCCTAATCAATTGGTGCCTAACCTTGGATAAGTTTCTCTACCCATTCAGGTTCTGGCTCCATTGCAATAAACTTGACAATGATACAGAGGTTATCTGACAGAACAGCTTCCTCACACGCTCTGGTGCTCTGGCTTTGAAAGAATTACAATGTGGTTGGACTCGAGTGTATTTTTAAATGGAAGCAATCAGTTCCTCCAGTAATCAGCAGCACCATCACATACAATAGCCAGAGTCTGCCTGCAAATTAAGTGACACTCACTTTTATGGGTGCTGCTTTCTGTACTGAAAGCTGCAAACCAGTAGTAAGGCCAACCATCCTTGTCTCACCATGCTACAGACCAGGCTGTCCCTCAAAGACCTGAGCTCAGGCAGCCCCAGGGCTCAGGCAAGCCCCACTGCCTGGAAACCAGCCAGCCTCCCTGTGTGATGCTCGGTAAAGTATACACTCACTGCATCTTATGACCTCAGACACAAAATTCTTATGCTAGCCTGTAACACAGTCTGGCAGGATCTCTCAAGGTAGACACTTGGTTATCAAGAGTTAACCAGAACAGAAGCAGAGCCCTTGATTAACTTCAAGGTTGCCCCATGCCTTATCATGTGTGGAGGCATTGTCCTCAGCTTATTTTAAGAAGGAGCGAGAAAGAACATCCAGGTATTATGCCAAAAGCCTCTTTCTCAATTATTCCTCTTATATTTCTAACCCATTGTGGCTGGCTAAAGGCTAAAGCTGCAAAAGCTGCATCCTGAAGCTGTAAATTTAAGTTGGTTTTTCAGTATATGCTGACCTGACTTACTCCTGTAACTGCAGGCTCCCTGTTATCTTTAACTTCAAGGTAATTGTTTGGCAACTCTTTGTTTCGCTATTTCAGGAAAACAATTCAAATATATGATTCCTAAGAGAAAAAAAATTGATTAATTGCTCTGTCATCAGCTGGTTCCTGCTAGTATATGGAGTGCTTAAATAATAAAAATATAATACAAAGAACAAAGAGTAAAGCTCTCAAATGAACATGTTGAGCCAAGAATTGGGCTCTTTCAAAAGTCTAGGGTATAAACCAGACTGTGTCAGATTCCTGCAGTCAGGATAAGGACACCATTTTATAAACACCTCTTTCCATCTCTTGCCAGCACCTATTCACCTGAAAAAACACACAAAGATTTTCATGCAGAGATTTATAATAACTTGAAGAGGAAAACATCATTCTCAATGCCACAGCACCACAAGTCCTGAGCTTCTCATCTTATTGTTAGACATAACTGCCTTCTTTCCTCTCCTCCTCATTTTAACAGAAGCAACAGTATTTAATTTAATCCACCCAGAAGCAATGACAGTCAGCAGCTGATATACAGCTAGTGCTGGTTAGAACTCTGAATTACTGTTTTGTGAAGAATGTCAACATTTTGACATTTGTTGCTATTCTCAGGAAAGAAAGGAACTGCATATTCATCTGGAAATTTTGAAATGTCACACTGAACTAGCAGATTCAACTCTGAATTTCAGAATTTTACCTTCTATTACATTTTACATTAGCTTTTAGTCTTTTTTAATTCATTAAATGCCGAAGTAGAATAGTTTAAACAACCCTTTAAAATTCTATTTTGTTTTGGTTTATTTGAGCATATTAAAACTATGGGAAGCCACTGTCCCACATTAACATAAAATCAACTTCAATCATCCTTTTACACTGTCTCCAAATTCCATCCATTGAAAATTTGTGATACGTGACTTTTGTGAAGAAGACACTTGGGTGAAGACATAAAACTTTGGGTGAGAAGACACTTTGGGTGAGGCAAGCAATGCAAAGCAAGCTGCCTGCCTTTCTCCACAAGTCAAAAGCAACACTAGGAAGGAATATATCCCTGTGACAGCAGGAGGGAATCTGGCAGACTTCTTTTATTCATCTGCAGAGAAGGAAAAACTTCGAGTCACTAAATTAACAGCAAACAGCAAGAGAATTAGTCTCAGTTCAAATGCAAGTGCCGGAGGTATCTCCTTTACGTGAGTGATGGCAGGTTGTAAAAATTATTAGACCAGTACAAGAGAAGTGCATCAGTCATAGTGAAGGGCACCGGTGAGCATGTGTTTCTGAGGCAAAGATGAAACTTCCAAGTGAATGTCTCCATCACAGGTATTAAATCAGTGGAAAAACTGACAAAAGCTGTGTAAAATGAGAAATCAGCGAGTTACAGTCCCTTTTGGGCACTGCAAGCTGCATGAGACCATGTCAGGGCTGGGTGCAGCAGGCAGCAAAGAAATCAGCTCCAGCAGCGCGGAAACCACGGGCTGGCTGAGGTCTGCTAGTCACAAGTGGCCACCATCACCACCTAAATCACGCCACAAGCATGAGCTGCCTTATTAAATCCTCCTGGCTTACAGCTGTCTCCCCACTTTTCATGGTGCATACTGGAAGGATGCGCAAAAGTGAAGGGCTGTCTGAAGAGGAGGACATGTTCCACACGCACTGATGCCTCTGTAGGTGAATGGGTGAATGGGGATACTGGGACCTGTGGCTGACCAGGTTAAGGAACTCAGGCACTTGTGCCATGTCTGGGAGAACAGACACAGCTACAAAAGGGACAGTGCTCCTTTCTCCCTCCAGCAAATCTGCAGCAAAGGAATGTGTATTTGCATGCTGTACTAAATCAGAACTTCAAGACACTTCTGTCTCATCAAATTGGTGAATTGCTCTCAAGAGATCAATGTTTTCGTTAAGATTTCCACCATTTTGGACTGGAGCTACAAAGCTGTTTCAAATGGCTTCAGTGGTACCTAGTCTAGATGTTGAAAACGTGAAGGTCCATTTAGGAAGAAATGTGCTTCCCAAAGCCT
Source organism: Sialia sialis (assembly GCA_009812075.1). Lineage (NCBI taxonomy): Eukaryota > Metazoa > Chordata > Aves > Passeriformes > Turdidae > Sialia > Sialia sialis. The sequence continues at coordinate 10,520,982 of VRYO01002781.1, read as the reverse complement.
ATGAGTAGAATTAGAAGAACAGCTGGGATCTGAGATCTAAGAAGAATAGATCTCCGAGAGCCACCCCTCAAATACACCACAAGATATATGAAGTCCCTAAAAGGTCCAGAAGTTCACATGGGAGATATGATAGTGTCTCAAAAATGCTCAAACACCAAAATCAGTGAAAGGACCCAGACCTATTTGGAGTTAGGTTTTTCAGTGTCTTCACCAGTCCAGCACAAAAACACTTGGTGATAGATATGCTGGTCAGTAGTGGGAGTTTATCAGTCCTGCTTTGGCCACAGGGCAAAGTTCTGGGAAATTCCAGGTCAGAAACTGGCTTTGTCACATGTCTACTATGGACTTCTTGGTGCCAGAAATGAGCATACCTAATGAGCCACCGTGGCCTTGTGCCCTCTGCCCTTTGGGAGAGGAGAAGTTAAGAGGGAGGCTTCAGATTTTGACTAGGTCTGAGCAGGCACAGCAAGAGCATGAGAGCAGACAAATGGTCTCATGAGAACTCTACTACCGCTTCTACCAAAATCCCCACCACCCACCATCCAGAAGAGAAAGGTCCTGAGGTTTTTTGGCTGTTGAAGCACATGAAGGTTTAAATGAGGACATGCACTCCACCAGATCATTTCCTAACTAGGACTTGGGCACTAATGCTAGGCAGGGTGCTGCAAAAGACTAAAATGCCCAGAGGCTTCACATGCATGACGCTCACTCCATAAGTGGCCCAAGGACAGAATGCAATGTGGAATTGTGTGTGAGTAAAACTCATTGTTTTCAGCAGGCTTTAAGAACCAGTACAGATTATTTGCTGTTCCCATACCAATCCAGATTTATTTTGGATCAGCAGCGACTTCAACATGATTAGTACACAGCAAAAAGCACAGAGCCACAGTGTCATGAACCTCTTCCTAGCCAGAACGCCAAATATAAACTTTTTTTTTTTTTTACTCTTTAAAAACATGAAACAAATTTAATGGAAAAATTTTGCCTCTCACAGTGATGGATTATGGTATATGTTAGAATTAAGGACCATGAACTTTTAATCTGAGATGGATTTGTTACAACATCCTTAATAATTTGCACACAAACTGTATTCAAGATTAGGCATGCACCTTCCTGAATACATTTAGAAATTGCTTGATATTTTAAAATCATTCCCTTGCAAGAAGAAAAATTCCTAAAGGTCATCTTACATTTTATGTGATATGTATTAATGCTTCTTACCCTTTCTGTTTCCTTAACTGAAAGGTCTCAAATCGACCTTGAAAAGGCAAAATACAACCAAATGCAGAATCGTGTGTGTGTGTGTAGGAAAAGACATTAAAATTCACGTGACAGCCAAGTCAAACTACAGTGACAATTCTCCCTAATAGATTTCTGGCTCTAACACAGTCTTTTTTTTCCCTTTTAAATAAAATAATTCCCAAAGTTGATTTTATGAATGAGTTATTCTGCAAAGGAAGAGAACAACATGTGGTAAGGCTGGACAACACTGCTTTAAAGGCAAAGTTTGCAACTAATATGTTACAGAAGATTTGTAAGCTCAAAAGTGAAATAGGTAAGAAAACAGCTGTTAGCAGGTTGGAAGAGAAAGAAAGTTTCTGGAGAGATTTATCATCAAGCAGATGATACTCTGTTCTGCAGAAGAATCGAAATTATTTTTTACAGACATACTTACAAAGTATTTCTGCACTGTGTATTTGCAAATGCCACGTGCACACACATCAACATGTATATATAAATATATATAGGCATACACGAAACCCCAAACTTGAGCTAAATTAAATTAAATTGTCCCTCCAGCTTTGTAATGCAAATGAGACTAACAGGCTTGTGCTGTTTGCGGTTCGAGATGATTTGCGTTTCCATAGAGATGCTGACTGAACTACAGTTTTTAAATTTTTTATATATATATAAGCCTACTTGTATCTATAAAAATCTAAATATGGATCTGCTGTACCTCAGCATTTCCTCAGTGACTCCACTGGAACCACAACCATTTACATCAGTTAAGGCTATGTGCAAATTTTGTGCCTTTCATTACTTTTCAGTCTAAGCTCTATACCAAAGCACCTGCAGAGAGTTTATTGCTTCTCTCCCTGCTTCAAAGCTTCTTGTTAAGGAAGGGGAAGAAAAGAGAAAAAGCAGTTTCCTAGCTGGTAGTAGATAATATTTCAAGGATTTCTGGTTTTTTTTTTGCCCTCTCAAAGCTGCCTTGAGAAACATCTTTGCCTTTCAAAGTTCCCACTGTCAGGAAACCTGGAATTCAGGGAAGACCATTTGTGTGCTGTTAGAGAAGGAAATGACAAAGGGACAGGTTTTCTGTTATGTATTAAAAGCTTTTTCCCCTTTCCCTGTGAGCACCCACAAACTCAGGAGCACGGATGCGCTCAGACACGCCAAGGAGGGCCTGAGTAGTAAAAGCATCATTGCCTCCCTGCCTCATGCTCTGTGGAACCTCAGCTCATCATATACAATGAGGGCCCCACAAACTACAACACCACTGTCTTCTCAGAGCCACATTAGACTGCCACCAGCAGAAGTTACAAAAGCCAGGCAGGATCAGCTTGGGCAGAGAAACCAGGAAGACCCACTTTAACTTTCTATTGCAAATTGACTTCATCTTGTGAGGTCCAGGCACTTGTTGAAGTGGATGGGAGCCACCCGTTGTACCAATATCGGAGAGGAAAACCAGAGCCGAGCTCTGTGGGGACTCATTTCCATGTGGTTTCAGTGATAAGTGATCTTTGAAAGTGACACAGCAGAGGAGAACCTCCGCAATCACTCTGAACCACAATCAAAACCAGCCTCTCATGTACCTCCCATCTGCCTGAGGACAGGGAGGATTAATTGCTGAACCATGGATGTCCACAAGCACATGAAGCAGCTCATACCCAACTTCTCACTTCATCTTGGGAGCGCTCCGAAGAAAAGGTTCCAGTTCAGTGATGCCTTATGGAGGCACAGCCAGAGAGCTCCTTGGGCAACAGCATATCACAGAAACGAAGCCTCCCTCCCTCCCATGGGATCATGGCCTCCCACCATGCTTCTGCATGTGGCACCATCTCATCATTTGAACCTGATGGTTTTTCTAGGCCTCTGCAGAGGCTCTTTTCAAAGCAGATGAGAGTTCTCCATTTCCAGCTTTAAGAAGCCATATTTAGGGAGACCTGCCCCACATCTCTGATAGCCTTAACCCCCACCATCTCCCAGGGAGTGTCCCAGGCCACGTTCAGCCATGTGGCTCTCCCAGGAATGCCAGTATCCACGCTTACCTTCTGCTGCAGGGCGGGCGGCTGCGGGGCCAGCACTGGGTCAGTGATGTAGGTCTTCTTCGTGCCTGGTGGCTGGTAGAGCCCAGGGGGAGCCTGGCCCATGGCATTACTCGCAGGATAGGCCGGCTCGGCCTTCCAGGAGCTCTGCGGCATGTAGGGCGCTTCGGAGCCGTTCCTGCCACCGTAGCCCCCGTAGTAGGGCTCCTGGTAGCGGCCCTGCGGCGGCGCGTAGCCGTAGGCGGGCTCGGCGGGCCGGCCGGCCGGAGGCCCATAGCTGTAGCTGGGCCCGTGGGGCTGCGGCGCTCCATACTGAGGGGCGGCGGGCTGGCGGGACGGCGCGGTGGTGTAGGGCTGGCCGGGCCCCAGGCTGCCGTAGTGCCCGGGCTGCGGGCTGGGCGGCTGGTAGTGCGGGCTGGGCTGTGCTGTCCTCACCTGCACGTTGAAGGCTGGGCGGCTCGGCGTGGAGGCCGTGGTGTAGGAGGCTGGCACCGGCTGCGGCTTCAGCGTGCCAACGGGAGTGACCGGGATGGGCGCTGGCTGCCCTGGGCCCTTGGCAGTGGACTTCTTGGTGGCGGTGAGGGGAGGCTGGTTTGGTATGATCATCCGCTTGTGGCCAGTGACAGGAGTGGACACGGATGGGGTGGTGGCAGCGGAGCTGCTTGAGGTCCCCGAGGCCTGGAGAGCAAGGAGAGAGACACAGGGTCAGCAGCAGGGACCACTTGGGAACTGGGTCAAACAATAATGGTGGAAATGTGGGTTTACAGAAACATCTGTGCAGCAACTCAAACTGCTTAGGAAAGCAAGAATAACCTAGGGCCATGTTTTATAGAATGGTAATAGCAACCTTCCCTTGCTCTGACAGAACAGAGATGGCACTGCAGAACTGCCGTGCGTGGCATTTCGTCTCTCCTTGGGGGCTTCTCTGCCTCCAAACAAGCAAACAAATTAAAAAATTATTCATGCAAAAAAAAAAGGGAGACTTGCTAGAGGACAGTTAGGGAAAACCCCATGCATTCCTGTGAAAATGATGCCACTTTGAACAAGAGAGAAAATGAGATTGTAGTCTCTATGGAGACATGAAATTCCTTGGGTCCTTAGAACACTTGCAGGGTTCTGCCCCAATACAGGAGCTCCTCTAACAGTGCAGGAGGCAGCAGATTGGGATAGCTTGCAAGCATGTCCCAGGCTGAAGAATCAAAGCAAGTCACTGAGGTGTCCCTACTCTGGCTGTACTGCTTGAAAACTTGGAGTGACCCCAGAAAAGTTAAATACTACACATGCTTCATTAAAGGGCAGAAAGCGGGTCAGGATTTCCAAGAGTATCATAAGTCAGCTCCTACCACAGCAGCCATGTAACCCTGCACCGGTGCCCCAGGCACAGCAATGCTGGGCAGCCAGGGAACAGGATCACAGCAAAAGCTGCCGCTTCCTGCAATTTGGCCACGGAACGAAGCTTTGCTGCAGTGACGCCGTCTAATAGGCATCATACATCCTTCAGTCTAATGTACTTGTTTGTCTGGCTTACCTCACATTTAAATGTTCAAAAACAACAGTGTGAAAAGACATCTTTGCTAAAGAGCTAACAATGTGAAATAGTTTCTGAAGAACAGTGACTAACACTATGTCTTTTCACTAAACAAAAAAAGAGCAAAGTTGAATTTCTAGAGTTTAGGATTAGGTAAAATTTCTTGCTTCTCTATTTTTCTTTATTCTAAAAGAGTACCTGAGCTTCATGCCTTCTACAGAGAAATGCAAGTGAAGACATGCAATTTGACTGCACTTAACCCCATAGTTATGTGAGGTTATATCTCATTCAAATTCCCTGTACCGGGCTTGATCTCATCTATGATCTGCTTGATAATTTACACGTTCACAGCAGCCCAGAAGCAGATCAGCTCAGCCTTCACCCATGCTTATGTGCACCCTAAGGCGTGTGCCACCTTTAAATGACCAACCCAGGTGCCTGCTTTTATGCAGGCACCCTGACCTCCACCTACTGCTCCACCACCCTCTTGCTGGGGAGGGCATGGTGAGGACTCTTCAGGACATGCACAAGCTGTACTGGGGCCAGAGAAATCCTGTGCCTGGTCAGCAGGTGGCGGCAATTAATTGCTGCCAAACCACCCAGAGGGGGCTGGGGGGACTTCAGCCACTGTCAGCCTCCAAGGGTTCCAAACTCATCCTCTGCACAGAGTGAGAGAAACTCATTCTCTGTACAGGGTGGTTGTGTCCCCCAACATCTGGTAACTTCCTTGCACAAAGAAAAAGAAGATAAGCACAAGCCACTCAGCTTCTAGTGCACCGCCTACAAGCATGCCTACCCAAGGGATAGTAAGGAAGCTCTACCACCCAACTGGCAGCTCTTCCCTGGTGATGTGCAAACACTTTTTTGCTAATGCACTGGTAAAGGCCTTACTCCTGCAATCACACCTCCAGGGCAAACCTCCCACAAGGAAACACTATAAATCAGCAAAAAACCCCAGGCAAATAAGAGCATCAGTCTGTTCTGAGAGGTGTAAAAGGTGTGTATTCAGAGATGGGGAATAATAAGGCAGCAAACTTCTGCTGGAGGAAAAACATGTCAATGTATTCACACCCTGACCTTGCTAACAGATCCATGACAAGGCAGCACATAGACAGACTGGAGAGATTTTAAAACTGAGAGCAAGGAAATGCTGAAGCATGTCTCGCTTGAACTGCAAGGCCAGAGACAGGCTAAGGGTCCGTAGCCCTCCATTAATACTGCCCAATTCTTCCCTGTCTGAAACACCTGAAGAGAAGCCAGCACTACTCCATCCCTGTATCACAATACAACTGCACTAGCCCTCCCTGCTAGCAAGCAAACTGTTTTCTGTCAGAGTTGTTCTCCCATGTCAGTTTGGCATTTATGTCTGGGTGTGCCAGAAACTTTCCCATTTCCTCACCTATTTCATTCTTGTAAATTATAGTAGTTTGTCCACTTACTGTAATGGGATGAAAGGTCCACAATGCAGCACTGTGTAATTACCACCAGAAAAGCATTTTTCTTTTCCATGTGAAGCGGTAGAACATAGATAATGTTATAAAGACAATGGTCTGTCTGGGGGAGGGGGAAAGACCAAACCAAAACAACATAAGTGAGCCCTGTTCATCACATTCTGTATTACTGAATGCAGGTCATGGGACACTACTAAAGCTCTTCTGATCCTATCTCAAGAACTGGGGGACTTTAATCTTACATACAAGCATCCATATAACACTTCACTTAATAGGCTGATGCCAGTCTCCTGCCTGGGCTGGAATGCACCTTACAAATGAATGATAAACACTTCTTCCAAAAAAACCCCAAACCCTCACAATCTGTGGAGCGGCACTGAGCAGCTCCTGTGTTTGACACCACAAAGAGGATGAGCTGGGAGTATCCCCTCCTGCACCAGAATCCAGTGAAGGAAGGTGGTAATTTGGGAGAGCAGAGCCCAAACTTTGCTATCAACTCCCCAGCGAAGGCCTGAGCTAACAAGTACCGGCTGCATTGTGGCATCAAACCACAGGCTGCCTTGAGGAGGAGGAAGTTTGCATCAGTAGGAGTCCCCAGAGGCGCCCTGCGTGACTCATTCTGAATTCCTCTGAGGGCGATGGGCAAGTGTGTGATGAAAGCTGGGGTTTAGGGGGAGATGTAAGGCTGATGTGGTGTAGTAGAGAAATGGGACAGGCTACAGGGACTGGACTGGAGCACTGATGATTTATGGGGCCACAAGTTGGTTGTAGCTCTTGTGCAAGGGCATGGGTGAGGTATCACCATAAATCCTCTGCCCTTTTGCCTGAGAGAGAGAAGGGTGGCCACAGTCCAGCAATGCACTCAAATATCACCCCAGGCTTAAACCTTAAGATTACTAATGGATTAAGAAAAAACCTTATAAATGAACAGTAACTATGGACAAGATTCCTGCTCTGAGGACAGGAATGTGTGGAAGGATGAGAGAAGGGTACTCAGATACCACTAGAAGAGAGATTTCAACAGCTGCCTGGAAGGTACTAGGAGGATAGGAGGGATGGATGAGGCTGTAAAGATGCTAGGTAGATGGAGTAATGAACAGAAGGCTGGAAGGGGCTATCTATATCACTGGGTACAGTCTAGCAAAACAGATGACTGTCACAAATGTTTCATCCAAGTGAATCCATAGAACTTCCACCAACACAACGAGGCAGATTCATCCAAAAGCACATCAAAGTGACAGCCCAGAAACATGAAAACAAGTAGAAACAGGAGAAAGAAAAAGGAGAAAGGCAAAGAGTGAATTCATAAGGGCACAGGCATCCCTTTCTCCAGCAGCTCCTGGACAGCTCATTTCAAAACCATACTGCATTTGCAAGTGATTATCGCAGCCAAACACGCTCTCTGACATCCTCTGAGGGCTGTTTTCAGAGGAAGACAGGCTTTCCTCTGCTCACCATGCCCTGATGAAACTGTCTGACACACTTTGTAAGTGCAAATTAAAACCACGCTACTTACCATCAACCCCTTCTTGCAAATTCATATTTGCAAAGAGAGTAAACTAGAAACCCCAGGTGTTGATAACATAGAGTCGTTAAGAGAAACTAGAGTAGGAAGGAGTTAAATTCAGAACCTCATCTACCACAAGCATTATAATACAAAATCTTTTTTTTTTAATGGGAAAGCACAAGAGCCTTGTTTAAACATAGATGGAAGTACCTAAATGTACTGCCTCTTCTACAAATGAATTATCCAGCAGTTCAAGTAAAGGTGAACTAATACTGACAAAATCAAGTAAAATTCAATCAAATCGGGAGAAAAAAAAATCCAAAACACTTCTAAAACAGTTTACCATGAGGAGAATCATTTTCCTTGGCAAATCCTGCCCTGTCTTCATAAATGCAGAGGAGGTTAATAAGCATTTTCAAGAGTTTCTTGTACCAACCATCATAGGAAAAGTCTATGCCATTGTGACAAAGCCACACTGTCTAAGGCATCTGACTGTCAGAGCTGGGTGTCTGCATTCAGAGCTACCTTGGTGGAGAAACCCAAAATCCTGAGTATCTTTGATTCCTCATCCTGAAGAAACTACTTATATAGATCTTAAATTAAATTCAATGTACATCTACAACTAAAATGTCATTGCATAAGTAGTAGGGATGAAACCTGTTGTTCTACAGAAATTAACATATAATTCTTTACCATTTTTCAGGGTTAAATTTTTAAAAGAGTACAAAATAATCCCAGTCTACAGCACGAGCATGATGCTCATATGATCAGTTGGAATCCATATGAAAAGGGCTTAATTCGTTTATTTTGCACATTTGTAGAATTATTTTTATAGAATCCCTTCAGTTACTCAAGTTTCAGAGACTGAATCAAAAGTGCCAATACAAAGTTTATCACATTCTATTTAATTTTCCAGACGTTTTTTCATAAAGGTACAGTTGAATAGCTTTAGCCCTTTAGCTGTCAAATTATCACATATAAAGATAAATTACTCCAGCTCAGTGATTTTCAACCTTTATGCTCGGCAGCCCCCAAATGTTTTTCAACAGAGACAAGCTCCTTTATGGAGAAAGTTAATCTACTGACAATAAACACGGCTTTTTCAGTTACCTTTCACTGAATTCTTCTTAGTTACCTTAGGAGTGATCCATGGACCCCCAGGGTTTGCAGAGCAGAGGTTGAGAACCACGCTCTAGCTGGGGCTGCCTTTTTTGGGCATTTCAGTCACTAATAACTCCAGGATACGAATGAAACAACTCTTCTTCCTCGAAAGGCAGAAACCTGGCAACTACCGGTGGGCTGAACTCAGGATGCGGCGTTCTCAGGGGGCTGCCAGTTCTAGGGGCCACTGCAGCATCTCTCCTCCTAACTCAGCCTCTCTCCTGCATGGTCCACTGATACAAGCTTGGCTGAAACACAGGGCCAGCTCAGGCCACCTGAAATCCTTTAAGTAGCACTCAGTGGTGGTGGAAATTGGAGGTCTGGGTGGGAAGGGCAGCAAACGGTGAAAAATTAACTTGGCTTTTCCTAACATCAATGATGGGCATTCACCTTGGCTAGCTGGAGGTGCTTAAAGCTCTCTCTCTGAAATGTATCTCCACTGGGTCATTTATCCCATTCTAATATTGCAACCTAAAACAGGGGAGATGAATCATCCACTGTAGGAATCTACTTCACTCTGCTGACTGTAAAAGAAGTATAAAAACAGGCAAGACAAGTCACTGAATATTTAGACAGCACAAGTTAGTGGAGACAAATTCCACAATAAGCAGGTAATTTTGATGTGACTGTAAGAAGCAGAGATCCCTTTTTCCTGCATTAAGTGCCCTGCCACTCAAGCTCAGCTACAGCAGCACACCAAAGGGATTTCTGAGTGCCAGCAGCTCAGGCTGCCAGGATCCTGCCACACCCTGTAGCCAAGGCATGACCAAGAGATTGTGTATCAAGTTTACTTCTAGTGTATAAAGGGAGCTGATATGACTGGATCACCTCCTCTTCTACCTCTGTGCTGAACAATGGCTCCTGGTAGAACTGGAGCTGCTGCTTTTCCAGGAGCAGCATCTGGGCTGAGCCTCCCTTCTGCTTGAGGTAGGAAACCTCAGCTCCCCCTCAGCATGGGAAAGATAAGCCCAGATAAAAATAAAATACTCTGCTTTGAAACCTGGGCCTTTAGGTACCTGAAAATGTGAGCAGGCTTTGAAACCTGGGCCTTTAGGTACCTGAAAATGTGAGCAGGCATTTTAGGGGCTTTCCTGATGTGCAGACACCTCTACCTCCCGCTGACTTCAAATTCTGTATTTGAACAAGCTGCTTTGCCAGTGATAATGCATGGCCAAGTTCCCCTGAACCTGTCTGAACATTTTTCTGTCTGAAATAACATCTGGGTGAAAATGAGAAATCTCGTCTCTCATTTGGGACTTGCAGATGCCTGGAGTCCTGGTAGAGCTCCAGCTGGGCTGCTTCATGTCCAGAGATCCTGAGTGGATGGACTGCTCCCATTTAGCATACCTGATGCATTTTCAATATACAGCATTCCCTGGCCTTCTTTGTAAGGTCCAGACAGTCCAAGCACACTGAGGACACATCTTTACAACTCTGCACTGCTGCTATGCCGTGCACACAGCTCAGTTGCTACCACAGATTTCTTTTAAGTGTCAAAATGTCCTCAGAACCCAATCCAAAGTTTTGAAGTCTGGTCCAAACCTTAAACCCCTTAGCCAAAACACGTTTATAATCATATGAAGTTTTCTTTACACTTTCATCATTCTCTCATTTCTAGTTTACAGCTGACAAGCAAGTGTCACGGATGTATGGGCTGTGCATGGATCAGCAGCCACACTCAGACTTCACAGATGTGGGATTCAATTTGCTGGCTTGATCACCAGAAGCAATCAAGGTACTCAAACAGACTGCTTCCAGGCATTGCACCAAAAGAAGAAGAGGAGAAATCTAATAAAGTGTTCATCTCTGCTTCTCAAATGAAGAGAATACCTTGCAAATGCCATAAAGTGTTACAAGAACACAACTGCTTCTGAGCTTTGATTTGTTTTTCAGCTGCTACCACAGGTGGAAAAGGAGTCAACATAGTTGTTAATGTTTTCATCCATAACCTCTTTTGTACTTCTTGTGATGGCCTAGCCTGAAACCATGGGAGATGGTGCACAGAAGAAAAGGTGCTAAGAGCTGACCTCCAATATTTTATCATGGAAAACAGCCTTCCACAACTGATGCATGCAGTTACAGACACACACCTTGGTTCAGCTTTCAGTGCGGGTTCGGTGTCAAGTGTTTTATGCAATCTGGGTTTCCACTTTGCAACACTCCATTAATTCCAAAGAGTCTGAACACATCTGAAAAATTTGGTCTCCAAAACACACCAGTGTTATGCCAGGGAAGAATTTCCTTCTCAGTTTCATATTTACTTTTTTGTTTACCTAATACTATCGCTACGATGACTACTCTGAGCTTTTTTATTTGCTTTTCCTTTTCTGATGACTGATCATCTGGTATTTATGAGAAGGACTCTGCGAAAGACCAGTTTTAAAAGATGTGCAAACAATTGACCTAAATACTTTTAATGCTGGTGGACAGTCAAATTCCACAATTCTAGCTTAATTCATTGAAAGAGTTAGTTATAATTTAAACTCTTCTATTTAAGTAATTCCACTTGACCACTTCAAATGCAATTGTAATTTTATCTACAAGAGTGTCAGATACCAGCATGAGACAACTGGCAAAAAATTACAGAAGACGCCAGTCAAAAGAAGTTAAACATTTTCTGAAATGATTTTGGGATATTCCTGTAATTTCCCACTCTCATCACTAAAATGACATTATTTGCAGCCATCTGGACCTGAGGACCATGCAATGGCAGCCTCCTGCACAGATTTTATCAGTGGCACATAGACTCAGCAGTAAATTACATAAAGATTTGTAAAAAGGCACCACAGCCCTTTGGCAACACCAAAAGGCAGAACTACCGAGGACAATCCCAGAAGCAAAGACCACAAAAAACCCAGCACTGCACCATGTGAGGACAAGTCACAACGTGCAAGGAGCATAGAAACAGAGCTCCTTAAGGAAACCTCTTCTGAGTCTCAGCAATGCAGGAATGCCCAAAGCATTTCCATTCACCAAACTGGGCCCTTCTAACGGGCTGAACAAAGCCCCTTGCTTAATTTAGGCAAATATTGCTAAGCCTGACAATGGGGAAGCCCCCACCCCCCTAAAAATAAGAACTTTGGGTAAGCAAAGTATTTTTATGACTTTTGCTATTACTAAGCTAGTAAAACCTAAAGTATCATAATTACAGCATCACAGACTTTTTTTCCTTCCTTTTATAACTTGCTATTTGTAATGGAAAAGAAGTTCCTGTGCATGACAAATATGGGCAGGTTTGAGGGTTTATACTGCTATCCATGGATGTGCATCATGGTTACAAAATGTGGATTAAGAAGATATAATGGAAGATGCATGATTGAGGGGAGAGGTCGGCACCTGTGAGTGGCAGGACAAAATTACACATACATGAAGTCTTCTCGAGAAGTCTTCTACAATTTATATGGAATAGTTATCATCTTCTATTGTGTGTTGGAGAACAGATACAAAGAACAGTCCAAAACCGCTATAAAAACTTGTTTCCTATTAAATTGCAAAGGAGTTTTAGAGTGTTTATAGAGTATACAAGCTTTCTTCCTTTATTAATTCTAGAGAACACTAAAAAAGTGTGCATATGCACACATAAAATAATAGGAAATCCATATGCACCCAGACACCACTTGGTTTACTTTGTGTTACTTGTTATTTGTTTACGATTCCATTTATTTGCTGCATTGCATTTATAATCTATTTATCTTTTTGAATTCCAAAACTCTATTAAACCAGATTTAAAACATTATCCTACCAGAGGGCATAAGCATTTTCGAATGTTAGTATTGTCTCTATTTCCTGTGAAAACCATGTGTTTTCATTTTTCTTTTCCCCACATTTTAAAGCCTGTGCAAATAGCAGTACAGAAGAGCAGAAGCATCAGTGAACAATTCTGTGTTCATACAACATCTGCTTTCTTATGGTTCACTTGAGGTCCAGAACCTACTGTCATCTGCCAGTATTTTTAGTGGGCTACAAAATGGTTCAAGTTAATAAGCTGAGTGGTTAGCATCAGGAAAAAAAACTATGTAACACAAAAAAATAAGAGTCTAACCAAGAAAAAACAAACCCCATAAACGACAGGCATATGTGACAGAGAGGTTATTTTCCTATTAGGTTCAGTGTACACCTTTCCAAAAGGATGATGAGCTCCAGCAACAGGTCAAGTTTAACAGTTTTCCCAGATGGCTCCTTCTGGGAAGTGGAGTGGAACGTTCCCTCATTTATCCGTCTGCCTGGGTTATCACCACTGCCCGAAATACCTTAATCTTTCCACAGTATCACAGACTGCAAGCACCATGTTGAGAAATCTGATTGGAAGGGCTTTCTTTCACCTGCTGTAGCTTTTAAAATTAGTCTCCAGGTATATAAATACATACACCAAGATACACAGAAAACCCCTGCAGCACTTCTAGTCAAAACACTAGGGCAGTATTATAACCAGTCAGAAAAAGTGAAAGAGAGAGCATTAATTTATAGCACAAGCAAAAAAGACACCTGTACCACAGAAATACGAAATAAGAAATATGAAACAATACAGAAAGTTAAGATTATTTTTAAATTCAAGTATTAACTCAGAATAATCACTGTTTCTGCACTATTTCCCTCTTTTCATAGAACATAAAATTACATTAAATGTATGGTAAATAAAATGTTTACTCAGATAATACTCTGATAAAAATTTAGAATCATAACAGCATCACTGTAAAAAGCCTGTGTAAAGGAATGTCAAATCCACTGCCTTGCCAGTCTTCGTTGTCTTGCAAATGGCATTATAAATTAATCCAGTTTTCCTAAATATGCCTTGAGGAAATGAGACCACAAATAGCCATTGTAAGCTTTAATATAAAAAAAACCCCACCAAAAATATGAAAGAACAAATAAAACACTTCTCTTAATTCTTAACCAGAACGCAAGAGCTGTGTTTGCAATGACTGATACTGCTGACTAGGTTGTACAGTTTGTCCAAAAACTTCAACCTTTTTTGATGCAACTAAGTACTATATTCTAGTTAATACCAGGTTTTCTCCTTTGCCACACTCCTTTCTGCTCAGTGAGTTTTAGGAGGAAAAAAAAATCTCCTGAACTTCATCACTAATGACCTAATGAGCCCAATTAAGTGATGATTTGTAATTTATTCCCACTTACACTGCTCTTGGACCAAAATAACATCGCAAAACATTTGCTCCACAGCTTACTGACTGGGTTATCACAGTCACAGCTTAGAACTAAAATACTCTTCCATACTACTCAGTGCCTAAATTACATTTTTTAAAAGTGCTTCATATCAAGCCAGATTCTGATCTCTGTGACAGTGGTGCCAGCTCAAGTGTATTTATTGACTCCAGCAGATTTATTCCAAACACACCGGCTGCTGCAGACCTGGATTTGGCTTTCTATTGCCTCTCAATTCATAAGGTTTGTCTCCCCACTGGGAACACAGTGGAGGTTTCTGTGCACACAGTAATGAATCCTACCAACCCGACCTCCTCCAGGTACTAATTGTCCAGCTTTGCTCAAAACTCAACACGCTGGAGATCTTTGAATTGCCATTCATCCTGCAGGAGCCTGAATGAAAGCAAATGAAACTTCTCATCAAGATTAAATACAGCCTGCTCCGGACTAAACCTCAGCACCTCCAAGGACTCAGCTCAGCGTGTCCCAGCAGCAGCACTTCCAGCTGTGCACCCCGACCTGTGCACCCAGCCACGAACCCTTCTGCATTAGGAACCCAACCCAAGCGTGCTAACTCAAAACAAACAGACATATCCTCCCTCTCTGCTCACTTCTTTCCTTGTGGTGGATGTATAAATGCATACTGATGGCTACTGCAGCTTGTAGTCTAACTGATTTTGACATTCTTAACTCCAGAATTTGAAACAGTGACTTTCTAGCCCTGGGGCAGGAGTACTAAGTGCTAAAAAACTTTGGGACTGGGGAGTATTAATTTTAAATCTGAGAGCTTGGCTGCAACAATGTTTTTAATAAGGGCTTAAGGCTCTCCAAAATTCAGCAGTGGATGCCCAAAAACTGCAACGAATTTTGTATCCAAAATGGAGTTTTGTGGCTTTAATTCTTGTTTGTCGCAGGTCAAATTAAGCTCCAGACCTGAACTTGAGGGGAGTGAGGAGAATTCAGGTTCTAGGTCTGAATATACCAGGGGGTTAAATCACATTTAATTTCCAGTTTGTAATGCATCTTTTTTTTCCCCTCTCTCTCTTTTTCGGTTTATGATGTATTTGTATTTTAAGAGAAAAAATTATGCACAGAGGAAACATCCTGGCATCGCAAGTCATCAATAAATCTTTTTTCCATAACAACCCACAAAAATTCACTGCAGGACCCAATTGTTGAAACACAAAGCAATGACATTCTATAAGCTTTCAGAAGTATCATTCTAACCCTTGTGGACTCGATGAATTCTCTAAATGAGTCACTGGCCTCTCAATGGAATTGTCAAAACTTAGGTTAAGCCAGGTTAATTCCCTTCCCCCTTTAATTTAGAAGTCCAGCTGCAGCATGTGGCTTTCCAGTGAAAAGGTCTAAATGCAGAACCCATTCACCCTGAACAGAAAATCTCACAGGGCCCAAAGCTAATTTTTTCCCTAAAAGCTAGAGATAAGCCACACTTACAGGAAAAAATGTGATTTCTGATGCCTCATGGGCCATGTGATGTAAAAATCAATATTCCTCTTACATGGCACAAATAATTTTCTGCTGAAGGTTAAAGGATCATAGTTGAAGCCACTATGGCTGGGGAAGGAGAAAGGGCAGCTGTGAGAAATGGGAGATGAGGAGAGCAGAGACTTCAACCAGAGCAGGGATAAGGGAGATGCTAAAACCAGCATTTCTACCCAAGGCAAGTGAGCAGATGTGGCACTGATCACACACTCACAGAAAGGTTTGGGTTGAACATCCATCCAGTTCCAAACCCTGCCATGAGCAGGGTACCTGCCACTACACCAGGCTGCTCAAAGCCCCATTCAGCCTGGGCTTGAACACTTCAGGGATGAGGCAGCCACAGCTTCTCTGGGCAACCTGTGCCAGTGCCTCATCACACTCAGGGAAGAAATTTTTCCTTATATCTAATCTAAAATTGTTCTCTTTAGGTTTAAAGCCATTCCCCCTTGTCCTGTCTCTACATGCCCTTGTCAAAAGTCCATTTGGTGTTGGGCTGAGGGTTTCAGCTGGGTGGGACAAGGAGGGACATCCTCCTGCCGCACAGGCTGTCCTCAGGCACAACGATGAGCTCTCCTCTCTGCCCAAGGCTGCCTGGGACAGCCCCAGATTCCAGCACAGCACCCTGCCTCACTGCCTTGCTTCCAACACACAGCGCCAGCTCCACTGCAACCCCCAAAAGAGATTTGGCTGGGCATACCATACCTTTATTCATGGGAAAAAGTATGCAGAAAGCAGAGCAAGTTTTTATACTCCCACCTCTACTGTACCAGAAGATGACTTGAAAACATCACTGCTACTTTGTTAGGGACAAAACCACTCAGGTTCCTGGCTGAATACTTCATGTCCAGTTTTGTCCTCAGGAATGGCCACAACAAACCAGAATCACAGCTAATCATACCATTGATGTCGAGGGTCTATACAAATATGGTTGCAATTGGAGAACTCTCTTTAGCCTTCCAACAGCATTACAGTTTTCACCACTGAGAATATGTCCTAAGGAGGAAAGGACTTGTCTCAGCTGTAATTAATTCCTTTGTTTCATAATAAAGGAAAAACCTAATAGCAATTAGGAAAAAAAAATATGGCAAAGGAATGGACTAAAAAAAAAAATTGTCTTACTACTACTGCAGAGAAATATTTAATTGAGGACTCTGGACTTCATTTTTTAAAAAATCAAATTTTCAAGAGTGCAGAAAAAGCATGAAACATAAAAACTAAAGAGCCTGATGGAAAACTAGAAAGAAACTGGAATAAGTTTTCTTTAAAGACAAAACAAAAATGATTTTAAACTGATCCTATTCTATTTTTAACAGCTGGAATTGATAATACTGAACTTGGCCATAATTCTACTATATTTAGCTTTGTATCAAAGTCCGCATGACTTTTCCATGAGACAAAAGAATAGATATATAGGCTGATAGACAGATGGATAGATACATAAAAAGAAAAAGGAAAAATATAATTAGGAAAGGGAACATTTTCTTGTCTGCTCTTTCAGTATGCTGCTTTTTTTTTTTTTTTAATTTCAATTTCTACCTTATTATTTCCTATAAGTAGAAACAGATTTTTCTCTCTTTCAAAAATTCTTAAACAGAAAACCTCCTCTGACAGCTTCAACAGCAGATTAATCACTTTTGTAACCCACAAAAAAAAAAGTTTTCTGGAAAGCATAACTGTCTGTAAATGTAAATGACAGTATTACTCTCTCTTATGCTAAGACGCCTACACATTCTCTCACTTCCATGACTCAGCAGCAGACAAAAGCTTGTGAGATAATAAGCAGCAAACCTTCCTTTGGAAGAATAAAAATAATTTTAAAAATCCAGTTATTGCTACCCTCTTCTTAAAAAAATAAATTCATATAGTGTTAGAACAAATTCTGCCCACAGATTCCTCTCCTACTGGAATAAGATACAAATATCCCAAGGAGTTCAGATAAGAGAGGGACCAGGCTCAAGCAACATCAAAATCCAAACACAGGCAAACATGAGAGGCTTTTCTTTTTCTCCAAATGAGCAAGAATGGGTTTGTTTCAACAAACAGGAATTTTATTACTGTTCATCTCCTGCCTTGCTCTAATTTGGTAGACAAATGAGTTGAAATTTTGCTCACCTATAATGAAAATTTCCAGGCACTCTTAAGGCAATGCACTCATGCCAAAAATCACAGAAACCCGTGGGGAAGGGAGGGGAATTTCAGTGGGACTTCCCCTCCTGCCCTGTGGTCCTTGTCTGACTTGAGATTTTTAGAGCCCAAGAACTTCTCCTTCAGCCAACCAAATCAGGGGCAGACCCTTCAGACCAAAATATTCTTATTTTGGATAAATCTTCGGGAAAATAAAAAGCTGAAAAAGAGGAGCTCAGACCTCAGCTAGGCTCTTGTGATGTCCCTCAAATGAACAGGAATGATTTTGATGCCAAAATATTACCAGTCGGCTTGTGAATGCTGCTGGAACAGAGACAGCCATCTCCTCTCTGTGTGCTCTTATCAGCCCCAGCACACAGGTTAATTAACCAAAGGGTGGCAGTGAAAAGAGAGCTGATTATTTACTTATTGAGCAGAGATGCTGTAGACCTGAGGAGGCAAAGGATGACTTTCCAAGTCTCAGTACAGTCTGGAGCCCCTTTGGCTGAGGGCTGATTTCCTCTGAGAGCTTCCACCAGCTCATGTGCCGGGTGGGTGCCCATGGGTGTATGTCCCTCAGAGCAGCTCAACCTACCAGGAGGTGGAGGTTATCCAGGAAATAATCAGGAAAATGCTTCTCATGCCTGGCTCTTCTGGAGGAAGCAGAATCCAGCTAAGGAGTACAACAGCCCCTCCTGAACATTTTTTACATGGAAAATAGTAAATTAATAGAATTAGCCATGGAAATTTAAAGGGAAGCCTCAGGGTGAGGCATCCCAGGCCATGGGTGCAGGACTTCTTGACAGCAGGCTGCTTTGAACTGAGCCAGAGGTGGAATCAAACTCTTTGAAATACCTTCATTAATCGAGTGCACCTGCTCTGATACCAGCTCTTTGTAGAGCTGCAAATTCTGGCGAGGGTCCTCCAAGTATCACATACTTCTCACAGACAGCAACCATAGCTGGGAAAGAAATGCCAGAGTACTCCCATGTACCCAACAAACAGTGTTAGCAAGGAAAAGCCCCATGAATTCTAGGTAAGAAATTGCAGGACCAGAAAATGACAGTATTGACATATTCACGTTTGTGCCTAAAACCACGCTGGTTATTTCACAAACAACAGATTTCCATGTCCAAATCTGACCGAAAGCAGGTGTAGTCCAGTGGTTTCTGTGCAACCACATCTGCTCATACTCCGGGGCAAATGCCAAACTATTTATTGCTACTTAGAATTTACTGCATTTTTAGTCCTCCATCCTAAAACTGCTTTTGTTCAAAAATTCCTTTTAAATCCTTCTATGCCAACTGGATAAATCAAATCTGACAATTAAAATGGCAAATTGTTTAGAACCTCAGATTTTCCACCTGAGGATCTCCAAATACTTTTGGAACTCAAACACTCTTAATCACTCCCATGCTTCTTGCAAAAAGGAAAAAAAAAAAGCAAAAGCATCCTTTTAAATTCTCTTTTTACAGATGAAAAACTGAAGTCCTGGGAGCCCCAGATAGTCTGCTAGGAAGCTGTTTGCCCCAAAGACTCCTTATCCACTAAATCAGAGGCAGGGCTGGGAAGGGAAACCAGGAGTTTCAGCAACTCTCAGCCCTCTTGTTCTCACCACTTCATCAAACAACAGGCACAGCGATGTGATCATGCAGTTGTCAGTGTTTTCCCTCAAGGGGCTGGACAGAAGATGCTGAAAGCATTTGATCCACATGTGAGCACTGAACGGTATTGTTCGACACTGAGAATTCAGACATAAATAACTGTCTTGTTTGGAGTGAGTAAAAGGATGTCTGTGCTTGCAGGAATCTCACAAGAGGGAGTAAAGAACC
Organism: Sialia sialis; assembly: GCA_009812075.1. Taxonomy (NCBI): domain Eukaryota; kingdom Metazoa; phylum Chordata; class Aves; order Passeriformes; family Turdidae; genus Sialia; species Sialia sialis. Next base: position 10,501,441 of record VRYO01002781.1, on the reverse strand, counting down.
AGGGTGTTCCTTTTCTTTTATTATTACCTTTTTTATTTCTTTTGTAGCAGTGTCTGGAAATAACCCATCAGCCAGAGGAGCTGCTCCCACCGCTGCTGTGGCAGATGGCAAGCAGGGCTGGAGAGCAGGGCTCTGCCTCAGCAGGGCTGTGTGGGGAATTCTGCAGCGGGAAGAAACAAGGCGAAATGTGCAGGCTGCCGTCTGCATTCAGATCAAGCGCTGTCTGTTGCTAGCAGCACAAGTTGTTCTGAAAACAAGAGTCAATCATCTGTAGCCTTATTTCTGTACATTTCCTGCAGGGGTCTCATGAAATAAATGAGAATAAATGTAAGGGCGAGGGTTCCTATTAGGAGCAGCCTCATCAGCATCACCCAGCCAAGCATTTACGTCATCAGCATGCTAATTTAATCAGACCTGAGCAGTGATGCTATAAATGGATTACCATCCCAGCTAGTGTGGTTACCGAGGTAACTCAGCCCTTTGTGCCACAGATACAATCGGCTTAATGATAATAAAAACCTCAGCACAAATGAAACTGAAGGAAAAGCCTGACAGGACTGACGCATACACGACCCTTTCTCTCCTCTCGCCCCTCCCTTCCCCAGCCTTAGCCGCTCACTGCAATAAAATTAAGTGCTGCTGTGATCTGTATGCACAACATTCCCATAGGGAACACGCAAGTAAATACAACCCGCGGAAATAATTAATACAGGCCAACAACTGATGTCGTCAGCACTACTTAGTCATTCCTCCAACCCTGAATGGCAGAGGGACACGCAGACAGAAACAGTGCACAGGCAGATTCCAAAGATCCTGAAAAGGGCTTCAGAGAAGTAACTGCTCCCCTCTATGCAGCATTAATTACATCAATGGAATGCTTGGACCAAGAGCTGACTGCAATGGTGAATCCAGTCACTGCCTGTCCCTGCCAGGGGGGAACATTTCTACACCATCTCCTGCTCTGCCAAAACTGGAGGTGACCTGAGACTGGGCATTCCAAAAGCTAGGGAGAAAATCAACTGCAATGTCACCAGTCCAGAAGCAGAGGTGACCTGGTCCTCTGCAGGAAGCTTGAAATAGGGCTCTGGGGCTTCCTGCATTCACCCAGCTCTGCAAAACTAGCAGCCTACTCATCTCCCAGCTTAGCCTGGGAAAGAACGTTCCTTGGAAAATGCTAGCCTCAATGGGCTAAAAGGCAGTGAGCATGCCTTAAAATGGACAGAAGGTCATACTCTTCAGCTCCTCTAGCTCTTTGCCTGATTGAGCACCAAGTTCCCTGTGGATGCTGAATGGCAAACATTTTCCTACTCAGATGCCAAAGACCAAATTTCCCATAGCATTCAAGATTTCATTTTCTTTTCTTCCTACCCAAAATCTCAGCAACTACGAGCAAAACCACCAGCATCTAAGTGCTCAGCTGCCACAGCAGCTCAGGCATTTCTCCTGCCCTTCCTGCAAGTCACCATGTCCTCACCTAAAATGCTTCACCTGAAAGCGCCAATCGCTACAACCAGATCAGGAGTGCACACCATAACCTCAGGTCCATCAGGCTCCTGGTGGGTATTGCTCCAGTCCAGGCAGCCTCTTAAGGGATAGGCAGGAAACCAACAATTTTTGCTGGATTAATCAGAAATGTAATGAATTCCCATTGCCTGTTGCATGAACACATGCACCAGACTTGTTGCTTTGTAAATACCAAAATGCAGTTCACATGGTCTTTGGAAAAAATCCAGAGAGACTTCCCAACATATACAATGGACATGTACAGAAATAGCTGTGCCTTTGCCTTCATTCCACAGATTAAAAGCCTTCTGTGTGTGCTCATTCCTGCAGGCAGCTCATTCCACCTATGTGAGACCATGTCAGCAGCCCAGCACTTCTTCACTGAGTGGAGGCACCCAAGTGTTTGGACTCCAGCATAAGTGAGATCAGCTTTTCAGAAGAGAAAGCCCTTTCTGAAGTGGCAGAACCTCAGCAAAGTCAAAGCTGCTTCTGTAAATTGCAGTACGTCCCTGCAATGAGCAATAATAGCAGATATGTCTGCAGAAAAGACACATTCAGGCTCATCTCTTGGGAAATCTCACTAAATACTTTCTCACTCCTCCACCATGCAGAAGAGCACCAGTCCTCCTGGGAAATTTATTACATATTTCTAGAGAAATAGCTAAATAACTCCTTTAGGAACCCTTTTAGATCAGATTACAGGAGTACACTTTTCCCTGGAAGGGAGAGACTCCTATGCAAATAACACCAAATTACTACGGAAAGTTACGTTCTTGGCTGGAAACACCTGGCTTACTGACAACATGGATCTGTGTGTCCTGATCTCACTGTGGCCTCATGGCAGCCAGGCAGGTGAGACACAAATAACCCCAGGAAAGAGGCTGAGGGGATAAAAATGCTCAAAGCAGAAGGCAGGCGGTGGAGCGCCAGAAAGCACAGCTCTGGAAATGGCACGGCTGTTGATGTGAGAAGGAAGCCATCACCTTTGCTTCGATTTAAAAGTCATCATGACAGCTTGAGAGATTGTAACATTTAAGTGACACAGTGACAGCTTGATCCAGTCAACAATTGCAATTCACAGACGTGCTCTAAACACAAGCCCTGCTTTCCCGGGTGCAGAGCTCAGTTGGGAAAGGCGTGTATCCAAAAGGAGATGCAACATTAAAAATGTTCCTCCAGGATCCTCACTCGGCCAGTTATTCCGCATACACTGTGCTGGTAAGACTTAGACTAGGGCTTTTTCCACCCCTGTGGCACAGAAAGGATATGAGCGGGCTGGTGGATGGAAAGAAAAGGAGAAGAATTGGCATCAATGTCAAATGTTCCATTAATTTCAATGGTAGCTACAGGTGTGCAGAATTTCAGAGAAAGCCTTTTTGTCACAATCAAGTGAAAACTGAACCGTGCAATCTCCCTTTATCCCTGCTCCTCCTGTAAGCCAGGTGGGCTCTGAGGTGGTTGCAGTGAGGCAGGGCAATGCAGAACAGCCCCAGCTCACTGCAGGTGTCCCAGCCACATTAAAAAAAGAATTAGGCCTTCACAAAAATTAACAGTACACTTCTAACCTCTTTATAGTTAGGTGCTTGTTCTCTTGGCCAGGGAGTTACAGGCTAATGGTATTTTGCGCCTAATAATGGAACTTTTTCTTTTTTTTTTTGGTTTTTTTTTTTGGCTCGCCCAGTGTTCTGCTTATACAATTTAGTGCTGTGGAACAATGCCAGAGTAACAATCCTCAGGCACCAACGTCTTTCTTGGCAGATGAAGAACAGCCAGGGCTGGCACCTCTTCCCCAAGGTGTGGCCTTTTAGGTCCTCACAGCACATCTGGGAAGGATTGCTCAGAGCCACTCTGGACATGATTTCTCAACACAGTAGGATTTCTGGGCATTTGCAAGAGGGTTCTGACCCATGGACCAGTTCAATAAATTACAAAAAAGGGAAATACTGGAGAATATGTCCACGAAAAGAAAACGAGTCACTAGGCCAAATACTTCTTTCATCCCTTACAACTGTAATGGTAAAGCTCTACTGTGCCCTTTTCTGCTGCCCAAAGGTCTTGTCACCCACGGCAACATCAAAAGAATAATTTTGTTACTGTCATTAAGAACATGACTTTTCAGCGACCCACAGAAATACAGCACCATAATGCATTCTTACCAATGGTCAGTCCTTCACATAATGTACTTTAAAAACAAGTCTGTTCATTTTAACCAAACTTATTTCACTGTCTCAGGTTGTCTTAAAATCAAATTATATAAATAAATACCAAGAAATACTTTCACACTTTTGACTTCCTAAAAGGGTATTTTACAGTTAAGAAATATTAAGATAATGACCATCCTGAACAGAGAAACCAGGGGCTACAGAGCTCGCTGCCTTTGGAACACCTGCTCTGATCTGCAAGCTCCTCAGATAGCAAAGGAAGCCAGAAAATGAAACCTCCAGTAATGGCTCCTTTCCAAGCCTTTATGGCCATGGCTGGGCACTGCATTTTCTTAGAGAGAAAGCAGGGCATCCCTGGCTGTGGCTGTGCACAAAGGCAGGCAGTACCTGCAGGGCAGAGCAGCACCTGCTGGTCTCACTCATATGGGGGCTGTGCACTGCCCCACACCAGATCCCTCAGCTCCCCTGGCAATGGGACCTGCTCAAGGCAACCCCTGATGATGCAGAATGACCTCTCTTGAGTAAATCCCACAGGTTGAACGGGAGCTCAGGAGTCTGTTCCGTCCAGTCCTCTCCCTGAAGGCAGGACTGACCCTGCCTAAAGTGCTCCAGACAGACCTTGCACAGCCTGACCTAAAGACCCTCCAGTAACCACTGACCTTCTGCTTTTCCATTCCATCTTCTTCTGGGGTTACCTATCCCTCCTAGAGCAGTTTTACCCTAATGGGTTATCTAAGTCTCTGGCTGGATTTTAAGTACAACACATTGCGCTTTTCTGTGTAGATGTGTCGCTCCCTTTTTCTTTGCAGCTGGAAGCAGACAGACCCTGAACAATTAGGAGGCAAGAACACCCACAGGGAAGAGGTTATTTACATAAACAGGATCACAATGTGTGTGTTTATATATTTATTACTTATAAAAAAATACTGCAATCTCTTTTCTTTTCTAATTAAAAGACCCAGTTTGCCCTGCTGCACAATTGCTAAGCAGATTTAAAATGGGGACTTCGGTAGCTATTTTATGGCTAATCAAATGAGTAAATATAATGATCTGCTCCAATTCCCATTCTGATTACACTGTGTAGCTATTTCATTCCCTCAATAAGCTCCTTGCACCCAAAAAGAATAGTTTAACAAGCTTCAGAGCAGAATGTTAGGCTCAATTTCTCTAAAGGGTAATAGAGTGGGAGTGTCTGTATAATTAGCTTTGTTGGGCTCCCTCCCTCACTGTACAATACACTCTACACAGAGCTTTCACTGTCTCTCCAGGTCTTCACGTTAAGGCAGAAAAATAATGCAGAGCACGTTACAATCATACTGGTTGCACAGAAGAGTTTTGAAAGACAGAAAAAGAGCTGGAGAAGTGCTAGCAAATTCAGCCCAAAAGGGCTCAAGCTTTAATTTAGCTTTAGCAATAAAAGCACACATGTTCATGTACATAGCTTATTCATCTCTAATGTATTGAACTCTTAGATGTTTCTGGAAGTTAAGATCTGCCAAACTACTAACACGCTGATCAAATCATAGTATAAATCACTATAGTACACTCAACAATTTCATCTCTGCATAGAACTTGAAATTAAATTAACAGCACACAATATATAATGCAAAACATTACATAACACATTTGGAAGAGTTTGATGCTGAATTCCCTTACAGAAAATAAAAGTGTTTGATATACAGGTTTTTCACAGCAAGAAACAATTTTTTAACATAAGCTGGCAAAACTGCAATTTTTTGTGCTTGCAGAAGAATTTTCAGCTAGAGATTTGAAAATCCTTTCTGAAGTCAGACAGCCAGGTGGGATATGTTATTATTACCACCTCTGTTTTACAGATGGAAAACTTAATGCTAGAAAAATTAAAAATCTTACTGAATATAAAAGAACATGTAAGAGATCTGTGAGGAAAGCAAGAACAGCAGATCCCAACTTGTTCCAAAGTACTGTGGCTGCATCAGACCTCTCCCAGATCAATCATCCTGTATCTCTCCTCTCACTCTGTATTTGCAAGCAAAGTGTCCATGGATACTGTCTTTGGAAACTATCACACGAAAAGTTTGGCAAAGAGGTCAAAATCCAGTCAAATTGTTTACTCCTGCAATGACTGGGGAAAAAAACATAAAACCGCAAACAAATGAAACCACCAAAAACAAACCAAAAAAAGCAGGGCATTATGGAAGTTACTCTGAAAGTCCCACAGTTTAATCACAGACTTCACCTCTAATAAATAAAATCCACAGTCAAGCCATTGTTTCCAAGTCAATAGCAAATAAAATAACCCAGGTGAAATAGCCACTTCCACTTTTTTTGGCAAATAAGCTCGCCAGTTCGCAGTTAGATAGCAACACCCGATCAGAAACAAATGGATACTGAACCTACATTTTTCACATTCCTCTGAAATAACTAACTATCCCTGAAGCCTTGAGCCTTGAAAAGTGACTGCTAAGACTCAAACTGGTACAAACAAGAGGAATGATTGTTCTGTCACTTCCAGTGCTAGAAAGAAGCAACAGGAAACCACTCTTGTGGGAGGCAAAGGGAAAATAACAAGAATAAGGTGGGTCTGCCCAACCTCCATTGAACTTCTTTGCTATGGGATTTTTTAAATTCCAGAGTTTACATGAACTCATAAAGCAATTGGATGAGCTGATGGTGAAAAAATCCCTGACTGAGTATTAAGGAAGATATAATTTAAATCAAGCCAGTTCTCTGTGAACAGCAAATTCTTAGATAAAGGGAAATATTCAGGGAGGTGTAGATATGAATTTGCACCACTCTTGTCTTCTTTCTTTGGTGCCTACAGAGGAGAACAGTGAGCTGGAGTGACCACTTATCTGACGCATGGTGGGCAAGGTCAGGTTCTTAATTTCAGGCCTATACACCCTGACATATGAGAGAAAGATATGAAAAAGTAAAGGTTTAAATTCCAGTTTCTCATGTGGGCAGGTTATTTTTCTAAAAAACAGACTTTTGCTATTTCTGTCTTTGAAAAAGCACCAGCAGCTGACCAGCACTATAATGATATGAGTCAGGAACAAATGTATTTGAACAAATACCGTCCAGATTCCACTTCCCTCCAAGCTAAGTTGCAGACAACAAATCCTACAACAAGAGCATTTATTTGAGTCCAAGATATCAAAATGCTTTCATAAGATGGGCTAAGTCAGAAATGAAGCTGAGTCTCAACAACAGCCAGCATTTGAGACACTCAAGAAAACCTGACAGGTAAATAGGATACTAAAAATTCCCCAGAGGACAGGCTTCCAAGAGTGAAATTGCAGTGTCTTCTGCATACAAGTGCAATTAATGGATTCAAAAGTATGCGATGGAGTCAGTGCTGGATGCACTGTTACATCCCCACACAATGCATCTCCAAAGGAGGTGACAGTTCTGAGCACTAATCTTTATTGTCTCTCTTTTACTATTCTGCACTCATGTGCAGAAAAATTCCCTGCTGTTGGGCACAACATTTCACTTGCAAAGCCAGTTCAAGCATCTTTGAATAACAAGAACATCACCTTTGTGTTTCCTTGAGCCATTGGCTTACAGCTCCTCAGAGGTGAATGAGCAGATTGAGGGACCTGGGTTTGGGTGCATAGGGAGTTCTTGAGCTGTTCAGGCAGAGAACAGCTTAAAAATGGAGAGCAGCACCTTGGAGCTGTTGACTCTGCCAACTTAGCCACACAGAAAGATGAAGCAGCTGCACAAACTTGCAAGGCTGTGCCCCACATTGGAGAGAGACACTTTATCCCAATCCACCCATGCTGCTGTCACAGAAGAGTGGAGAGAATAAAACCGCAGCAGGCCAGATGCAAATACTAAAGGTCACAAATTGTACATCACCTATGCATCCTCACTGCACCAGGGGCTGGACAGTGCACACTGAGCAGATGGGCAAAGAAATGGGGGTTTTCCTATTTAACAGAAGATGGCTTGGCCAAGGATACAAAGCAGCACAAAGAGGTCTGGCAGTCTCAGGGACACAACACAGGACTGAGAACAAGCTAACCTTCTCCTCAGGTTCAGGGTGGGACTTTGTTAAAACAAAGTTCAGGTTAGTGACAGATGCTTCAGACTGAGCACTGCTCTCTTCCCCACTCTTTCACTGTAGCCTTACTATCTTAAGTAAGTTAAAAGGAAACAATTATAAAGCTGCTGTCAATCAGTCCTACCTGACTTTTCTTATAGGCAAAGCCCCAAATTCCTACCTGGCAAAACTCTGACAAATATATCTGAGAACCCTGCGGGGTGCAGCAAGGAAAGCCCCTTCAGGACCCAAGCTGCTATTTTATATCAAGAGACATTTTTAGCCTGTAATTTTATCTCTTCCATCTCTCCCCATTGCTTGAAATTAAAATAAACATGGACCAGGGCCTAGGATTTTATCTGTCACATATTGCTATCATTAAACACACTTGAAATGAGTGGGTTTAGTTCAAATAAAACTGTCTCTTCCCTCTCCCTTTCTCAGCTCAACAAACATAAAATAGGAAACTGCACTCCAATATATTCAAGAAGCAACACACGTTACATCATGAGTAGATGATCCATCTGGCAGGCTGACACGGTAATAAGTTTGCTTAATTGTCAGGTCAGGCATATTACAGACCCAGTCTGTCAGTCCTTTTATTACAGCTCTGTCTGTACTGGGGAATTTCAACCTCCTCACACTCCATGTGTGTAGACGTGGAATGTGTCCATATGGTACGAGGACATATGCATGGACACATATATGAAGTGTCACTCAGAACAAGGAGATTAAATTAAGAAAGGAAATGCTGAAGTCAAATAGCTCTTAGCAGCTGTATACATTTCAGTCTGGAATAATCACCCAAAGAAAGCAATGAGATATTTACATTTAATTTATTTGAAACTGGGCTGGCGAAAGCACTGATTATAGGGGATAATCCAGCACTGCCTCATAAGGAAAACAGCCAGAGATCCTCAATGTTCCCTCCATTTATACTTTTTAAGCCATCAACCCATCATTTTGTTTTTGGCTCCATGCAGCTCTGATCATGTAGACAGTCTCCTGAGATTGCCCATATGTACTCCTGAGAAATCACTAAGTACATTCAGCAAATCATTGAATTCATCAAATGGATGCTTTTCCTTTAAAAAGCCCACAAAACAAAACAAAAGCCACCTTTTTCCTCCTTTGTCTTTGTGCCTTACTTCATCTCCTCCTCTCCATTAATGAGCTCAATTCTGAAATGATTTTATTTACAGGAAGGCTTTAAGGTGTTCTGAAACACAATTTGTAGGAAAGATGCCAAATATAAATTGTATTTTCTAGACCCGCCTGCATTTGTGATTTTACATGAGCACGCACACATATGTTCAATATCCAAACAGCAGGTGTTCCCTAAAGTTTTATTGCCATTAGTTAGAAATGACCACATTGCTTAACAAAGTCAAAGCCAAGTCTTGTCAAAGGCAAGTCCTGCCAGAAAGTCTGATGATTTCCAGTATTAAACAGCCCTGCTTTGCAGTGCTGGCTCTGGCTCTTCCACGTATCTCCAAAACCTAACAGTGATCCACATTTACCCGAAAGAACCACTTAACAATTCCTCCTCTGCGGTATCTCCACAGCTTTTCTCAGGAAGCAGAGAGTGCTGTCTCGAGCACGGTAGCAGCTGTCACTGAGGCCTCATAAAACACTATGATCTTTGTGGTAACCCCTTTCCACAGCCAGATCCCTTGTCTTGCACTTTGGACATGAGCTGCTGATGCAGATTGCAGTCAAAATCTTTCCAAAAAAAGATTAAACATAATTCAAAACGTTATCTGTACTATCTCCCTGCTGAACTACACAGTGGTCAAAAAAATCCAGCTGAACAACTGTTTTTCTACTACTTTTTAGGACTATAAAAGGGTCTTATTTCTACCCATTTTTAGGACTGTAAAAGGGTTGCACAGATACTCCATATAAAGCACAGTTGATCTGCCTGCAAACCAGCACAGTAATCAACCCCAACATCTTCTTTTCCCCTCTTGATAATCGCAGCTTGAAGCTGTACACGCATCCTGGCCTTCTGCTGCGTGGAAAGAGAACTGTGCCTCCTATCTTTCTTGAATTCTCCTTGGATCACAAGTTAATGGTTTTGGAAGACAGCATCAAAATTGCCTGAGACCCCCAGGATGACTGGAGTGATTGCTGATACACAAGATGGCAATTCTTCACAGTTCTGAGCTGCCTGGGACAGGAATGGGTTCCCATCAACACCTTACAAATCACTCCAGAGGGGCTAATGTGCTCAGCCTCTTGTCAACCCAGAGAGAAACAAGGTGCAACTTATGGGAAGACAGCACAGTCTCTGACCTTGCTTATGCTGGCAATCAGGTAAGGTGATTGCAAAAATCCTGTCTGTGAGGCACACAATGCCATGCAAACTGCACAACCTGCCCTTGCTCTTACTGTACTTATGCACACAAAACTACTTCCTTCCAAGTGAAGAATTCGTTGTAAGATTCAAAATATTTTGTTTGGGCAGGGAGGAATCAGTATCAGACTGCAAACATTGGCAGAAGTATTTATAACTGCTTCAAAATCTCCTATTTCTGGCCAGGCCTTTTTTTTGTTTAGCTTTCTTTTTTAAATTTGTGGGGGAAGACAGTAATACCCATTGGACCAACACATTATTGATTTCCCATAGAAACAGCAGTTAGTTAGAGTGCTCACTTTCAGCAGCATGTAAGTTTTATCTTACTGTATTTCTTTCTTCATTTCATCCTCTTTTACATACTCATAGAAGTTTCCTATTCACTACTGAAACACCATATGGTGATAATATATGCTAACACAGGCACAGTGACACAGTCCACAAGCCTGCTATTGAGCAAAAGTTGACAACATAAGGCTGTGAGAATTGTAAGTGCTTCCAAGCCACAATAAGTACGTCACCTAATTGCATTTTACTGTGATGCAAAGAAGTCTGAGTCAAGGAAGGAACTTCTTTACAATGAAACTGTAACAGCCTGGAGTAATTTACAGTTGCTTGAAGAGCTAGACCAAGGATTTATCAATTCATAGCTTTCAGATACAGGCTAGATGTGGGTTGGTTGGTTGTTTTTTTTCAGCCTAGGCAGCTTTAATATACAGAAAGAGACAATGTATTTCAGCATCACAGTCATCTCTCAAAAGTTTCCAGACAGGAAGGCCAAAGGCAATCAATAAGAGAAAATATAGACACTGCTTCTCAAACCATTCACAGATGCCTCTGCCTCTTACTTTAATGAACTAGTTTTTGAACTAGAACATCTTGGAACAATCCTGAGATATATTCAGGCTACAAACGGATCGGGTTTATTTACACATTGATAGCAGAGTCTGATGTAGAAATTACAGGGCCAGGTCTCACTTTTCTGTGGAGCTCTAGGTCCTTAGAGGTGGCCCTACCTGAAATGAGACTGTGAATAGACCTGATCTGCCTTTGGAATGGCCAGCAAGGGCTCCAGGGAGAAGTCCTCCCTCCCTGGCAGGGTAGACCCTCGGAAAAACAGACCATGAAGAACAGGATGGATCAGTGAGTGACAACACTATCCCAGAATGTCACTGATGTCTGTCCAAGGCCCTGTTTTACAATGGGCTGCAAGGTCTCTCTGTGCCTCAGTTCTCCATCTGCAGAACAAAAGAATCAAACTTCTTCCACCCCAGGGCACAACAAGGAAAACACATGGAAAGTTGCAAGCACTCCTGAAAACAGGCAGCAATAAGTAACAAGGACAAACTCACAAAGGCCATGCTTTAAATGCCAGGGCTTCCCAGTGTGTTGAAGCCTTCACCTTTCAAACTGTATTTAGAAACTACCACTGCAGAAGGCAGCTGCCCTCCTCTTCTAAAGAGAACAATTCCACAGGAACTCTCATCAACAGGATCTATACCTGCCTTGCAATGGTCTCTGGATAGAGTCCAAGTAATTTGAAGGCACACCAAGGCAGTGCCGTTCTTGCTGTGAGTGTGATGCACAAATCACAAAGTCATCACTTCGATTTTGGTGGAAATGGCCTGGGGATTGTGCCCAGCAGAGTGCACAGTAGGAGCAAAGTCCCAAGTGATGTATTGCCATGCAGGTGTTTCTACAAGTTGCTGTGCTGTTCCCTTGGCGCTGAACGATTTCCTTTCCTAGCAGGGAGGGAAACGCAGCTGGTTCCTCCTGTGCACAGAAGAGAAAAACACAACACAAAAGGAACAGAAACCATAGAGAGCAGAGCAAAGGAAGCCTGATTTCCTATGGACTTGTGTCTTGCGTCTTGAGCGGACTCTGACCCTTCCTGTTCTCATCTGTAACCTCTCCTGACTGCCCCACTCCCACTTCCCTTCTCCCCTAGTATTAGCCTTGGCATTTGTCTCTGTGTGTCAGCCAAACAATCCATGTTCCAAGTCAGAGATCCTGGTTACAGCACAATCTGGAAGAGCAAAAGTTCAAGTTGCCTGCAGGACACGCAGCAGGCGTGGAGCTCGCTGTGCACGTGTGCAGTGGGGCCACCCCATGGGCCAGGCAAGGACAGCCAGCACCTCCCTGCAGCTCCCAAGATGAGCATCTGAGGGATCCCTCCTCCCCAGACACAGAGCTTTTCACACAAATACCACTCCCAATTAAAAGTGGGCACAGAGATCAAACCATCTGTGGGGAGCAGACAACTGCTGGACACCAATGGGTGCTGGATAGGAAGAATTAATCAATTGTGCTTTCATTTCAAAACGCTCCAGTTATTTCCTTGGCAGGCACTGGGCAGAAGAGTGGCTGCCACACGTGGGGAAATGAACTCCACACCCAGACCTCTTTAAATCTTCCTGAAAGGGGGTGTTCTCACACATACTCTGCCCACAAAGTATGAGATGAAGATAAATCCATGACAGGGTGCCTGTGGTGTGGCCTCAGCTCCTCTGGTGACTCAGGAACAAACCAAGTCATCTGATCTCCCAGTGTCGAGGTTCCTCCCCTGCCCAGTGTAGTTCCCCGTTTCACAGGGCTGCTGTCATGGTGGTGAATCTGATGCCACTGAAGCACTCGGATGCATCGACCCATGCAAGAGCGCGAGCAGAGGCTGTGTCCCAACTAAACACAGGTTCCTGCCCCAGAGGCAGCTGCTCTCTGCTGGCTGGACACACGGACAGCTCGTGAAGTGCGCCACAGCCCTTTGAGGAGAGTGCCAAACCACAGCGAGTGCCAAAATGCAAGGATGGGGAAATGATGACAGGCTTCCTGAGATGACGGCTTACAGTGGCTCAGTCCCATTGTGGGGAAAAAGATAGAAAACAAAACAAAACAATAGGTAGAAGGCCTTGAAAAGCTTTAGAGAATGAGAGCCCTGCTCTCAACCACTCACAGCAAAACAATCACAAATGCGGAATGAGAAAAAGACCAAATTATGCACCACTCTTTGCTTTTTATCACTGTTCCCAAAGTAAATATTTATCTTTATCCATATACAAATTTGAAATGCCTGCACAGATTTTAAAGTCCAATATATCCAACACTAATCGTCATCTAAAGTTTTAGCCAAACACGTAGGCAGAAAACCAAAATGGATGCAGAAAAAGAGAAAGGGAAAAATGGAAAAAAAAACCTTACTGGTATTTCTGTGAACTTGATTATATATCAGAAAAAGAAACAGCAGGAGTAGTGCTGATTTATTTTCACTCTGATGATAGTACAAGAGGAAGAAATAATACCCTGCAAAGGTCACTCTTATCCTGTTCATCTGTGACAGGCTGATAATCCAGGATCTCAGAAAACTTTCTTTAAAAATCTTCACGGACATGCTCTTATCAAAAGGATTAAGGTTTAATACATACCAGCAGATGCAACCGATTCAGGCATCTGCTAATCAGAGCAGCGTCAGTTGCCGCACGCACTGGCTGGAGCTGATGACTGCAGGAAGGTTTCCCTTCTTATAGAGAAAGAGCAAATCCAAACATACATTAAATCATCTCTTGGCTATGCCTCCCAACTCACACATTCATGGCTGAGCATCCTGTGCACGCTCCAGCCTGCAGACACGTCAGGGATGGCAGGGCAGATGTGCTGCTCACAGCCAGTGCACCCACAGTGGCCCTCCACAAATACCCAACCCTGGGACCACCTCAAACCCACCCATGTGGGGTGGGAATGTCACTCTGCCTTTGGAGAGGGGAACCGCAGGAGGATGGGTTTCTGGATGTAGAGACTTTGCATTTTGAGTGCTGGGAGGAACCTACTGAAATTACTCCAGATGGGATGCTTTTTTTCCTACTTTCAGTAATCCGCCCAGATTTTCCAGACAGCACAAAGCCAGCATGCTGCAGCTAGAAGCAGGAGCACAGCCCTCAGAGATGACCCCATCTTCAGAACAGCCCATGCAATTCCTGATGTCTATGACTATGGCAAAAGTGTCACAGCCCACTGAGAACAGCCATAGTCAGCCCCCTGCAGTGAGTCTGCACAAGCCATCTGATGCTGCTACAAGGGCTGGAGCTCACCAGCTCAACACCAGCTCGGGCACACCACTGTGAGCCACTGTCATCCCTCTGTGTCCTCGTGAGCCATCCAAGTCAGCAGAACAGCAGCACTCACAGCCTTCAGGAAAAGCAGTGTGTAGCACAAAAGCTGTGGAGTAGCTGGATGGTCCTACTAAAAGGTCATCAACCCTTTGGGATGGACAGCAGATGCTTCTTAGTTTCACTAGACGAGCTTATTTTCAATGAGCTCTTTTGTCCGACAGCAAAGAGATTCAAACACCTGCAAAGCCCAAAGTGCACAGTCCCCAAGAGAACAAATACAAAGCACCCTTTGCAACTGCGAAAGCACTGTCTGGCTACTGTGCTGTGCTGCTGGACACTGAAGACTCTTGGGCAAAGCTGTGCAGATGCCCAGCAGTTAGAAGTGCTCTGACCAGCAGAATGAGGCCACAAAACTTTTATTTACCTCAAATATCACATATGAAGATGGCAGAAGCTAACCTATCCATTTCAGCCCAAACCGAACGTTGGAAAAAAATGTATCCCTCCGAGTCCCGTAACTGAGGAACCATAAAACTCTCCATCACATAAATGCTACAGGAGAGGGGAATTTATTCTGAACCCACCAAAACAATTTCAATCTGCTTGTACCTTTAAATTTTCTTTCTTAAAAGAAATAAATACATTCCTGACAGCAACTGGAGTTCTGTAACATACCCTATGGACTGCACTTCCAAAATCCTTTTGGTGCAAACCAACCCAAGCAGCCAGGCTCACGCAAGTACCAGGAACAATGAAACTGACTCTGAGCCTGGAGCAGCAAATTTGCACAGACTGTTTTGAGCTCAGATTCAGTGATCTGTTTTTCACAGAGCCTCACAGCCCAAACCAAGGATCTTTCTCAAAGCTGGGGGAATGCGCTTCCCCTTGCTGGGCTGGAAGCTTTAATCATGGTTGGATTAAAGTTCTGCATAAACCAAGATAAAACACCTGAACTCTCAGCCATGCATTCCTGACACAGCTATAAGTGGGGCACTACAATTAGAAATTCATAGGGAAGAGACCTCCTAGGAGTCTTCAGCACTCAATATTTTGCCTAGTTTTGTTTTGTCTTCAGCACTCAATATTTTGCTTTGGCTTGCCATCGAACAGCTGAAACTGTTCAATCCTGTCCCACCATTCTGCAAGAAAATACATCCATTGCCTTTTCTCTGCTTTATTTATCCCTAAGTGGTTATCAAAAGAAGTGACAGGATAACCACCAGCACTGTCAAACATTTTAATCCCTTTTAAATTCCAGCCTTTACAGGACATTATTTCCCAGTATGCTTGAAACTTAATAAAAATGTATCACTGATTTTTAAATTTAATTTTATTTATATTTTTATTGTTTAGCCCACATTGAGAATGAGCCTCCTTTTCCTTCAAAATAGTGCTCACTTTGGCTTAAAGTGTTGGATAGTGATAGATGTTTAGTACTGGGGGCAATGACACAGAGGCAGGCATGAATCTTTAGATATCTTGCCTAACTCTGCCTTCATGTTCCCCACCTGTTTGCACAACTACATCACCCAAAGGCCTTCAACCCAGACCAAGGTTCCACATTGCTACATGCCATACACATGGGGAGTAAGAGGCAAATCACATCCAAGCGGTTGCCAAGCTACAAGGACAGAAGAGATTTGGAGAGGAAGGAGAGGGGAAACACTACATTCAAGGTCATTTAGCACAGCAGTGGTTGCTGGGAATGAAACCAGTCTCCAGAGTGCCAGCTCAGTTCCCTCTGGATCAAGCTGCCTCCGAGAGCTGTACACAAGTAGATTTCATCTTGACCATGGTGCATGGTCAAACAAGATTTTTTTGCTGTTTAAATACTTCACAAATTTTGGCCACAGAGCATTTACTTCCAGAAAAACCTTAAATACCATCAGACCAGGTACATCTTATTACCTGGTACACCTCCTACAAAGTGCTATTTTGCCAAACAGACATTGTGTTGGAAATTCGGGATAAAACTCAAGAGTTTCAGAAGGTAGGTGTCCAACTTCAGACAAAGCAATCATCATTCAATACATAACTCACAGCAGGGACAAAAAATCCTAAGCTTATGTGTGCTGCTATTTCCAGTATTTCATTTTCCCAGTCTCTGCTGGAAGCCTTTCTCCAGAGTCACAAAATTTTCTTGTTTTTTAAAAAATGCAAACATTTGTTTTATGAGCTGAAATTGGGCATGTTTGGCTTGGGGTGTTTTTTTTTTTTGGTTTTTTTTTTGGTTAAGGTCTTGCTGCACTGATCTCTTTAGCAAGGATTTAAACAGAACAAGTAAAAATTGGGGAAAATACCCTTTAACAGAGGAGTCAGACAAACACAGCATTCACTAGGCCTCTGCTTAGGAGGCTCACACAATTTATAACTTTCCCCTGTTCTCATCCATGGAAATTATGCACCTAATATCTTGTCTTTTACTAATGCCTCCTTTTACTAATGAAAGATACAGTAGGTTCTCTGCCTCTGAACTTTCCAATGAGTTGCTGCAATTCAGAAGGTGTGATGTGTACACAGAAGCACACAGCAGCTACACAAGAAGAGCTCTGTACTTTACTCATCACACTAGTACTTCCAAACTGCACCAAATGAGAGGAAAATATTCATTAAATTTTTTTCATAATGCATCTGCCACAAGTTAAACCTCTTATGCCACTGCAGTCATGGTAATTTTGAGATCATGTTGGTCATCCTGTACCATTTCAATTTACTGTACCAGAGGGCTAGAACTGGTCATGCTAGTGAAAGTCATGCAGACCTAAATCTTCAGTTCTAGCTTAATTCTTTAGATACAGTCTCTCCTACACCACCTTATATGACAGAAAACATCCTTAGATGCTGCTCTGTTGAGACTAAAAATGATGATTTAGTCTTGTAAATTTCTGTACTTTTACGTATGTGCAATTTTGAAAGGCAAAAACTTGCATTGAATCCCTTGTGACTGCTTCTGTGATTCAAAAAGACTTTTGCTTGCAAGACATGGACTTAGCTCAGGTCACCTTTGCTTTCCTACTCATCTGCCTAAAATTAGGCAAGACCACGAGGTACCAGGAGGGCACTGCTGACTACAGGTGTCCAAACTCTCTCCCTGCCTTCTATTAATGGATTAATGGTGGTGAGTTTCAGCTCATAGCACTGTCCCTGTCACCTGCCTAGCACACAAAAAATGTTCCCAGAGTGGCACCCAGGTAAGCAATGCAGGGATGGTGCAGAGATTCACACTCACCCATGTTATCAACAGCATGGGCTATGGTCGGGGGTTGATGTTGGCCACCCTTTCTGAGAAACATTACATCCCTCTGTGTCAGAGGCACTCCCTGGTGCAGAATGTGCCTTTGCAATCTTGAACTCGTACCAAGGATCAAAAGAGCTTCCCTTTGTGTGAATTTATGCCAATGGGCAGTGTATGTTAAATAAACTGCTTGGTATTACCCTGCTATCACTCTACTCCAGTGAGAGAAGACTATGTTACGATTTATCTTACGTTCCTTTAAAACTGTCTTGAAGATAATATAAAAAAGAAATTTAACAATAAAATTTTTCTTATTCCTAAACTGGAGTATCCCCAAGGGCAAGGTATTCCTATAAAATTATTGTAATGCTTTAACTACATAAGCACAACTGGAAACGTCTTCTCTGAAAACAAGTCGTAGCTCTTTTTTCCTGTCTGCAGCCATTATCCTGATAAATTTGGGAAGGTCAGCTAAGGTGTAATCCAATAAATGTGCTGATGTTCTAAGTAAGTACCTTACAATCTGCAGCCTAATCTATTATCCTACTGTAAGACCATCAAATGACTCACCAGTTTTAATACTTAGTACAGTTCAAACAAAGGAAAATATGAAAGCTTTACGTTCTAGTTCTACCTTTCAAGGACTTGTTTGAGTACTCTTTAATTA
Source organism: Sialia sialis (assembly GCA_009812075.1). Classification (NCBI taxonomy): domain Eukaryota; kingdom Metazoa; phylum Chordata; class Aves; order Passeriformes; family Turdidae; genus Sialia; species Sialia sialis. Next base: position 10,483,388 of record VRYO01002781.1, on the reverse strand, counting down.
CAGCAGATGATACATCCAACTCTGGCATTTTCATTCTCTAATAGCTGAAGGTAGAAGTTGCTGTAGCTGTACTTTTTACAGGACATCATTAAGTTAACCAAGAGATGCTGAAAAGTCAGATAGACTGAACAAATCTAGTTGACATTTGATCCCCCTTATGGAATTCAGCTTCTTCTGCCCAGCAGACCACACAGTGTGTGGTGCACCTGGGAGCCTCACCATGCAGGTGCTCCTGGGTACAGGTGACAAGTCTGCAGAGCCCCCCCACCTGAGCTGTGGCAGAAAGCCATGGGAACAAGCATGTGCATGAATGGGAATGAGCACAGCATCTTGGAGCGTGATGAGCTTCAGAATTCAGAAGTCAGATCAAGTCTCAAACTTGGGCTATGACTTCAAATCCTCCAGAAACTCAAATACACACCTGCAGAAGTTTGTATTGGAATGCTGTGATTTTTAGATTTTTTCTTTTAATGGTAAAAGAGTAAAATAAAAGTAAAAAAGCAACCTCTTCACAGAATTCCAGATCCCAAAGGAAGAAGCATCAGGAAACAGTCTGCAGCACTGTCAGCAAACTGCAGATGCTCCATGAAATGGGTACAAAAGTTAGCTGTCCCCACAAAGATGTCGGAGCTGACTGTGGGTGTTGCTGAGAAAAATGGGGAGCCCAAATCTCTTTCACTCAACTCTTGCAGTGTTTGGAGTCTATAAAGCATTCCCCAGTAACAGTGTGCATTGGTGCGTGCTTGGCCGATGCAAACAAACTGAACATGGGTTATTTACCACAGTGCCTCAGCGGAACTCATCTCATTTATCACAACAGCAAAACCCCACTGGGAAAAGGGCCGAATTGTATCTGCTTTACATTGTTGGCCTTTTTGACTGACTAATCCAAATTAGACTATTTTTCAAGGACAAGTCCCCAAGTTTATGCAATAACTCAATAACTGTGCACATGCCACTAAAATGAAAGACGAGTTTATAGGGAGGTCCCTGCAGAAAGGATGGAAATCCAGAGCCACTGTGTGCAGTGGCTTTCAAAAGACACTTTCAAAACAGCACAAATCTGATTTCACTCTGATTTTTCTCCATTTGCAGACTCGAAGAGAAACAAATCTAAAGAGACTCCAATCATTTTAGTTCTGCTACAAAGGTACCACCTCTCAGTTAAAAGAAATGGAGCAATGAAAACAACAAAAAGACAAACCAAAGAGAAGGCATGTATGGATAGTAGGTGTGCATCCATCGCTCACCTGTCCCTTTGATACTTTTGACTTTTGGGGCTTTACTAAGAGAAATACAGCATACATATAGCTGTATACAGCCTACAGACCCACACACATGTAAGAAATGAGACCAGTCATGGGACTGGGAAGGAAAGACAAGGCACAAACATGTCTAGGATGATTTTATGAGATCTCAAGAATTGCCCTTTTAAAAGTGCCACTGGGGTGTCACCACTTCCTCTGATAAATAGATGACATCTCACCAGAACTTAAATAACTCCACTCAAGCACTACCTAGATGAGTGACAAAAATTAGCCAAGTCGCTGTCACCCCTGCAGTCCTTGTCTAGACACAGCAGAGAAGTGTGAATTCCAGTCTGCCTTGCTGGGCTACAGCCACCCTGACAGCCGAGCTCCAATCCAAGGCACTTCATGAGATGCGGATATCTGGATCCTTCTGGCAGTGCGACAGACAAAAGTTAGCAGAACAGAAAAACAAGAAAATAAAAGCACAAAAGTACTTGTGAACCAAAAAGGTTTTAATTCACAAGTCATTGTTGGTTGAAAGTCGAGGCAAATGAAATGCCATTTTTTGCAAGTATTTTCCTACCAATCTCTGTGGCGATCTGACAGTCGGAATCAGAGGCCCTTTGCTCAGAGGTGCGGCAGCTTTTGAGCTGGTGCCCCCTCCGAGCAGCTGCGCCCTTCTCCCCATTGACAGACACATCTGGATGCTATCAGGAGGAACTGGCAGGCCTTCTTGCAACAAATACCAAGCACTTAGCAAATTGACTCCAGAAGTTGATGCTGGCCCCTTTCCCACTCTGTGTTTACGCAACGTGCCACTAACCTGTTGAGTCCGAGGTTTGTATGGGGAGCTGCTCTCTAGGTCGGCCAGGATGCTGGTCAGAGAGTCGATTTCTGCATCTAAACTGGACCGCCTCTCCTCAAGTGTCTTGCCACCAGGATTCACCTGAAAGAAGAAAGAAAAGTTCCAGTTATTCAAACCACTTGGCCTGGCACATGGATTCTTAGTGCTGCACCCATGCCCAGCAATAACTCTCGGGTTGCAGGGACAAACATGCTGAAATCCTATAGCTCCTTCCAGAACTAACAGCAAGCCTCCATCTCACAGAAATTTATGCTGCTTTGGAGCTTTTCTTCATGTATTTGCCACAAGGGTCCCATTGTGTAAAACTGACTTGGAGGATTAGCAATTCAGCAATCTGCTCCCACGCTGAAGAGGCAGGACAATCCCCACACCGTGAGATGGAGAAGATGTGTTATAGAAGGATACCTGTTTGGAAAGACAAAGCTGGGGAAAGGCTTGGAGCACCTGGATCCTGAGAGCATCTCTTCTGCAGTGTTCTCATCTGAGGCAAAGCACAAACCGAACAGAACTACAAGCCCCAGTAGCCAGTGATTGGCCAGGTGCACCTATTCTTATTTTAAATCAATTCTTGGTAGGTGCACCTGTCTGATTCAACACTTCTTCACAAATTCCATCTGAAAAATGAGCTCTTTCAAGGAGGAATGAAAAAGTTCAATCCATTTCTAGCAGATTGAAGGTGAAAGGTGTGATTTGCAACAAGCAGTCACAAAATAACGTAAGTAAGGTCCGTGTGAAGAGGCTTTTATGCAGGAAAGCCCATGTCCACAGCAAATGCCAACATGCAGCCAAGAACCCTAATTCAATACATTTTGCTTGCTTTCTGCTTTCAAAACAGCCCAGTCCCATTTATTCCCAGGCTGGCAGGGTTGCTCACTTGGAAGGGAAGAGACTTGAATTTTCACCACCACCATCCACCTCAAAAAGTAAAACCCAGAACTCAGCACCACAGCAGAGCATGTGACCTTCTGCCACTGTTTCAGGGCAGCACTGCAATCCCTGCTAGAAGAAGCATTTTTAAAGAGGACTCATTCTCATGCTTTGTTCTTGATAAATCAACCTAGTCCAAAACCTCTGGGAAGGACTTTTGCGCAGTACAGCCCAACCCCAACAGCAGGACCTCTCAACAGGGCATAAAGTCAGCCAAAGGCTGGGAAACATTCTCCTCAATATTTTCAGTGCTTTGGGAATTAGACAGCTCCACTAGGAATGGGAAATTTAAGAAAACCAGCTGAGGATCCCTGCCATAGACAAAGTATGTGCCAGGAGCTATCCCCACTGACCAGGCCACCACCAGGGCATGCACAGAAACCAACGTTCTTGAATCAAATGAAATATTACACTGAAAGTATTTTTTCAACCTGAGTTATTTTTCTTCTATTCTTCCACATCTTACTTACCTGCAAATTCCCTGGACAGGACAGAGTCTCTCTGTGTATGTGCAACTACAGAGTTCTGTGCAGAAGAACTCATTCAGAGCTTGACACTAAGGAATTACCTAACAACTCCCCTAATTTCAATTGCAAAAGCTGGTCAGACCATACCAGCACTTTCCTGCAGACAATCCAGCTCTGTTTACCTTCACTCTCACCAAGTTACTTCAATTTTCCAAGCCAAAAACTTGCCTTTTCCTTTGGCTCACTGGTGGTTACAGGTAGTTTTTATTTAAATTTCCTTTTAGGAGCTGTCGATCATTACCTGTTTTAAAGAACTCCCCAGTCATCAATCTGACACATAAATGGCAAGTTGGTCAAAGAGAGACAGGCTATGCAAAGTAGGCAGCCTCTGATCTGCCAAACTTATACGTGCTGAGGCATCCATTACCTCCTACTGATTATTAAATCTTATTGGATTACAATATATTTGGCTTGACTAACAAAGAAATGGAAGTTCCAGTGTGGCTTATGCAAGAACACACAATTTAAAAGGCAGAGAGTCAGGTTAGAAAATACTCACAAACTTGACGCTCCTTGCCTATTTTTATTATAGAGCCAAAATCTTTCCATCCAAACCATTGTTCAAAAAAGGAACTATTTTTTATGGGAATTAGCCCAGACCATTACTCCTGGCTAACTGCAGGCACCTGTTTTTTTAAATCTGCAAAAGTACAACTTCTTTTCCACTTCATGGCCCTTGTTTGGTTTTTCTCTGTTTTCCAGTTGTTGGCCTGTAACTGCCACAGGCTTCTCAGAGAGAAAATCTGTGATTTCTCCAGTCTGGAGAATTTTGAAGCTAAGCAGCCAAAAGTCAGCCTGGAAAGGAGAGGGGGTTTGCAAAGGGCATCCAAGGCCCCAGCATGCGAGGTGATAAATCAAGCCAATGGCAAACCCAGGAATAACACTGGACTCCACACAGGACCTGCATGGTACCCTGACCCAGGAGAGAAGGCATGGTGGCAGATGAGAAGATCAGCCAATTTCATTTCTGCTTCTTAGCATTTCTGGGCCATATTATTCCCAGGTTCTCATTCCCCAGAACAATTATGCAATAGCTGACTAGCAAATGCTGCAGAACAAGTTATAAGGTTGTAAAAGTTAAATGTCCTTAGGAAACCTAGAAAAATAAAATAAAACAACATAGAAGCATCTCTATTGATTCTGGGCTCTGATTTATTTATTCAATTAAAACATAATCAACATAGATTAAAAGCCCAACTCCACAAATGCAGGAACATAATGCTGTGCACAACGGTGCCAACGAATGACAATTACTGATGTGTGCCAGGGCCTACTGGGGCAGAAATGGACTTTAAAGACATTTAAGAAATGGTAATCCTTGCAAAGACAGGTTTCTTGTTGCTTTTTCTTCCCCATCCCTACAAATCTTGAATTTTCTCTCTTCCTACAGTGTTCTATATTCAACTGAAGGATTTGCTGCATGGACAAACTGGAGCATTTGCAACACCAACCTCAGCAAGAGAGGGTTAAGTTATTCCTCTTCCCATGCTCTTTGTCATGATGTTGCTATAAAAGTTTTATGATATTGTTCTGGAACAAAACCCGAGCGCCAGGTCCCAAGGCACAACAGGTTCGCACAGACTCTGCTCCGAGGAGCCCGGGCTGGTTAAGCTCAGAGCCCCGCAGATACAAACACCGGAACCAGAGGGAACTGCTAATTCTATTTCTGTCTGGATTTATGGCATTGTTGCAGACATGTCGCTTGTGCACCCCCTCTTCCAGCCAGCAGAATATGGAAAAATGGGTTTAAAAAGAAAAAGGATGCTATCTTTGGCTCAGCCAACGTGAGTTCGACAAAAAGCAAGCCTAAGCCAACCCAGTCCAACAAATTACTCATGCCAGAGACTATCCACTCACGTGAACTTCTGCAACGCCTACACTCCTATCCTCTGGCTCAGTGTCTGCAGTGAGTCAAAAGAGAGAAAAACAGCAGAGAGCTTCACTGCTTGGCTTGTTTGTCTGCCCCTGAATTCCTGGTGTGCAGCTAGAGCAGCTCCGATGGTAATCCACTCCTGAGCCCATCAACACACTCTGCTCGGACAAAAATTTGCTTTACTTTTGCTAATACTACAATCCGAGAGCAATCAGTGCCACAGGTCCCCCCAACACCACTCCAAGGAATATTCATTATAGAACATGCAGCACAGAGGTCAACGCAGGGTCTCAAATTTTGCCTCACTGTGCTAAAAGGGTTGTAAGACTATTCACCGGGCTAAAAATCATGAAAAGCACGATGATTTCCCTAGATGTCACCTCTTCCTACAACCCTAGATCACCAACTCTTATCGTATTTTGCAGCTTTCAGCAGAGGAACAAGAACGTCTCTTGTTTAACCAAGCCAGCTCCTTGCAGTGGGCTCAAAGAGAAGAATCTGGCTCCCAGATGTCCTTCCTAGCTCCTGCTCCAAATTCCTTTCCCTACCCAGGCCCAGCTGCCTCTCTTTTATTCTGTTTTCCCCTCTCCATGGCCTGTTTGCTGCCTTGCAGGTCTGTAGTTCAGGCCAGGCATTGTCCCCTGGGATGAAAGGTACAATGTGGGCTGTCAGGTTGGCCTCTAAGACAGACTGCTGCTGCCGGGTGATTTTGCTGTGTCAGAGAAGCATGGAGGGTGGCTTTGTAGCAGTGACCTGCTGACATGGGTGGCAGGCTACAAGTAACTCCAGAGCCCCGTATATCTCCTATCAACACAAGACAATGGCCAAACTCCTGAATACTTTGAAAGCAGTAGGACTTTGCTCACTGCTGTGCAATTTTCCAGCATCAATATCCACCATCTCTCTATCCATCTGAAAAGCCTTGTCTAACAGAGTTGAGCTCAGCACATTTCCATGTTTCCCGAGTGCTGTGGCCAGCTCATCCTCTGAACTGTGTCCCAGGAACGTGAGCTGTCATCTGTGGGAAATGTAGAGCTGGTTTATCTGTGCAGACACGTCCAAGACAGCAGAGCTGCAGCTAAACACACAACCTTTCTTGTAGCATCAGCTCACTCCACATGCTGTGCTATCACAGGTCACTGATAACCTCCTAACTCACAAGTGAAAGACTGGAGATGAACACCATGGATATTAGGAAAGGTCACTGCTAATGACTCAAAACAAAGCTGGGGGCCACAGTGCCTTCTGCTCCTGGTACTTTGGTTTTACTGGGAGCCTGAGGTGCTTGGGAGCTCTCTTTGAGCTGCACACATCAACACTTTTTGCATTTACACATTCAAGAGTAGAGAAAAGCAGAAAAGACTTCTGGGGCAAAGGAAGGACAAAGGTAACAAGAGGAGCAAGTGGAATTTAGGCAAATCAGGAGTTGTGAGCAAGTAGATAGAACATACAGACTTCTGCCCTGAAAAACTTTACTACTGTCTTTTCCTCCAGTAAAAGCCAGTGAGTCACAGATGAGGTGGTAGGGCTGATAAATGCAGTGCCCACTGCCTACTTCTACCAGGCTGCACCCATGGCAGCCACCCTCCATGGTCTGCAGGCTGCTGTAATCCTGGGATGTGCTCTGAGGTGGAGGGAAGAGCAAATAAAACAGGAGTGAGCCTCTCCTTATGCTCCACGGCTTTGGGCACTGGACTTAGACAGGAATGCAGACAGAGCAAGGAGGATGCAGCTTTTATTTCCTATTTTAGCTGGGACAGGTGAGGGACAAAAAAGTGCTTGATGTCAATAGTGTCCACTGTACTGACAAGAAGGGGGTGGGAGAAATGTTAACCAGGAGGAAGAAATTATTCAGTCTTGATATACTTCAGGCTGGGAGTTGTGTTCAGTTTTTCCTTTTTTTTCTCTTTCTTTGCACTTTAACAATATCACTGCCAGAGGCAAGGTCCTTTGCAGACACACACCCCAGCTACCTCGTCTCTCATTCATTCTTCTTCCCAAGGTCACAAAAGCCATCTAAAGCTCCAAAAGACACAGTGGCAGAAAAGATGCATACTGAAGGGCATCTATCAGGAATATAAAGCATCCTTAAGAGTTGCCGTGTCTATTCTCTCCTGAGCCTACAGACAAGTGTAAACATTTTCTTTCAAATTCCCTAATGTAAATTTAAACAGTCCCAAGAGGCAGCCCCCCACACATGCACATGAGACAGGAGCTGACTGCAGCATTCAGGGCAAGGGAGGTCTGAGATATTTGACTGATGCCTAATCTCTGTTCCAGGCACCAAAGAGGGCTGGGAAAAAAGTTGTGTCCTTTAAAAACAGAAAGATTGAGTCTTTTGAAACAAATCTGAAATGATGGCAGATTTCAGCAGATGTGACCACAGTGATTTCACCAGACGTGATTGTATCAAGGATCTAATAGAAAAGAACTTCCCTGCTGTTCCATCAGGCTGAAGCCAGGCCTGAAATATCCTTTTTAGTCTTTTGATGACATAAAGGATAAAAGCCAAAGGGAAGTTAGGTTTTGATTTATTTTTTCCCCTTGCTCTTTCGTTTTTTCAGGCACAGAATAGTTTTACCTGGTTTCTGTTGCTGGATATAAGCAGGACCAAAGAAAAACACTTCAGAAGTTCAAAGAGGGCTCTTCCAAGGCACCACGGGGTGCCTCTCAGATGCCACTGTCATTTAACTGAGCAATGTTCCTTTGACGCTGGCCACTTTTGAAGATTTCGCTGTAAAGATGCAGATCAGGCCTACCTGGAACAGAGCTTAAACGGGGTGGGGGTGATCATCATCTAAAGACCAGCCTATATGGTCCCAAAAAGGGCCTGAATATCTTCCCTTGGCAAAGTTCATACCAGCAGCTGTGCCACAACAAACTGCAGGAGGCACAGTGGGGTGAAGGGAGCTGTGCTCAGCCACACCTACAGCAACCAGTCCTGGGTAGCCACAGTCCCACATCCAACTCCTCCACTCACGGGAAACACAGATAGCACCGGGCATCCAGACTGAACTCATTTCTGAAGCAACAAGGTGTGGTAAAGAACTGCATGGGCTTTCAGCTGGGGCAAACAAACACGCAGACGAAGGAAAAGTTATTTGTTAAGCATTGCAAGGAGACATCTTGCAAAACCTTAACAACTGATTTGAAAACTCAGTGTGGTGTAGGGAGCTTATCAAAAGGACAAATATTAAAAACATTTTTTAAAAGAAAAAATACAGAGAAGGCAGATAGCAAGAAAGCATGAAACTAGGAGGTATCAGTCTCAAAACAAAGGAAAGGGGGTAGGTGTTTTGTCACACAACATGCTGCTTAGCTGCAGAGCTATTTCTGCTGCAAGACACTGTGGTTGCTACGAGTTTACATGGATTTCAAAAGCAGCAGGAGAAACACGTGGAGGAGAACTCCAAGATACATAATAAATATAAAATGTTCTGTGCTTCCCTTTTACATTTTTCTCTGGTCACTAGTGATGGATCTAGCTCTAGAGACATTCTTATGAAGTCTCCACTCGTGTTTTTTATCCACCTGCTGACACCTGCCAGGAGTCACATCTGCTGGTGGGTACATTCCAGTCTCTGCCCAGCTAACCTAGGTGCCAGGGTTTGGCCCAACACCCGGAAACCCATTTCTTCCTCTCTTTTAGCAGAGACAACAGAAATCATAGCCAATTGCACTCAGTCTTCTGGGATGCATAGATAAAACAAAGAAAAGACTTTGTTGCAGTTATGAATCTGTATGATAATAATGATTTGTATTTCCCTAGAGATCAGTATGACAGACATTGTTCACACACAATATCTAGGAAACATCCTTGTCCCAAGGGGGTTATTGTCAGCTGGATACCAGCCCTGGGAAGGGAATGCAGCTAGAGCAGCAGAGTGAGGTGCTGAAACTCAGAGATACAGCCAAGCTCCTCCAGGCCACCAGATGAAGACACTAATCCCCTGGGTCAAGCCAGCTCCTTAAGGGACATTTCTTTCTCTGTATTTGCCATCTAAGACCTGACAAAACATATCAGAAGACAACAAACCCCTGTCCAAGCCATCCAAGCTCCAGCTGCAATTCTGTTGCAGGATGGTCCCAGTTTCACATGACATGGCTGGGTCTGAGCCACTGCCGTGGCTAGCAACTGCACTGTGGGCCAGTGGGGCCTGTCATCATCTTCCATCACTGTTTAATAAGCTCTGACTCTCTGCTTATCCTGGGCAGGGCCCCATCCCAGCACCAGCACACTGGTGGGGTAGGATGCCAGCAGTGTGGATGAGCAGTAGAGTGATCCAGGACTCTGCTCCCTTCCCTGCAGCTCCTGCCCCAAACACCGTGCCACACACATCTGTGGTTAGTCCAGAATTCTCAAGAGGATTTGGCCATAGATATTAGATGGATGAGCAAAGATTAAAAAAAGGATGGAAGGGCATCATAGAAGTTTAGCCAACAGGATCCATGGCCCGGGGGTATGGTCTGCAGAAGGCCGGATCAAACACCAGCAGTGGATCACTGGTTGATTTGATGGACAATAGACCACAAGAAGATCTGTGATATTCCCTGTCCCTCTGCCACTCCGAGGACAACACAAGGCAATTGTTCAACAGGAATGAAGAAGATGCAGCAAACAGCACTCAACAAATCCTCCTTGCAGCCCAGGAGTGTGCTTGTAAGTGCCTTGACACTGGAGATGCCAGCACTGAGGTCCTGTGCTGTTGGGTCCCCATCTGCTCTGCCTCGGGACGATGTAACCCAGCTCCTTGTGCATCACAGGCTGACACCTCCACTGGGGCATATAAACCTGCACCCAGCTTCTGTGGGTTTCTCACTGTTTTGCTCACAGAAGGAAGTGCTGGAAATGTTAAGGTTGGCTAAATGGGACTTTTTAAAAGTGCAAGGCTTCTCTGTGCCTCTACACCAAAAACCAGCAAAACAACAAATGCCCTTCAGCTGACCAGAGGATCTTCACACTATGAGCCAGCAAATACATGGAGAAAGGCACCACAATCCTCAGCACATGAAAGCAGCAGGATGGATTTGATATGGAACAGTCAGGGGATGAAGAGAGAGGAGTCCCATGAGCCAACATCTGCCAGAGCGGCAGACCTGACAGTCCTGAGAGTTTACTTAACATGTCTGATCAAAAGCTTTGGGAGTCTTGTCTGTGTTAAGTGCTACCAGATGCAAAATCAGCAGCATGATGTGAAGTGTATTAATAAACTAAGGAGGCACGTAAAGTTATTTGAAAACTGAATGGGGAAGGTAGGGAGAGAAGAGGGAGAATAAAACCAGTTTATTTTTTCCATTAAAGCAATTTAATATTCTCCGGGTGGAGTTACAATTACTTGTCCTTGGGAATTAAATTGAATTTGTGAAACATTCATGTTCATCAGCAGAATATACAATAAGAACTAGGATATATAATTTTTTTCTTTACACCTTGGGCAGGACAGCACTACTTGTCTGTCCACAGGGAAAGAAGAGCTGGCCATGAAGTCTTTTTGACCCAGCATGACTTTCACTCACTTTAACTAACTTTACAGCAGCAGGGAATATATCGTTTTTCTTTTAATTAATGCAATTACATTAAGAATCATTATTGACAATTATGGTGACTGTTAAAAGTTTCCCCTTTCTTTGACCACTCCCCCACCAACTTAAAATCTGCTCCAATATCATCACAAATTAATGCTTAATTAGCCATCAAGCAGAGCTGATGTTCCCCACAGTGTATTGCCGCTTACAGAAAAACTGAGAAATAGAAGAACATAGTGGATATTTCATCATCTGCCTCCAAGGGGAACCATAACCAAAGAGCAGTCAATTACTCCAATACAGCTGCAAAGTTTAATCAATGTAGAAACCAAATAGCTCATTAAGTGTCCACTGCAATAATGGAAGACCTCACTGACTCATATGAATGTTACATTTTTGAAAGATCCATTGGTGATATCAAAGAGCAGAGACTCTCTTCATCTTCACATCCTGGCCAGCTCATGATCTTCATTTCTCCTTTTCTGGCATAAGAAAAGAGGTAAGAGGAGGATGCCTTGGACAGCACAGGATGTGTCTGACAAGCCACAAATTCCACACACCTGTGCACAAGGCAATCTGTCACACCCAGCCCCACAACTCTGGATTTATACCCCAGAGGGGAAAACCACACCAAACACCACCTCCTGCCAGGCACAAAGGAAAGAGCAGACCTGAAGGTGATTTTACTTCTTTCAACACTAGTGGTGAGTCTGGCATATTGTGTCCAGTATGAGAGGCAGCAGTTTAAGAAATTGAGACGCCCCAAAAAAGCAAAAAACAGCTGAAAAGGAGACACGTAGAGAGCTCACTTGGTTTCACCTATGAAGGAGATTTAGTAGCCCAATAGCAATATCTAAAGAGTTTCACAGAATGAAAATGCCAGATACCACAAGACTGTCCAATCTAGCAAAACAGAAAAATGCCAGATACCACAAGGCTGTCCAATTTAGCAAAACAGAAAAACACACAGCAGTCGGGAAGCCAAAGCTAGGGAAATTCCATTTAGAAATAACAGAGATACTCATTTATGTGCAATACTGCAGGCAATTAAATGTTAAAACAAACTTCCAAGATTTCCCCACCCCTTGATGTCTGCAGATGAAGGCTGCATGCCTTTGGTCTCCCTGGGTGACCAGGCAAAGCTTTATGATCTGCGATAGGCAGAAGGGCACAGCTGACAATTTAATGGCTCTGCCTGGCCCCCACCTCGACAGAGGTGAGAAAGAAACAGCTCTGCCAGTCCATAAAGATCTACTGACATCACTTGGTGTTTGCACCACTTTAACTGGAAATTAAATTTACATGAGCAAACTCTATCACACACAAGACTGCATATTGTGACAGTTAAATAAAGAGCTTTTTAAAAGGCACACGTCTCAGGCAATTTAAATCAAAAAAGATAGGTTTTGTTAAAGCTACCAATTTCAGAAAATTAAGGTTGACTAAAACTGTTTTTAAAAACTCCTTTTGGAACTTAATCACATATTGGAAACTCATATGCAGCTGTTTGTGTCACCTGCAAAAAGACTGTATAAAATATAAGCATGTGCTTAATTTTACACGTGTGCTTAAGTTCTATCAACTTTAATGAAGTTTAGCACACAGCCAAGTTTCTCTGAATTTTAGAAAGCAATCCTGAGCATGGGCTGTGAAGCTATTAGGAAATCACCAATGAGAAAAAAAAGTAAAATTAAAATTGGCTGGTCGATTTCCACAGCCTGAAAAAGCACTAGGTCCAGAAATTAAACATATAACATATTTCTGAGTTTGTTTGCTTGTTTTGCTGTAATAGGAAGGGGTGAGTGCCAAAATGTTTGCAAGGATTCCCAGTGAACCTGGCAAAATGTCAGCAAAATGGATGTATAAAACTACATGAAAGTCAATGGCTTGAGTTTGGCTTCTGAGGAAATGAATCACGTTAAAAATCTACTATTTGTCTCAAAGCTGAGAAGAGGAAAATCAGTCTACCCATTTTTGGGGTGGTCAGTGGCTGCAGTTCATGGGACAGGCAGGCCTCAGCTGGGCAAACCCCACAGTCTGATTCACTGAAGAAGGTTCTTACCTTCAAGAAATTTGCAATCTCGTTTTCCAAACCATTAGGCCCACTTCTACATTCCCTTCAAGGCTGCCAGATGTGTGTCTGGTATTGGATTTGGCTGGCTGACCATGGCTTTTTATTTCTTTTTTTAACAGCAACTGCCTTGTTTGGACACCTTACATTCTACACATCTCCTAAGTGGGAACCTCAGCTGAAGAAAAGGGACATGGAATACACAGAAAGCTGAACAATGGACAATTTCTGCTGCCCTAAAATGGATTCTACAGTGTGCAGATCCCTCCTGGGTGAGCTCCAAAGTTTAATTTGATATTGTCCACATGCAGATAAATGAATGTTAAGGTGCTGTCTTTCAATTAGAGTTCATGCATCAGAAAAGGCGGTGCCATCCGCACACATTAGACCTCAGGAAAACAGCCTTTAACTGCATCGCTGCTTGGGGCCAGCACACCACAGAAGCCAAACTTCTGCACTGAAAGCATCTTCCTTACCTAGGTGTCTTTAGGAGGCTCACCCAGGCTCAGAACTGACCACATGCTGCTTCCTGAAGGCAGCCCCAGCACCCAGACCTCAGCAGGTGCATCCTTTAGGAACACAGAGAGGGGCACTGCAGGGCTGAACTGGGGGAATTCGCAGAGCCAGAGACAGGGAAGGAAAGGGCAAGCAGCCCAGGAGCTGGAGAGGAAGGCCAGCCCTTTAACATGAGACTGTTCCCATGGCAAAGAGAAACGTGGAGATGGAGAGGGAAGGAGCTGTGCCTCAGGACTGTTGAATGAAAGTACTCTGTAAAGCACTATTGCTGATTACTGGCTTCAGCAATACTTGGGAGCTGCTACAGCTTTTTAAAACATTTATATTTTACTTCTCTCAACATTAAAACCAATACTAAAACCATCACTAAAACCATCACATGATGTTTTCCAGATGCTCTCCCTAACCTGTTGTGTTTTAAAGCTAATCAACATCCTGCATTTTAATCAGCAGAACAAACTGAAAAATAAAATTGTGGAGAATGGTCCTTCAAAGACAGAGTTTTACGGTAGCAGACACTTAAAATCATGTCTGGAACAAATTCTTTCATCTCTAGCTGCAACATTTCTCATTGGTATTTCTACCACCTTCCAGCCTGCTCAGCCACTGTGCATACACTCCTCACAGAAGCAACATTTTCTAACAACAAAACCACCCTTCATGGCAGCTGAGGCTGTTTTTTACCAGCAATGGAAACTGAAAAACAGAGACAGGAACTAGCATTTCAGCCACTTCCATTCTTGGAAATTAGATGTTCTCACAACTTCTCCATATCCACACCTCATTGCTGCCAGATAAAATTGTCATCAAAAACAGGATGAAGTTTGTCCTACTCTTTGAAAAACTCCAGGGCTCTAAAACTGAATTTAGGCCACAACTGGATTCCCCAATCAGCAGAGCTCTGTTTTCTTTTATCTTGTTTGGCCAAAGCTCTTTCCTACACTGCACAGCATCCCAGCACTTAAAGCACCAAACCCAAGGTGGGAATCTGACTCTGCTCTGTCACGTTCCAGACTACCACCATGCCCAAGATGCATGGAAAGACTTTGACTTTCTAAACCACATCTTCCAATCCCAGCCAGCTTCACAGAAGAGGCATAATGATTTGTCTGCAAAGTTTTTAGTATTCCTTCTTGTTACTGACAGTCTGTTTTAGTCTTGCTGCTGCATTATAGTTTCCTAATGCAACACAGGCTACCCAGGATCTGAGACAAGAGCAACCCATCTTGCTAGAGATTTTTCCTAGGACCTGCTAATCCAACAGCAGACTTGAAGAGCACTCAGATATGAGAAGAATGGAAGTTTCTTCTGCATTGGTCATGTTAGCTTACTGTGCCCCATCACACAGCTCATGTGCTTTGATAGGAGAATTCCCACATCTTCATTACCTTTTTATTTTCCCTCTGCTTAAATAATTCTACCTTAGATACAATGATGTATTTGCTTGTTTTTTCTCTGTCACCAGCCAAGCTCTGACAGAATAAAACTGCCTGCTTTTTCTGCAAGCTCTCCATGCCTCCACTATTACTTTTCATTCATGCCTCTATTATCCATGGTATAATCCAGGTTACAGATTAAACTCTCTGCAGGTGCCAGCTGTGTCTGACTCTATCATTTGCAGTGTGACAGTGTCCCTCAGAGATGTGTCCACGGGACCAAGGAGATGCCCACCAGGGTTTGTAGCCTTGGGCACAGTGCTGGGGGAGCCCAGCCTTCTGCCTGGGCCCAAGCTAGCACATGTGCTGTGTCTTAACCTGGGATGAATTTACCTTGATCAGTTCTGACCATCATAAGCAGCAACACTTATGACCTTTCTGTTTCCTCTTACAACCTTTTAGTGGGTCCCATACCCATATTTACACATGATAGGTACCATGCTTTTGCTATCTTCTGCTCCTTCACCTCATCACCTGCTGTAAGGCAGATTATCAAAAGCTGCCCTGTTTCATCTCTGAAAGCATCTCCCAGCCTCAGCCACAGAGCTCTCCTCCCAAAGAAGGCACAAGTGTACAAGTCCTGGGACATCCTGTGTGCTGGGTGATTGTATTAAACAATAACATAACCAATACATTAAATAACACAGTAATAAGCATGATGAAAATATTGGGCACAATTAACTGTTTGGGTCCTTGTCTACTTTGTAGTCCTTGCTGAGAGGTTCAGCTATTAAAGGCTGTGTTGCATTATAACATTGCCAAGATATTAATAGACAGGCAGGGAGATGAATGGCAGGCTTACACTGCACAATAAAAACTTTTCCAGTTTACCCTTTCAGTAAAATTTGTGGTTTATAATAAGCATCTTTGTCTATTCTGAAGAAAGCAAGGATTGGAAAGTTACATGGATGGGAACAGAAGTTCATTAAAGATTTAAAATAGAATGTGGTTTGGCATTGTAAAATAAACATGCGTATAAGATGGGATGCATCAAGAGCTGCCTGAAAGAAGTGCTCAGTGTTCCTTTTCTCTTGTGATCCTGGATCTACTGATCATGCTCTCCATAAAAGGGGATGAAAAAGGAGCATGTTTGCTCCAAATAATGTGAAGGTCTCCTCTATATTCCCACTCATGGTTCATTTTTCATATGTATATCTATATGGTGTAAATATATAAGTACACACATGTAAGAAATGTGTGCATTTTCTCTCTCATGCATCCCAATATTCATCAACATATACAGATGTTATATCACTGATTTTTCTCACCCTAGAACCGAAAAATCCCTACTACAGAGCAAACACTTATTGACCTATAGAGACCCAGTGAGCATGTAAACATTCAGAGAACATACATGTTATTTCTTTAAGTCTAAAGCATAGCACATTTCTGTTTCGCAAACACATGAGGAAGGCAGGAAGGAAACAAATAAAAAGCATTCCTGCAAAGCCAAGGTTTGAGTAAGATGGTTAACATTACCAGGTAATTTATTTATACTGTTGGACATAGCTTTAATTTAGACAAAAGGCAGATGTTTATCATATGGATTTCAATAAATCAGGTTAGAAGTCACAGAAATCTGCAAAAGCTGAATCTTGAGTGGCAAGCAATGCACACAGACTGTGGCTTTATTTACAGAGTTTCTGGGAGTTACTGATCTCTCCTGGAGTCAGGCAGCCCTGCCTGCAGCAAGAACTGCTCTCTGGTACCAACATTTCTTGCCAGCAAGCACCTACAACCAGGCCAATAACCCCGATGATTAACAAAATCTAGCACTAGAGGGAGGCTGAACACATGTTCTGCTCTCTTTGGCATTTTCAGCTTCTCCAGACATTAAAAGGCAGGTGATTTAAAGCAAGCCCAGCACCAGCAGGCAGAGCCCAGCCTCTGAACGGGAGATGAGCTATTTAAGGCAGCAGCCTTAAAATTCACGCTTATTACTCCCCAACTATTTGTCAAAATGTGCATTCAAAATTAAGAAATAAATTAAAAAAAACCAAAACAAAAAAAACCCAAAAAAACCCAAAAAAACAAAAAAACCAAAACAAAACACAAACACAACAATTCCTGTGTCCTGGCTGTTCTTTCAGCCAGTGAGTCAGAGCCCACAGAGGCACTGCCGCTCGCGGGGAGTCAGACACCAAACACCTGGCAGCCTCTTCTCTAGCAAGGATGAGGCTCTCACTTCTTGCATCTATCAACACATTCCCACCTTCTCCCTGAGCACTGAGAAGTGAGACAGGGCTCCTCTCCTCGGAGCAGCATTGCTGAGGAAGGCACACACGCCTCCAGAACGCGCCTTCCAAAATTCCCTGGCAATAGGAATTCAAGCCCTTTGGCTGATTTTCTGCACATCACAACAGGAGGGTATGACCAGTGAGTTCAGGAGGTCTGAATGCGGGAACAGCTCCCTGCCCATGTAGCTGCAGCCCCTCCAAGCACAGATGGTTGTAACAAGAACTGGTAAATTGAAATTCCTTATATTGCACTTCATGCAACTGGTCAAAGTCAGATTGTTTCTTCACTTTAACCCCCAACCTAGAGCCACTTCTTGACATCCACTTTGATATATCCCAAATTGTTCCTATGTTCAGGCACTGATGGTGTTTAGTTATTAATTTGCAGTTATTACAGTAATGAGGCTCTGGGATGTAGCAGGCAGAATTGCTCTGGGATGCAGGAGATCTCATTCTTATTTTTAGCCTGATACTGGTCAGCCTGGTGACCTAGGCAAAGCACTTTCCCTCTTCCAGCTTCCTTATCAGGAAGAGAGCGGTAATTCTTTTGTAAAGTGTTTTGTGGCCTGTTTTTACACAGTGATAACAACTGGGGGTTGCTGGCAAAGAAATGCCATCCCAGCTCAACACAATCCTCTCCCTCCCTCCTCTGCTGTGGTAGCATCTCATATCCCCCCAAAAAAATCAGACCCATCTGCAGATGCAGCACGTGCAGGTAATTAGCAGAGATCTGCAAATGGATGTTTCCCCAAGGTGGCCTTTGGCAAGTTGGCAGCTGAGGGTCACATCTGCTTTGAGCCAGCCAGATTCTGCCTCAACATGAAATGCTAGGCTCTGACCCTCACCTCTAAAGAGAACAGGTCATTCCTGAGACAGCCTCCATGGACAGGGCATGGGACAGGGACTGGTGTTCCACACAGCTCTGCGGCTCTCATCCCTGCCTGGCCAGCAAGGAAGGAATTGCCAGAGCATGAGTGAGGGTCCCTCTCTGAGAGCAAACAGGCTACTTGGGAGGTGGCTGAGGAGAGCTTTTCCCTTTTGCTTTCCCTGGCCTGGGCAGATGCCTGTTTTGAAACTAGAAGGCAAACACATAATAAAAATCTGCCTCCCTCCCTCCCCGATCTATCTATTTCCCTTTGACAAACAGTGATTTCATTTTTCTTCCCGTCCAGAATTTTTTTTTTCTTTCTCTTTTAAACTGAGTCCAGGCCAACGTGGCAAAAGGCTCTTTGCTCATGTCCTTATTTGTCAAACACGCCACCGCCACGCACTCGCCACCATTCTGGGAACAAGTCCTTGCCTTCCCCGGCTGCAGCCGAAGGGGAACTTCCCAACACAATTCTCCCCCAGCCCAAACACAGTCTTTTAAAAATAAATATTGCCTTTTCTTTCCTTTTTCTTTTCCCTAAAAAAAATAATAAGGTATTCCAGTTAATAAGAAAAGAGTTTGAATTTACTTCCCCTTTCCTCCTCACAGCCCTGCTGTGAATCCAAGTATGATGGATCTAGATGGGAAAATAGAAATTACAAGAAAATGCCAGATCTATCACAAAGGTATTTCATGACCCAGCCCTCTTCTAATTTCCATCAGAGCATAAGTCAGATACTAAAGTACCTTTTTGGATCCAATCCTAAGTAGCCAGTTCCACTGTCCAAACAGAGATCCAGAGATAAACAGGTCCATGAAAACTGGGCATTATTATTTTAACTGCTGCTCTTAAGCTAGAACTTAAACTGTAATAAACTGTGCAGCTTTCAGCCCTCTGGTAACAGTAACACACAAACTGATACTAAACTAAACATTTCTCATGCTGTCCTCATCAACACCTAGTACAAAAAGCTTTACCTGGAGACCCACAGCACACATACCACAAAAGCTGTCATCAGCACTGTGCCATCCAGAGAGAAATTTCTGATGTAAAACAGCTGATTGGATGGAACAGATGAATTTTTAACTCTGGAGCAGATCTGGAGGGCTCTCACCAGGTCCACAGGGGCCAAACCAGCCCAGACAGCAGCCTCAGGTCTGGTCAATGCTCAGGAGCCAGGTCTGCTGCTGCAGCACTTACATTTAGCAATGGGGAAACAGAGGCATGGAAATTACATGGTTTGGCATTGGAGAGCAAAATCAGCCTCTTGGAGCCCAACACAACACATGTTCATGAGATCCCTGATTTCAGACAGCCATGTCCTCACAGCAGAAGGAACACAGTCACCATTCCTTCTGCTCCTTTAGCACAAGAATGTCTGTCCAGGGTTGAGAAAATTACTGTGATGAACAAAGGCACTGGGCAGCTTTCTCCAGCACCACCTGCCCTTTTCCTTCTCTCTTGGGCTTTACCCCTTGCTTCAGCATGACTTTTGCTGCTCCTGAAAGATAAGGAGCTGATCTTGCAACACAAAACCATGTTGGTTCCTGACTTTAGCCCTGATTTTGCCTGCTCTCGATTTCCTACAGAAAATGGAAGGGGAAAAGGAAGGGGAGTAGGTGACCAGAGAGCACAGATGAAAGGCAGGGAGCTGTGTTTGCTGCATAGGAGTATGTTTGGGGTGGTGACAGGCAGGACTGCTCAGGTACAACTGGTAGGCTCCCCTTCTTGTGAGCAGGTCACCGTGCAAAGGAATCCTGCTCTAACCAAGCTCTTGCTAAAACCCAACACTGAACACTGCTCCAGTCCCAGTGTGACAAATAGCAATTCCATGAGCTCAGAGGGAAGAGTTGTCCTGCTGAGTGGTTCTACCAAGAAGCACATCCCTGTGACAGCCCCGAGTGGCTCAGGAACACTTTTGGAGCCACGGCAGGAGCGAGCTCCTTTCAATGAACACACAAAGTCCTCTCCTTGGGTGACCTGGGAAGGGGGAAGCCTGACCCTGAGGAATCCTGTGAGGCACCAGAACCCCTTGGTGCTGGCCAGGCTCCTGTGCAGGCAGCATGCAGGCAGTGCCCTGCCTTTGCCAGGAGCCTGCTGCTCCACGGCTGCCCAGGGCGCTCTGGAAGCTCCCCTGCTCCCACGGGGGCCACTCTTCTCAGAGAGATAAAAGACAGAACAACACTTGCTGGGGAATTACTTCATTCCCCCAAGGCTGGGAAAAGCCATGCTCGGCACTTGGCAATGTCCCTGACGCTGCAGCCTTTCCTGGCAAGGGAGAACACAATCCCTGTTAACCCCTTCCTGCTCAAAGGCTGTTTCCAACACTGAGCCCATTGCAAGAAATGCTGAAGCTTTGCCACTGCCTGAACATCTTATCACAGGCAAGAGATCCCAGTAAGTCCATGAGGGAGGGGAATGTTTTGTTTTTCCCAAGGCACGATGCAGACAAATTGGCTCTAGAGTCGATGAGAGGGTCAGGAACTAAGTTAAGTCCTTTGAATCCTCTTTAATGCCGGCCTGCTGGCCTACTCTCATGTTCAAACCCACTGAGGGATACAGGACTGTCACAATCTTCCAGGACCATCAAGGGCAGCCCCGTGTCTGTGGCTATGTGGTTACAGGACTCTCAACAGCCTCAAACCTAGACCATGCTATCTTTGTTCTCACTGCTTCTCACAGAAAGCTCTTCCAGATCTTTGGAGACCCAGTGCTTAGAAAATTTCTAAACACCAGCTTGGAGGTACTTCTGGGAAGCTCAGCCTCTCCTGTTCCAGCACTAACACCTACAAGAGCTGAAATATAGGCTTACTCCCCAAATATATTTCAAATTTGCAACCAGACCCATCCTCAGCCTTCCTTTTGCTCAGCTGACAAGATAAACTCTTCTGGTCTGCACTGAGAAGATCAGCTCCTTGGTCACCTTGACTGCCCTGCCCCAGAAGTCTGAAAGCATTTCTCCAGAATGTGCCTGAGCAAACATAAACCTGGAACTCCAGGCAAACCTGCAATACCTGTACAAAAGTGTTCCTATCTTTCAAAGGTGTTCAGGGTCTGTCCATACTCACTTTGGACATGCCATCATCACCTCATGCATCTTAGAAGTTGTGTTTTCATCCAGGTGGCCAAGCTAGAAGACCCAAGCCAGCAAAAAGAGGGTGAAAAGGGTCTCAATCACATCACTGGAGCCCGGGCCAGGGCTTATTTGCTTCACTTAATTTTAGAAATCTAAACAAAGTACTTTTAGGATCAGATTACCACCCTAAAGTCTCTCCACAGTCCATGGAAGGAGATGGCCATTCCAGAAAACAATTCATTATGGGAAGGTTTCACTCCCATTTGCCATCACAACGACATAAGGCAATTAGTCTTCTAATTCAATCCGGATGGGAAAAATCCTTTAATAGCCCACCAAGTTTTGAATGGAAATATTCTCTGCTTGGGAAACACAGCTTGCTAAAGCTGACTTGGTTATTCCTGACCCATGATTTTTAACCAGAAATTTGCCACCTCATTTTATTATTATTCATTAATTCATTTCCACCGTTTCTGGATCGGTTCTGCACAAATGACAAAATTCTTGTCTTCTTACCTGTACGTTGTAAGAAACGTCATCCAGAGGGGGTGGAGGGGGAAAGGCACCTTGTGATGATGTCATGTTCCCAAGGTCATCCACAGGAGGGGGTGGGGGAGGAAGAAAGTCTCCTAGGAGAGAGAATGGGAGAACTTAGACTCAGCAGCATTTCCCCACATCATGACATGAATGATCAGGAGGAACTCTGCAATACTTTCAGCTCTGCCGATTGGTTTTGTGGCACAGCACATAACATATTATTTAACCATTAAATTCACCCCTCACTGCTTCAGGAGATGGCTACACAGCTCAGTAACAGCAGCAGATGGCTTAGGGGTGCTCAGATTCCACAGCAAAAGGGGATGTGCCACAAAGCCTGAAGGTACCAACAAGCAGCTCTACAGATCCAAGTCGCATCTCAAACTTGCCAGAGGCGACAACAAAACTTGCACTAATGAACACCTCGTGTCTAACCTTGCAATGGATCCCATCCAATTTACTTCCCCCATGTGCTAAATTATGCCAGCTCTTCTTGATTAAAGATAGCATCAGGTGCTGTCCAAAAGCAGGGATTCCCTGCTGCAGAAGACACACAGAGGGTTGGAGCTGAAGCCCAGAATCTAGACCAGTCCATCTCCTGCATCCCTGCTGCTGGCAGGCAGCCACACTCTGCATCCTCCTCCTCCTACAGGGACCTCATGGCTTCATGTAAAGAACTGCTGGTAAGATCACAGGCTCTCCTCAGTGACAACAGCCACATGATGGGCCAGGAGCAAGCACACATGAATCCACCTCTCATAACTCTGGATTTTTACAAGGGGGCTGATGTACAAAATTTCTAGAATTCAACTTGCTCATGTTAATCTTCCAAAACTGCTGATGGGAAGACAAAGCAGCACATACTGGCTGTGAAGCCATCCAGTTTAGGATAGAGATGAGAGGTGGAAGCAGAGAGAAGTTTTTGAGAGTTTCATGGGAATGAAATTCTTGTGGAAATTCCCCTTTGTGGTGGGACCACAAAAGAGAAAGAAAATAAGGACAGAGAAGGACAGGCTGCAGGCAGCAGGATACCAGGCTCTGAAAGCACCTCCTAATGGTGGAAAAAGAGCATTTCCCATTAGCAGTGGATTTGTCTCCAGGGAAGGCAGCTGCCTGCAATTTTGACCACTTTGGTATGCTTTTATTTCTTATGAAGATTGATGCTGCAAGTAGAGCTGTTTGCTGTTGGCTCTTGTGTGTGCAGCATCTGGGATGGAAGGTTTCAGATTAATAAAAATTTGATATTTCACATATATAGGAACTGCTGCATTTGGAAGGAGCTCCCTACTTGACCCTCCAGATCTCCATGCAGCATCACACTCTGTTCAGGCCACGCGCCCTCAGCACCACCCCTAAATGCCAAGGAGAAGGCTCCAAACTACTCAGGAAGGTGTTGAGCCAAACCGCTGTGACCTGCAGCCTTCTGGGCCCCCTGTGCCCAGGTTCAAAGCCCTGGGCTCAGCCCAGCCCAGGCACAGGCACCAGCTGGGCAGCACTGCCAGCACAGCACTTCCATGCTCTCTGCCACGGGAAGCAGATGGGTCTGCAGCCCTCAAAAGTTTTTCTCTTCTATTTCAAATCACTCTCTGAAAGACACAAACTTCCCCTAGGACTTTCAGAGATGTTATTTACCAGGAAAGTAATTTCTTCCCATTTTACCCAAAATGAGCATGGATGGGACTCAAAAAAACCCTTCTGAATCCCTAAGAAAGTATCATCCTAAATACAGATGCTCAAAGACAGCTCAAAAAACAACATACTGAAAACTAATTTAAGAAAATCATGCTGCTCCAATCCATAAAATCCCATGAAACCCACTGGCTTATGCTATGATAGAGTTCAGGATTGATTTTTAAAAAACTTATGTCCAATAATATCTGCAGTATCCTCCTCATTGCCCTATAATTAATCCAATCTTTTATTTTGAATCATGTGAAATACAATACAAAATAAAAAGAAAAGTAGAGAGAGATTTTGAAATTAATATCTAAGGAGTTAGTTCTAAAACATGCTGGGATATTTGAGTACTTCTTAAACTTTTCTCCTTTGCTCTGAAAATGACCCTCCAATCAGCCAACATGATTTTGCAAACAAATTCAACTCCAGTGGACACAGACTTCTCACAATTATGCTTCATATGATGTTTCTCAGTTAGTCCTGGCTCCGATGCCAAAGACTGATCTCCCTGCACAGCACATTAGTCTGACACTATTGCTTTATTACACCCCCTAAAAACACCTAAGGAAAATCACGGTAGAGAATGTGCTGGAGTAGATGAGACAGGGTAAGGGGCAAGTCTTTTGCATAAACAGAATCTTCACCTAACCATGACTGTTAGAATAAACCTAAAAAAAATATCAATTTTTTCCCTTTGGAAGACCCACTCCTCCTGAAAGGAAAAAAAAAATAAACCAAAACGTTAGCAAGATTTTTCAGAAAAGGAGCAGAAAAAGAGCTCTCTCCTAGAGTTTGGAAGAAAACACTTTTTTGCAGAAGGAGACAGCTGGCTCTGCCACATCCCAGCCCAGCTCTGCTGACTCCATCCTGTGTTAGATAAGCTGCTGGCTCCACTCTCCCCACGAGTGGGAAGGTTTTTAGACTGGGAAGCAGAGAGCAGATGCCTGATGAACTGGGGGGACCTTGCAGATGTTTGGCCTTTTCCTGGTCCTCTGTGAACAGATGGACCTTTCTCCTTCACAGCTTTAGTTATTTATTCTGCCACTGCGCCTTCCTCTTTCCCACACACAGCCACAGGCCCTGATGCTGTTCCCACTGCACTCGCGGGAGAATATTCCCTCGGATGCAGAAGGGAAAGCTGTCACTGCATTGTTATTATTGGCATTGCTGGAAGTCTCCCTCCCGCAGAGAGGCAAGCATGCAAAGACTCAAATCCGTGTACTCAGCAGTGTATGATTCTAGATGAAGAACAGGTCTAGGTTTGAAGGAGCAAAAGAGGAAAAGAACCTGAAAGCCAGCACAGTGTCCCTACAGTGCACCTTTGCGACCTTCTCTCACCCCTGGAGCTTTGCAAGTCATATTTCACTTTCTTAGAGCTGGGCAAGCCATGGAAGGAGGCAGGGAAGTCCATGTCCAGGCAGAGCATATCACTGCTACCCACTGCTGACCACCTTCAGTGTCACAGAGCAAGGCAGGACCCCTGGGCAAGGGCACCAGCAGCCACAGCAGAATGGGGCTCTGGGGTCACCAGTTAACCATGGGCTGGTGGAGGACACATCCCACCCCAGGCACTCACTCTCTCCTGACTGATTTAACCAGGTTGTCCATCTGGGAATAAAGGATAAGACGGGCAAAAGGCTCATTAGTTTTGATTATTGTTCAGCACCAAGACTAGCATTTTGGTTGACTTCCACCTGAACACCTGGATGTATTTCAGTTTATGAGAATGACTGCACTGAGTTCTGTCAACAGAGAGACATCAAGGCACCTCCAGAAAGCAATTAGTACTTCAAGGCAGGTGAAGAGACTTGCCTTCCAATGGCAAATCCCTCTATGGAGGCAGCCTAGGGCAGGACAAGCTACCAAGACACAGACTTTCAGCTCTTACAATGAGAAATCTCTACCTGGTACCATAGGTTTAAGAAGAGAAAATGAACAGTCCTTGTTGCACCAGCTACTCATTCCCCCTTCGTAGAGCTGTGAAGACCATGAGTCAACTGATGAAGGTGCAGTGGGACACAAGCCCAGCTCAGTTATTTCAGATCCAGCAGCACACCATGCCATGAAACCACAGCTCTGAGCTCTCCCCTCAGCACCTGTGCAGCTCCTGTGCCACAGCATCACTCGCTGCAGCCACCAGGGATGGGGACTGCCAGCAATGGTCCACCCTGAGCAATAAAACATGTGTGTATTGTAAATACAAGTAACAACGGCAGAAATTAGGTGAGTCCATCATGGTTATGTTGGGAAACAATAGCAGAGCCATTGGCAGAAGTGATGCCTCCAAGGTCCCAGGCTTCTGGCTTTGATGAAATTGTGCCATTGTAGATGCATTTGCAAGGTTTTACCCCTCTCTACCCCAAAATTTCCCCTCTTACACTTTCCAAGGAGCTTTAAACATTTTGCCATTACACTTTTAAGTACACAAATATAAAATTGTTCAAAGCCCTAACAGACAACTACATCAGCACAAACCTGTCAGGGTGAATAAAAACTCACAAAATTTTTTGCCACTGGCTGCCTGATGCCTTCTGGGTACAAGTACAAGCTGAGAAAAACATCCTGTCTCATGCACCATTCTCATTTACAGGCTAACCTTTAAAACTTTAAATGCACTTCAGTTTTTGCTGGATCAGGCTCATGTCTCAAGTCTTTGTTTTCAGGAGATATATCTGCCAGCCAACAAATGAATTGTAGCACAGTAATTGCCTCCCCCCTTGACAGAAACAGTTGTTTAGACAAGAAGATTTGTGGCTTCAAAACTTCTAGACTTGAAGAAGGGCTCATGTGTTCAGCAAAAGAGACTCTTTGGGGGAAAAACATGAAAAAACAAACCACCATATTTTTCACAGAAACAGTAAGTTTTAAACAAAAAAACTGGGCTTACACTGGTATTCCCAGATCTCTGGCTGACATCTGAGGACTGTATGTCAGATGCTATTTCGATTTTCTCCTTCCAAGCAAAAATAACCCTTTCTGATTGCCATCTTGATAATTTCTGATTCTGAAGCTGGTTCAAAATCCATTTCAACCACCTGACTCAGAGACCAGGCTAATGATAGTGATGGAAGCCCCATCAATGTGTTTCTGTTCTGATCCAGACAGACTCCATTTGGCAAAGTACCGAGCAGGTAGAGGCATTGCTCAGTCAAGTATTTACCTTCTACTGCAGAAAGCCAAAGCTTTCCACATTGAAACAATTAAGATTTACACCCAAACCCTAATTCATTGAGCACTAGGCTAAAATCCTGTTGATGAAGGCTACCATGAACCTGTATTCCACAGTGACCATTGCAGGAGCCTGCAGAATATCCCAGTATTACTACATGGGCTGGGAAACTTCCTGCTGCAAAGTGACACCACAGGATTGTTATAGAAAACTTCAGCTAGATGTGACTTGGTGCCTCCTAGGTGTGAACATGCAGCTTACCAAGTTTCCAAAAGTGAACATGTTCCTGTAGCATCTGTACTTAACACACATCACTAGGCAAGGAAAACACACAATTAAAATCATGTCTTGGCCCCATCCATGTTGTGAGGAGTCGCTGAAACCAGTCAGTGCAGGGGAAACTGTTGCATGATGACACACGAGCTCCACAATCCACCTAAATATACCACATTGGCCTGTGATTCCTAAAATAAAGCAGCTCAAACAACCCAAAGCACTGTTTAAATTACCACTCTTATGAATCACTAATCCTACCATTTGAACTATTTGTGCTAATCAGCTACTGTATTAATAAGCACGAGGAAGGAAAAAAAAAAAACGACACTGGCTAATTTCATCCTCAGCATTTAAAAAAGGAATACTGAGTCTGTCAGGTAGTTGCAATGAAAATTTACTTCACCACCTGCTTGCTGAAATATTGCTTTTATGGATTTACATTGTATTAAAAGGTCACTGGCTGTTTAAGTCTTAAACAGTTTTAATCATTCTAAAAGTCTCTTAACAGTAAGAAAAGGAAGCTCAGAACAAACAGCAGCAGGGATTCTAATTAAAAGGGCCAATTCATCTAATTTTATTTGGGGTTAATTATTCAGGATTCACTCTCTGATGTGTAAGGAATAGCAATTAGTAATTTTAGTGATTTGAGGAACATTGGAGGTGTAATCAGTTAAAATGAGTGAGTGTTTACAACACAAGATGTTGAATTAGTTTCTCCCAGCTGGAGAACAGGAACATTAGTCCCCTACAGTTCAGGACTACGAATCGCAGTCCTGCTTAAAATATTCTCTTTAAATTAAAAAAAAATAAAAACCACAAACCCACTGCACACCAACAATCATCTGGTAATTTTGTTTACTACATGGCGAGTCAATAGGAAACGTGTGCCATGGTTATGCATCCTCACCTCCACCCTCACCTTGCCATCCAACGATTCAAACCCCTGGGATTCCCTGGAAACAATTCCCCACAATTTTCCTATCTGCACAACTGCAGTCAGACTACCACCCTCCTGCCACACTGCCTTTCACAACTGGCTGAGATAATGGAAGAAGCAGCCTGTGAAACTTTGAAATGTTAATTAACCGCAGTGGTTAAATATACAGAGGAAAAATGACCGTGTGATTAACTTAAAACCTCTAGGTACAATTCCTCCTGCAAATGCAAATCCAAAATAGCTCTGCTGGAATCGCTCTGGACTTCTTCCAGTGTTACTAGAGCCAGAATAAGGTACTAAAGCTTTCAGGAGAAGCAGATGAGACTCTGGTGGGGACAGAGGAGCCATGTGGGAGAGTGCCAGTGGGAAGATCCAGCACCAGCTGCTTTGACATCAGGGTCTGAGCTGAGGCAGCAGTTCAAAAGCCATTTTTTACTCCCTCTCAAGAGGTAACTGGGTTTTACACCACTCAGGCATAGCCAGTGGGACTGGAGCTGTCCCCTTGCAAGTTTGTGCCCACAAGTTTGTGACTGTCAAAAGGAGCAGCACTGGCACATCACGTCAAGTGATGCAGCTTTTAATGAGCAACTTGATTTTGTACAAATAGACACTGCCTTTAGTGTCCTGTACACAGAGCTTTCATTCCAGCTCCAGTCACCAATGCTGGATGGAAATCCCCCCCACCCCCTGACCTCCTATCAAAACACCCCAAATGCAGTAATTAGCACGAGGGTAGGAGACAAGGGTTCAGTTCCCCAAATCATGCAAAATCTCAGCTGCTTCACCACAGTGGACACCCCTCATTGTGAAAACAATGGGTATTTTTAATGAGACAGCATTTCCATTCAGCTGGTGGCTGTAGACACCAAGTGCTAACCCTTCCTAGCAAATCCCAGCCAATGCCCCTGCAGCCCCAGTGGTGGCAGGGAGGGGCAGGCAGGTACAACCCCAAGTGGATTGTCCTCCCACATGCACATCAGCAGAGCTTCCTATGCATCAGCCTTGCAACACACAAAGCAAAAAGCCATCAACAGAAGGCTATGTTTTGATCTTTATTTTTCCATACAACTGTGGGGCAGAGCACTCCATTTAATGGGCCACACCAACTTCTCAGCCATAGATGTGACTTATGGAAAACACAACAGTCCTTTACAAAAGCTTAGTGAACGATCGAAGTTGAATTGATGCAAGAAACAGTCCATGGAACTTTAAAACTTCAATAAAAATCTGTGCTGAAATAGAAGGTGGAAGAAGAACTGTAAGATCTAACAAAAAAGCTCTAGGCAGCACTCTTCCCTGTCATAGACTTCTTTTAGGACATTGGGGATGTCATTTAACCCCAGTGTGTCTCTGTCCACTGGCACGAAAAGCTTTTCTTTGCCTTCTCTGTGCTGTTTATTTGTAAACATGAGCATGAAGTTCATCTTGCTTGTGAAGCAATTAGTACAATAAGAGCTCACTTTCAGCTGCAGCTGCTTAGATCCAATAACCAGGACAAAAGTAGTTCTGAATGATTGTTGTTTTTTTTAAATGACAGAAAACAGCCTGCTAAGAGAGACATTTCCACATAAACAAGTGAAAATCAGGGCATCTAAGTCAGAAGAGAAAACCCTGTCCTGGAGAGGAAATGGGGTGCATTCCCACATATCATCCTTCTCCTCTGAGAGTGCGGGGTCCATGAAAACAACTCGGAGAGGGAAACACTGCTTCACTCAGAACACACTGGAACAGGTTATCTATTTGTTTATTAGATTATGGTGTCGAACTCATTTGTTCATTGCTAAGAGCTTCTGACAAGAGTTGACATATGCATTAATTTACTAAAGAGGGCTGTTGAGAAGGAGTTGAAAAAAATGAGCTACGCCACTGGATTAGGACCTCATTTTCCCTGGCTGCTCTTGGAAAGCACAGTGAAAGTGAGTCTGTTTATTTGGTCAGCCTTCTCCCCTGAGGCAGCAGACAGGAAAGATGGGGACCATGTTCTTAAGACACAACCTATCTTATCTTCAACCAAACCCTCTCTGTCCCTAGTGAAGAAATACAAAACACTGCACAGATCACATCTCTCAGAACTCTTCACTGCCAAGGGACTTCCTCAAGTTTTGGAAGCTGCAGCCAAAAGTTTTAAGCAATGTTGGATTTATCTCTGCCTATGCCTGTTTTTGTGTTGTTTTCCCATTTTGGGGGTGAGTTGCAATCTGAGAAGTCAGAGGAAACCCACGTGCTGCAGCCTTGGCTTCAGCCTCAGAGTCAGCAGTGGTCTGTGCTGCAGAACATCTGGAAGGACTGGATCCATTCTCTTTGCCCAGCATCCAAGAGAGAGGGACAACAAAACCCACTGCCATAAGCAGACCATTCCTGCAGGAGGGGGTCAACATCCCTTCAAGGTGTTCTCTTCACTGAGTCTTCTGCTCCCGGTTTGAGAGACTGGAGCAAAACCACCAAGCAGGAAAGGCAAGTGCAGTGCTCAAATGAACTGATCAAACAAATCCCCATGGACTAGTTTTCAAACTGGGTCACTCCTCCTCTGAGTCCTCCCATCCTCTTTGCCACCCCTCCCTATGTCACACTTACAAACATCCAGACTTGGAAGATGAAAGCAAAATGTGTCTTCATCAAATGTATCCCAGTTCACTGTTTACACCAATACAAACAGCACTGGCTTTCTTCCTTCCACTGCAGTTAGTCAGTGCTACTGGAGAGCAGAAAAGCATCTAGATTTTCTTTCTGCTATAAAATTAATTGCCTTCTAATTCACTGGTGTAACAGTTGAATAGTAAATTATATCCTTAATCCCTGAAGGTAATTTAAGATAAAATTAAATGTTAGATACATAGAATTCATCTCTGTCATATTTTTTTCAAATTAAATAGCAATGCTCCACATCCAAATTTTAGTGATGGGCTTGGCAGTGCTAGGTTGATGGCTGGATTTGATGATCTTGAAAATCTTTTCCAACCTAAACAATTCTATGATTCTAGCTCCATGTATAAATGTATAGAAATATATATTTATATGGACTGGTGGTGGTTTGGTTCCTTTTGCTGGTACCTACTAGAAATGTCCCATGTGATCTAGCTAGAACATGGAACAAAATTAGGATTAAAATCAAAAGAAAATAAAAAAGAAGGACAGCTGTATCTTTCCCTGGGTAGGAGGTACTACCTGGAGCTGCTCTATATTCCCTCTACTGTACTTCTCGATAACAGAGAAAGTAGAGGTGACAACAAATGATGCAGACGAGTTGCACCCTAAAACGCTGATTGACAGTCTTTCGTACCAAAGACCATTTTCCAACACACCAAAGAGTCTGTACACACTTATACTTGCAGTTATTGCCACACTGTGAGCAGAAATGCTTTAAAATTTACTCTTTTGCATAATTCAACGCAGTAACTGGTTAGGAAAAAACACAGTAAACTGACCTTTTAGACAAGTAACTACATGCATTTTCCCATACTCCACAAAATCTCCTACCAAGAACCACCTCATTCTTCTGTCTAGTCAGAGTCTAGAGCACTGTGGTGGGAAAAGCAAGAGGACAGAGAGCATTTCCTATCAGGAACACCTTAAAATGGGCAAGGAAGAGGCAAGCAACAGAGGTACAGAAAGGACTTGCTGAGGATGAGAAGCATTTTCCCATTCAGGACACTGATGATAACACTCCCTGAAGTGACTCAGGCAGACTGCCTATCCTCAGAATACAAGGAGGGATAAACAGTGACACCGTGGAACTTGCGCTGGTTTTGGGGGACCGTGGCTCCCACCTTGCACTCCCAGCAGGAATGGCAATGACCTTGGCGACCCAAGCACACATTTTAACCTCCTGACCATTCTCAGAGAGCACTCAATCAAACCAGCAGTTTTACTGTAACTCTGCTCAGCATATGGTGTCTCCCTTCCAGAGACAAATTATTAGGGTCTGGCATCAGCCCAGAGCAACTGAGAGGGTGCCCTTGCCATGAAACACATCATACCAAAAACAGGATCAGCTATTTGGTGTAGAGAAACCTGGGTGAGATCACTCCCAGACTGAATTAAACCTTTTCTATTTAACCGACAGAAAACAAATTACTGGAATATTTGTGGATATTGTTAAAAGGAATAACGCGGAAGAAAATTAAAATCCTCTGCTAAGATTGTGGTTTTGTTTGAAAAGCCAGAGATTTTAGTCTTAAAATAAAATGTTGTGGAAAAAAAAAGTAATAAATTGTAGCAACATATTGCTACAGTTTCTAGGCTGGACTTCGGAAATCTTCAGTCTGAGGTTTGGTTTTCCCTCAGAACTGCTTCTTGGACAATTTTAGTTAAACAAAAAAAGATTAAATTAGGCTAGGTGGGGAACCTCTCTTGATTTTCTTTTGTTCTATCTTCTTTTCCAGCTCTGCTACAGGAGAGTGCAAATCTATCTTTTTCAGATTAATGATTGATCTTCATTCTAAATCCCCACTCCAGTATTAATGACCTCTCAGAAAACAATTAAAATGGATATATTGTTTGAGTGTGTGCTCAGGCAGGATGAGAAGAGGATAAATCTTCTGATGACAAAAGCCTCTGTCACACTTGGAGGGCTGCTGATGCTTGTGGTGATGGACAGTGGATATCCACTGTCACACTCACAACTCCTCGTGCTTCCATGAACCTGGAGCAGCGAAGGGCAGCAGAGCACAAGAGGTGATGTGATGGTCCATCCCACCACCTAACAAGAGCACCTCTAGCAGTGAGCTGGAAAGAGCCGGCCTTTCCCTGCATCAGACAGAAGATGATGCAGGAAGAATGACTTCCAAACTGACATTACCAGCAAGTGCAAACACCAGAGAGACATCAGGCAGGTTCATTGCTTGGAAATTATTTTAATGCACAGAAATGCCCAGTGTGCTGAAGCTTTGTGATGAATCATGAAGCCTACGTCATTCAGAGTTGCTTATCAGCTCTGAGAATGTTCTAGCCAATGTCTCTACCTTCTTCATGAATCACAGCAAAGACAGAAGCGTCTTCCCCATGACCCAAGCAGTGCCCTGGAGTTGTGGACTACAATTACTCTTTTGCCTTTTCCCAGTCCCAAGTGAAGCAGTGGGAAGGTTGTAGTGCTGCCTGTCAGTGTGGTGTTTTTACAGTGTCACAAGGGTGCACACAGAGACATTTAAGGATGCAGTTTTCTTAGAGGATGGGCAGACATCTGGCATATCTTCCTCTGAATGCAGGCTTAGTTCAGCCTGGAGAAGAGAAGGCTCCGGGAGAGCTAAGAACACCTTGCAGCCTCTAAAGGGAGCCTACAGGAAGGCTGGGAAGGGACTTTTCACCAAGGCATACAGTGGTAGGACGAGGGGGAATGGCTTCAAACTGAGAGTATGTTTGTGTTCAATATATGGAAGAAATTCTTTGCTGTAAGGGTGGTGAGGCACTGGCACAACTTGCCCAGAGAGGTTGCAGACCTCCCATCCCTGGAAGTGTTCCAGCACAGGTTGGATGGGCTCTGAGCAACCTGGGATAGTGGAAGGTGTCCCTGCCTATGGCAGAGGAGGTGGAATGGGATGATCTTTAAGGTCCCTTCCAACCCAAACCATTTGATGATGATTCTGTGATATGATCCTATGGCCATCTTCAGCATAGTCAGGCAAACTTGAGTCATGGCCTGTGTGTTCTCCTACAGAAGAGCAGAAACACCCTCCTTTGCTGTTTACATGAAACCCAAGAGAAGCAGGTTTTGAAAATTCACACTGCAATTTTGTAATGCATGACTTGCTGCACACAGTCATCCAAGGTGACTGCTTTATGCAAAAGCAAAGCTCATTCCTAGAGGATTTAAACAATGACAGTCAGATTTCCCTGATGAAAGACACTCAAATGAGTAACAATTTTATTTAAAGAGAAAACATAGTATTTTTGGGCACCTGGGCTGTCACGAAAACAGAAAGCAATTGAGACTGCATCTGAAAATGTTCTGAAATTGGCCACTATTAATATTTCTACACAAAGGACAAATTTTAGATTTAAAAATACAGGCATGACCTAGCTTTAAAATCCAGTAACACATCTGGGCAAAACCTAAATGTGGATGTTGATAATCTTTTAGAATAGGACTCTGTTTTCACAAGATTATGAGATTGACACCATATTCTTATCAGGCAATACATATCACATCATGTCTTGCTGATTAGCATCTTGATTGATTAAAATCTTTAATTCCATTTGATTTAAAAGGCTAGTTTGAGACATACTCACACAAAATAATGAGGCTGGAGCTGATGATAAGCACAGAATGGGACACTGTGAGTGCAGCGTTAATATCTGCTCCCCTCATTCTCCAAAATGCTGCAGCTATAATCATCTAGCCAAGGGAGGTAAATAAAGGTGTGTGTCAGGTCAGCCAGCAAAATCTTTCAGGCTCCACAGTCATCATGAGAAAGCAAATAAAACCTACTTTGGCTCTCGTTTACTATATATTTAACATTTGCAAGAGAAAAATCAGATGACTGCTTAAAGCTTGGGATGATGCACGCCATATTCAAGCTACTCTTGAGCTTGAAATGTTTAATGTTTTATGTGGTTTGGAAATGGTTTAAATTCCGTGATGAATTTTTCATGTCCATACACAATTTAGCCTTTATCAAAAAAATCCCCTTCAATTATGTACTCTGCAGAAATTCTTTGGAAGGATTCTAGCCACTTTTTCTTTTTTTTTTTTTGTTTGTTTACTGTTTTCCATTTGCTAAGGTCTGTATGAAATACCCTCACTTGGCTATGCCTACTGAAGTTATTTGCACTTCACCTTTTGTGCTGCTCACAGAAAACCAACTCTGCTCTCTCTCCCCATGACTTTATTTTAACTGTGAAGAATGGGAAGTCAGAAGAGCACTGGGATGAGGCTAAAAAGTCACAAACCTTGGACAGACCCAACTCTCTGCCCCGTGGGGAGCTGTAACGCTGCAGCAGCCGTGGAGCAAAGCTGGGAGAGGGGCATCCTCTGGGCAGCAGGGCTGGCAGCAGGCACGTCATTCCCAGAGCAGGAGAGGAGGCAGGAAAACAAGCCTAATTAGAGCACTGCCATGTGCCAGCTATTCTTGGAGGCAGAGCAGCCCCTCAGGAACTGCTGCAGGAGAGTGAAGCAAGGACAGCCCTCGGACCACTCCAGCCCGCATCGGAGGCATCCCCAGCCCTCCTGGCCTGCCCTGTCCTGCAGCCCAGCCTAAAGATACCAAACTGCTGCTGCTTTAGCTCTCTGAACACCTTCGTTATGCTGAGAACACATCCCCCTAAGGTTCCGGGAATATTAACATAAGCCACCCACAAATATTATTTTAAAGAAGTGATTCCCAGAGTCCTCCTATTTTTGGAGAAGCATCTTAAAAAAGCTTCCCTAATATACTGGAACAGGCCCCATATTATCTCTTCATGAAAGGAATCCAACTGCTATGCTTCTAAATTCACTGGTAAGCAGTTCAGACTTCCTTTTATATTGTAAGATTTCCTTCCCATAAGACGCAAGATATATTGCCTCAAGGGGAAAACAGCTTTATGAAGAGGAAGCTACGTGTGCCAGAATTGTTCTCTTCCATAATCTGTAACATCCTTTCTCCCTCCCATTGTTTTAATAAAGTTGGTCACCAGAAGAACCTGCAGCAAAAATGCCAATACCCTCAGCAGAGTATCTACCTGCCAAAAGCCCCAAAGCACATCTGCTGTTCTGCAGCTTCTTGATGCTCAAGAAACCTGTTTTCTATGCATGCCACATACACAGTGCTGAAATGTGACTTTGCTAACAGACTCACTTTTGGCTATTCCCACCAGAAAAACGTGTGAGGAATGGATGGCTCACCAGTAATCTCCCACCTACATATATTTTTGTTCCACTTCATTGAATAGAAGGATGAAAAAGAAAAAAACCCCAACTAACCAAGCAAAAAAAAAAAAAAAAAAAAAGGGCAGAGAGAGAGGAAACACTTCAGCAGCAAGCAACATTACAGGGAAGAAGAAAAAAAAATTAAAATCTGCTGCTGTCTGATGTTCTTACATGTGATCCAGAGAAACATTCTCCTCCTGCACGCACGTGCTTGCATGCAGCAGGGGCTCAGTTACACTCTTAAGTTCAAGTGCATTCTTAAATGTTATGTCCCACGGGCCTTCACAAAGCATGTATCAAATTAGGCATTTGCTGGAATGCTTTGCTGAGCAAAAGGATTGGTTTACAAACTTTCCCCAAAGATTCTGCTGAAATGAGGCTAAATGGTTGCAGTGGTAACTCTCAGGAGATCCCCAATTCTTCCCTGAAGAATCATTTTGTTAGGATTTCCCTCTTGTACATTCAGCTTTGGGGAATCACAACGGGAAACTGGGAGCAGGGAATTCTCAGCGTTAGAAATGACAGTATTGCCCAGGGTAGCTAAAATAACCACAAATCCCTCCCCATCGATTCAGATCCCACCAGCGCCACTGTCATCTCTTCAATTTCCATTAAAAACCTCCTCTAGAGGGTATAATCTCCCCAAATTTCAGCAGAGGGAAATCCAGGGTTCCCTCAAATCAGAATCCACTTCATCTGGGACAAAAGGAATCTGCTCTCAGGAGGACTGGAGTTGCTAAAAATAAGCAAAAATTCCCAGTGTTTCTGCAATCCTCTCCCTGAAGTGAAATGATCAAGAGGATTAATTTTAGAGTATGTACAGTTTTCATGTGAAAAAACCCAAGCTGCATCTTAGCTTTTAAGCAAAGACCAGATGGAAAGTCTATCATTAGAAATGCCAAAGGGAGAATACACTCAAAGTTCGCTTCAGGATGGAAAGGTCATTTCTAGTCATCCTTGTTTTAAATGTTCTCAGAAACACTCAAGCTTTTTGTAATAAGATGGCTTTCTTTTATTTTATCAACTTGATTTCCTTCAAAATAAAATATAAAAAAATCTCTAATATTAAACAAAAATTGCCAAACAAGATAGAAACTTGACAGGCAGGCGCCAGCTCTCTTTTCTTCCTCTGCAGAGCAGAAGAGTGAGTAAATTTTTAATGAATTATTGTTTAGTTGACAAGAAATGCCACAAAAATGACCTGCTGATTTCACCCAGGGGTGTTTACTTAGAGCTTCACAAGGAGATTTATGAGACAACAGGCAACAGACAACGTGTCAATGGAGTCTGAGAGGCACTGCTTCCTTCAGCAGGTACCAGTGTCGATGAAGAACATGTCAAGAGGATGAGAAGTGAAACAGCTTTCTCCACCATGTCCATACACACATCCCAAGCCCCCAGGGAAGGCTTTGTGCAGCTGCTCCATACAAATCCACCAGCCCACCTGCACTGGAAGGACCATGCTCCTGATCCTGAGCAGTTCAGTAAGGACCCCCCTTTGGGCTTAAAATGCTTTCTTAACATTACTAGCACACACGGGGTGACTAGGAAGGGAAAAATTGTGATCAGTGACATTCACTGGAGTCAATAGGGTGACCTGAAGATAATGCACTGCTTCCAGCTTTACTCCACTGGCTGACTCACGTGAGAGCTACAAACACACAGCTTCCACTGAGACTCCAGCAGTCCCTGATCTCCACATGCCAGCCAGCCACGAAACAAACCCCATGCCCATGAACATCAGCCCACAGCTGAAGTACACGATGTGAATAGTAATTTCATGATTATAAGCCGCACCTTTTTCATTGAAGAATCCAGCCTACCCCAGTGGTGCGGCTTATATTCAGGTGCAGCTTATCTATGGACAAATCCCAGTGAAATGCCAACCCGGAAGTGAGAGCTGGCTGGGGAGGGCACCTGGGGCTGCCTTTAAAGGTTTCTCTGGTCTATGAAAACTGTTTGCAACTTGAGCACCTGACACCAAACCCAGTTGGCAGCGATTCTGTTACTAATTTGTTACTTTGTTACACATGGATCCTCGCTTTAAAAAAAAAATTAAAAATGGTGCGGCTTATAATCACGAAATTACTGTAAGTCCCCTGGGACACAAACCTTAACAGGAAAATATTTAATCAAAGACAGAAAACTCCATTCTCCTGTTTTCCAACAAATATTTTATAAGTACATCGATATGGTGATATAAAAATGACATTTTCACAGTAAACACATTTGTGTCCCGGTGCAGATTACTCCCAATAAAAACTGGAGCTACTGGTTAAAGCTAAACGTGGTTTGCTTCCTTGCAGGCTGTGCTTTTTCTCAGTTCTAGTGGGCCACCCCTGACAAGAAGTATCTGGCTTCAGGTCTTCCTCTATACAAATGCTCTCAGAGGAGCCATTGCTGATCTAACCAAGCAGCAGTTGGGCTGTGCAAGTGTCAGAGGGAAATGTGCCCTGCAGTACCACTGACCAGACAAAACTAAGATTCCATTCCCAAACAGCACACTAAAGCATTGGGAGCAGTAAACAAATGCTTTTTGTTTCTTGGCCACTTGCAAATGGTGATTATTCCATCCGAAATAATTAACAAACAAGGACAGAATCCTCCAAGCTCTCTTTAGAAATCTTCTTTTTAAAACACACCCTCATTTTAATCATTTACCATTTGCAATAGAGAAGGAAAACAAAGAGGTAAGAAATCTGAAACGATCAAACCTTCCCTAGTTCCCACAAATAGACATTCACTGCCTTCCAATAGTCTTGACTAATCATTTTAATAAGTAGTGAAAAGATTTTGCAATTAAATACTTAGAGAAATAAGATGCATCTTCCTGCTCCTTCTCATGCCTCGTAAGTTTTCCAGCTCCTCTCATAAAGAGCTTTCATTACTCTGGGCATGATGGAGCCAGAACTGCTAAAGAGAAAGCTCTGATTTCAGTTTCATCTCAGTCACTGTCAAATGCCCAGAAACTTCTTCACTGCTCTTGGACCATGGGGGGAATAAAAGCCCAAAATAAGACAAAAAAAAAAAAAAAAAAAAAAAGGATGGGGGAGTTTCAGTCCTAAGATCAGAACCACATTTGCTAGACAGGCTTTTCAGAAAAAAACCCCTCTGGACTTTGTGTAAACCGAGCATATTTGGTCAAGTAGCACTAGATCAAATAGACGGGGAGCCACACAATGCCCTCCCTGCAGCCCCACATTTGTGGTGACAACTGCACTTTGCTCTGATGAAAAGTGACCTTTAGGCCCTGACATTTAGGTCCAGATTCTCCTACTTGTGTCACCTCCGCCTCCAGTTTCACAGGTCGAATTCACAACACTTCAAATAGTTGGCAACATCCATCAAACATGAGCCCATGTCTTGCCCAATAGAGTCTTAAAATGGAATATTCCCGTTCCATGGTCCCATGCCATGCTGGATGGTCAACTTACACGAGGTACTGGATGTGCCCTATCTCTTTGGAAAATCAACATACCAAGCGAAAGCTCATCTCCCAAAATAGTCACCCTGCTACTTTATTTCTCTTTTATTTGTTTCCCTTCTGCAGTTACAAAACACATTCTCAGTGAGGCAAAAGGGATCATTAGCCAGAGCACTTTTGGATGCAAAGAGGCAGTGCTAAATGTGCATCAGAAACAGGAATATTATAATGGTCTTCCCACATGAGAAAGCATAAAAAAGCAAATGGACCCTCCATCAGCTTGTCTCCATGATATCTCAGGAAAACACCATATACTTAGAATGGAATCATGGTGACTGGGAGATTTCTTGTTTAAAAAGTCAAACCCTCTTTGCAGGAAATATCTCAGCTGCAGTCACGCATCACACCCCTTGTGTCAGATTAGCTGCTAAATTTAAAATATTTTCTGTCTATCCAATAAGTATGGTCTACTGGCATGGAGAAATGTTTTAAATATCATGAGTTTTCAGGTTCAGCCAAACCAATCGTTCCTGCAGCTAAATCTGAAAGACTCTTGACCCTAATAAGGGATGTAAACAATTGAACAAAACGTAGAGATTGGCAGCTGGAGATCCACCAGCCCAACTCCCTCCTGCTGCCACAAGGTCATCTCTCCCTCTTGAGGGCCTGTGTCCCATTTTTACACACACACACACAGGCTGAGTGCCTGATGCACCAAGAGAAGTCGGTCAAGTATTCTCCTGTTACAAATCCAACTGGATTTTTGGCTGTAAAAAAGGGTTAGAGTGTCAGGCTCTGCAGGATCACTGTGGGCAGGGGCGAGTTAACAAGAAGAGATCAATTGTGAATTTAATTCAAATCTAAGGCATTGAATGGACTAAGCAGAAGATGAGGAAGATACTGCAATGCTTCACGCACTGTCTGGTAGGACTGCACGGCATCCTACCCATGCTGATACCAGAGGAGATGCAGACCAGCTGTGATTTTACTCAGCTCACACTTCCCTCATGCACTACCTCTTGTCTTTATAAATTGATTTTTATGTAAGACAGCTATGTCACCTGAGTTCCCAGCGTAATTTTCCCCATATGCCTGCAGAATTAATTCAGTAAGCCAGGTTCTATTTCTCCTTGGGCACCACACAAAGAATTACAAATGGCTCTATTTGTGTCCAGCTGGTACAAAAGTGATGTCAAAAGCGTAAAGGGAGGGAAGAAAGGACCCAATTACAAAAGCAAGGTCTGTGAGATATCATGGTCCCAGGACAGTGAGATGTGGCAATTAGGAGCATTTCATCTATCTGTCAGCTGGGGTCATTCGATGAGCTTGTTATCCAGAGGAAAGGTGGCACCTCAAAACACCAATTACAACTTTCCAGACTCAGACTGTGCTTCAGCCTCTTCTGAATCCTGTGCCATCATCTCCAATGTGACAGGAAGGTCAGAACGAGCAACAGGAATTCAGTTTTCAAGAAGC
The DNA here is from genome assembly GCA_009812075.1 of Sialia sialis. Classification (NCBI taxonomy): domain Eukaryota; kingdom Metazoa; phylum Chordata; class Aves; order Passeriformes; family Turdidae; genus Sialia; species Sialia sialis. The sequence goes on along the minus strand of VRYO01002781.1, from coordinate 10,442,876 downwards.
AACCCAATTGTACTGCAGATTAACAACCAATTAGCAGTTTTGCAGAAGTTGTGCACTCTGCCTGGGGAGCTGCCAGGCTGTGCTGAGGAAGTGCATGGTGTTGACTTCCCAAACTGAGTCACTTCTGTAAGCCCTGGGGTGATATTTATAGAGTTGGGGGAAAATTTCCAGGAAACATCACTTACTGGTACTCACAAAAATAGCAAGGAAAGTCTTCAATTACTAAACTTTTAAGGAAAAAAGGCTTTCTTCTTTATGACAAGACAGCAAAGCAGCAGCCTCTATGATTTTCTTGAAAGAAGTCACAATTAATAGTGTTCCTTATTTCACTTTTCTTTGACAGCAGTAGATGCTTCTACTAAGATATTTATTCTGTACAGCTGCAAGGTTGGGGTTTTTCTCCCGTCTTCTACATAAGACATTGAAGTCAGCCTTATCTCCAGAAACTTTAGCACAACTTGAATGAACCCAGGAACCAACAACAACTCAACCACAGCAGTCCAGATCAGCCAGAACCTTTCACCAACTGTCCAGGATCCCAATTTGGGGGAACGACTGGACCCTTCAGTAAACCACATGAATCTGCAAGTAAATCTGTTACTGATAGTCAAACTATCACCTGCAGAAGTGAGCTGGTCCCCCTGCACAAACTAGATGTGCCGTGGCATCACAAGCACACAAAAGCAGAAGAAGGGCACAGAAGAATAGCTGGATCAGTGCCCGCTCCCCTCTACACCTGCAACAGTGCCCTTATGTCTAAGACAAGCTTTCAGAAAGATTTTGTCCCTGCAAGAGTTTTAAGGATGCAACCGAAAATCTGAGCACTCAAAACCATTTTAGAATATTTTTGTTTCATTCCACTAAACACACAGAGATTTATGCTCTTGCTTAGCAAGGGTGGGCAGCCCTTGGCAGGCTTGGTCCCCTCCCCTAAGCGGCCAGCATACCCCACTGGGGAGGATGCACACTAGCTGATCACAGAAGTACAACAAGAAGGAAAAACAATTTTTTTTAAGTATAAGATACAAACACACACACTTGTCCCTATTCCACATACGTTTGCAAATGCTATGACTTCCAGACTGCTCCTACCACTGCCCTCCCTTTGACACCTGGTCTTTGAGATGGCCTCAGAGATGCTTCCCTATATGTCTTACACAAAGTAGTAGCTTAGATGAGGACAAAAAGCCAGCATAATGAGAAAAAGGCTGCTGGCAGGAGCTCAAGCAGTACCTGCTCTGCCCGGCCTCTCAGCCAGGCTCTCCTGGCACAGCCACTGGGAGGGCAGGTCGGGTGCAGCTCTCTGCCAAACTGTCAATCATCACAGCTCAGTCTGTGACACTCATGAGACGTGACACCCTGTGCAAAGCAATAGAGACCCAACAAGTTTGTTTTCCACATGCCACTGCAGCGTTGGCAGATACAGGAACATGCTTTGGCTCGCACTGACATGGGAAGCATTCAAAGCACTTGTGCAGCAATAGGAGGCTCCCCCTCATCTCCTGCATGAGACGCACTGACCTCCCCTCCCTCCCTTCTCCTTGGCATTGTCCAAAACACAAAAATCTGTCCCTTATGTTTTCAAAATGGGTCTGTTTCACGGGGTTCTCCCCCCACACACACCTTTTTTTTTTCTGAGGCCAATTAAAAATAAAAGTTTACCAGAAAGACAAGAAGAACAAAAAGAAAAAGCATCTGATACCATTGGATCCAGCCTGTAAGGATCTCACACATAAAAGAATTATGTCCCTGAGCACTTTCCAACAGACTTTCAGAAAATTTCATCTTTCTACTTCCCTGGCTGGATAGTCTGTTTGAGTAATTTTCTCTTTCTCCTGGGGCTGGTTGCTAAGAGACGCGCTATTACTTCTCCCTCTCTTATGACCCGATTACTGTGATCAGCAAAGACAGCGTGCAGACAACAGCCTGACACGGCTCGTACAAGAACATGGGGCTCGTTACAAAATGATGGACTGTATTAACACTCCGCAGCCCCTTCGCTCGCCATGGCCTTTGGAGAGTCTCCAGGCACAACTGGGGGCTTTTACTTCCCCAGCTTCTGAAGTGCACGTTCAAACATTTTAAATCGCAGGACTGGGAAGGGAGAAGAATGGACTTTTACCTCCTGTGCTTCACTGTCTGACAGCCAGAACAGTATTAATGGATCCTCACTGAGCAACCTTCCTTTTCTTACCCTTCCCAAGAAGTGGCTTATGAACAATGATTACTCCTTTTCACCATCCTCAAAAATAAACTTTGCAAATTCACAGCATAGTTTGGGTCAGAACATTGCCTTGAAGAGTCTGAAAGCACGTTGTAAAGCTGATTGTGACACCCAAGGGGCTAAGAGGTGAGCTAGTCCTGCAAAGAGCTGAGATGGATTGCTCTGGATAAGGAAAGCAGCTGGATATAGATCCAGCTGTCGGTGTCCAGTGGTCCGAAGGAAGCCACTGGGAAGCCAAAGAAGCTCCCAGCTCATGCAGAATCAGCCACAGCCTAGCACTGTGTCCTCTGCAAAAAAAAAAAAATAGGGAATGGAGCCAGTGGAAGAGATAGGAACTTTGGAGCACAAATTGGGAGCTTTCACTGAGAGGTATATGAGGCACAAAGTTGAGAAAATTTGATTTTGTTGATGTTACTACCAAAGAACTGGTTTCCTAAGGATGAGGCCATCAACCATAGAGACTATTAGTCTTAGTAACTTAGTACGAATTCAACCCTCATCACATTCACTTTTTATAGCATAGATTTCAAACTTCTATACTTTCTTCTACTAAACCTACTTCTGGAAGACTGTGTTTACCCACACTGTTTTGGTACCATTTTCATACTCTTGAGAGCCTCCTCTCCTCCCACCAGCTCACTCAGGACATCTCCTGTAGCAGGACCCCTGGGCAGACCCTCCCACCACAGGTAGTGCAGAGCATTTAGAAACACCAGTTGATAAAACTGATTGAGTGGGTGTTGTAACAGAGATGACCCAGAGGTTCCTTCCTCATCCCCATGCCATTTCCCATAAATTCAGGGCTTGGCACAACAAATGCCAGCTGTCATGACAGTGCAATTTCTACCCACCAGTCCTTAACACCAAGGCTTGGCTTTATGATTTGGGTCATGTCTAGACAAAACCAAAATCTTTCCTTAGTCATTGTCATCACAGGAATTAAGAACTGGATGAGACATGTGAGTCTTTTGCACTTCAGCTCCTCAAAAAGTTTGGGTAAATCCCCAGTTGAGCCCCTGGAGCAAGCCTGCACTTTCTTCCACGGCTGTGACTTTGCAGTGTGCATGCTGGTTAAAGACAGAAGGGGAATTTTCAGAGAGTGGGAAACTAACTCACTGCTTAACAGGAACTAGAGCAGATCCCTGCTCCTCTCCTGCAAAATCGCCCTCCCCAGGCCAAGCAGAGCCACAGGATTCTCAGATTCTCAGTCCTGCTCACAGACCCTCAATTCCTGTGCCAAGTCCATCCAAACATGCTTTGCTTAGCAACAAACATTTCAGCCTTGTATATTTAGTCCAAGTTGTAATTGTGTAGGATTCACTGCTAGAAATGCTTTGGCCACAAGTACAGCTTCTGTGGCTTCAAGAGTTGCTCATTCATTCTTCCAACCTTTTATTATACCAACCTGTAATATAATCCAATAGACATTTACTGGTTGCTCTGATTTAGCAGGACTCAGCGTGGCAAAAAAAAAAGCTTTAGCAGAGAAAAGGAAAAGCATACATATAATCCTTTACTATAATAGTTAGTTTTCAGTGACTAGAAAAGCTCATTGCGTGAAGGGCAAAAAAATTTAAAAAATATTATTCGACTGTTAACTGTCGTATAACAATTGTTATTACTTAACAGACGAGCATCTGGAGGATGTTAACATTTCAGATCAAAATAAAAGGGACAAGTGCTGCCTAGTTGAATTCAAGCTATTTCTGCATTAGCACTGCTCTCTTGCTTTGACTGGGCACCACAGCCCTGTAAAATTACATACAGGACAAACATCTTTTTAAGAGAAGGTTTGATATGGTCAATGACAGGTGTTTGCAATTCAAGGTTTTAAAAGATGGTTCCCTTCAATTTCAGTGTGTCAGAAATGTCTTCTCTTTCTCTTTTTCCCTTCCCTTTTTTGCCCTTTTTCTTTATTCTACCCAAACTATTGTGGTTCACAGAACAGGCCACTGCTAAGATGAATCACTATTTGATATTTGAAATAATGAAGTGGAAAAATTAAATATAGTATCTTGGAAGAACAGACAGACAGGAGAAAAGAAAATGAGAAAAAATAGTCAGGGCAGAAAACAATTAAGAATCTACCTGCTGAGAAGTGCAATGTTTGCTTTATGATACCAAATAACTGAGAAAATACAAGCTCACTCACCAGAATGAAACCCAAGGCTAGGCACTACTTCAAGTAGTTCCCAAATAAGAGGCAATGTGTTCCAGAGCCTGTGAAAATTTAATATTTGTAATTCTAACAAAACACAGTCAGAATACTTAATAAAACCTGGTGGCTTGACTTGACATTTTGTGAACTACAGATAAGTATACTGGTTCAATAACAGTTTTTATGCACTTGTTTTACACTGCACTTTTCCCAGGGCCTTTTCCTGAGGTGGTATTTCAAAAAAGAAAATGCTCAGCCCGAAAGCAAGACTAAGGCACAGTTCTGTGGACTTGTCTCTGGCAAAAAAATCAAAAAACAAAACAAAACAAAACAAAAAACCAAAAAAAAAAAAAAAAAAAAAAAAACCAGATGCAGACACTGTTATCCAACAAAATAGCTTTTGGGATGACTGCTAACAAAACAGAAGGCCCCACACAGAGCTAGTTTATTCATACTGGTGAGGATCACAGGTCCTGACACTGGTCACTGTGCAGACAACTGGGCAAAAATCCCTATCCCTGTAACTGAGAAGTTATTGAGTAGAGCGATGTTGCCAAGCACAAAGGCACCAGCTTGGTCTCATGGCTCCTCAACATGGCCCAGCTTGCTTGGGGCAGTTAAAATCCAGTTTTGTACAAATGAGAACCACCACTCATTTCCAACTGGTTTCACTCGATTCTTAACCAACAGGAGAGAGGATGTCCTTGGAGAGAAATCAATGGACGCTTCCAAAAGGGTGACCCAAACTGGGGCACAGCTACTCCTTCACAAGGGACCCCCACCTTCCCACTCGTTCTGCAGTGTTCAGGGACTTTGTTGGTGTGTAAAATGCTCTTGTGTGAAGGTAGCAAGCCCACCACAAAGAGGCCTGGAGCTTCAAGATCATTTTCACCAGCTGCATTTTGTAAGAGTCAGTGGATGATGCAGCTCTGACACTAATGAATAAAGTATTGCTTCATCTGCTGCATCTTGTTCAGCACAAGAAACATAGAAAAACAGGGGAAGGATTAAGAAAGATTTTAAAAGTTTTTAAAAAGCTTTTTCTAAGAAACAAGCACTAACGTGGGGGCTGTGGCCCAGTCAGAACGATTTGCAACAGTAAGGTCACCTCTTTATTCACACAGCATTTTTCAACTCCATGAGCTCAGCCCTGTGAGAGATGGGACCACAGCACCCATTGCAATTGGTGGGACCAGAAAAGTGTTAGAGCCTAACTTTCTGTCCCACCACGGAGACACTGCCTCCCCCATGAAGCAACAATGACCTTCTTTCAGCTAGTGGCAGAATGAGGAGCAAGAGAGGGACCAGCAGATCGCACTGAAAATACTCTGGTACTCCCAGGACTCAATTCAGAGTAACGACGTGTGTCCCATGCCTCATCTGGGCAGCAGCAATGGTCCACGGACATAACTCCTAACATGTGCAAGACAACCATCTCCTGCTGGCTGTCCAGTTCTGGATAATTGCATTATCTCATGCACACACAAAACCAGCACAGGAGCATGGAGGAGACAGCTCACTGTGCTTGCAACCCAGCCTTCCTCCAACAACCAGCACAGCACTGCAGAAGCTCCTGAGACACTCCAAGGAGCAGGTACAACACCCCTCTGCCTCTCAGCCAACACAGCCCTTCCACTAGTGAGAATTCCTCCTGCTATGGAACAGAACCAGCATAGACAACCAGAAAAAAAAAAACAAACAAAAAAAACCCCACCACAGAATCTTTCAGGTCAGCCTGAATTTATTCTTTCAGGGCTCTCAATACAAATAATGAATAGACTCTGGGTTTTGTTGGCTTCTATGAACTGTTGAAGACTGCACAGCAGAGAACAGCTATAACACAGAGTGTCTAGTCAAATAAATCCATACCCAGGCTTCAAAAATTAAGACAGAGCTGATAGCAGCTGCTGTAAACAAAACCCACTAGGTATATCCACCTGGAAAAAAACCAAAAAAACACAACAGCAAAACAACAAACAGTCTGATAGCTCATGCTCCCAGTTCCCACAGGAGAACATAACTTGCCAGTGCTCAGAAGCCTCCACACCCATGAAGAAGAGGAGGGTACAGAGAGTCAGGCTCTGGGAAACCTGGATCAGCTGTGCTCAAGAACACATGACTGATGTCCACAGCATAGCCTTGCCCTGGAGCTGGTCCTGCTGATTTGCCTTGTCTTGCTACCAGTCACTTGTCCACTCCTCCAACCAAGGTACAGTCATTTCACAAATATAAGCCGCATCGTTTTCATTGAAGACTCCAGCCTACCCCAGTGGTGCGGCTTATATTCAGGTGC